>OW121788.1:28746303-29346303 GCA_933228815.1 Machimus atricapillus | reverse complement strand
TGTTGAACTACATAGGACACTACATATACTTAAAATTCATGAATTTACCAGTTCTCACTGTAATTTCATACCTTGCTTAGAGAGGCCTGTAACAGCAGACATCCGAGAAACCAATAACTTCCTACGTAGCCATAATATGCAGAAGTTATCGAAGCTTTTCATTAAATCGAATAAATTACATTAAAGCAGACATTTTGCAAGGTTGTTCTTCAAATTAAAATTAATGTACAATTAATTCTAATTATTGTTTAGTGAGCGTGAGCATTTTACATTGAAATCTTTTTGATAGATACATTCTTATGGAGTTAGAGGTAGTCAGAGGATTAGAAAAAAAGCCAGTTTGGTGGAAATTCGGCCTAATCTTTGAACGAAACGGGTGAACCGGGATATAGATGAAATTCTAAAAGCATGTTGCGCTTCTGGCAACGTCATACGTTTATTAAAATTTAGCTTTATTAATTAGTTGAGCCCAGGCAACGCCAGTTACTAGTCAATGTCGACATTGTGATTAGTTATTCATATCTTGAATAAATCACTGGACTCGTATACAAAAATCAATTCCTTTTGACTTTTGTAAAAGTTTCAGGTTTTCTCACTCATTCCTGGAATGAGATCTTTCCTATTTTCGTAGATAGGGGTGTATAGCTTCTTTTATTTTTTATTAGATAAAAGTTTTACAAAATCTTTTAAATTTTTTCATTTTATCCCAATGAACCAGTTGAACTAATCTGATTGTTTTTATATGAATTTTTAATTATTAAAATAAAACATAACATTTCGCGAAAGTGAGGAAAATAGAGGTTCTGAACCCATAAATCTATAGGCTAGGGGTGTTTGTGTTAATAATTAAGGAAGTAAGAAAAGAATTTAAAATGCGTGCCACGGTAGTGGTAAAGTCAAAGAGGAAAACGGGCTTCTCCAAAAATTTTCAGGATGCCGATAAATATGAATAATATAGTGAATAGGAATTTCATTGAATAGAGTATTTATGGCAAAATATTTTGCTTTATAAAAACGTCAAATCCATCCCGATGCCTACCCGGAAGTTATAATATTTTTCCTTTTCAGACGTGGTTGGGATTGATATCTTTTTTTCGATTCAATTGGCTTTGCGGATTCGTTTGGGTTATGCGCTTTCAGAAAATTTTACGAACTTGAATTACGAATTTGCCTCTCGAAGCGCTCTCGATTTATATCTTTTCCGATTTTACTCCTTTTGGAAAGGATGGAAATTAATTTGAATTAATTCTTGCGCAATTTCTCCATTCGAAATACGAATTTCTATTCATTTGAAAGAAAAATTAGTTCTGAAAGAAACAAGCAAACATAACCCTGTTATGTATCGGTAATTATGTATTCTGATTTCGAATAACAAGTACACATTTCAAAAATACATTATTTCGGTATCTAAACAAATGCGATTAGGTTCGTTTCACTTCTGTACTTCCTTTATATTGAAAAGAATTTCAGAGTTTTCGAGTTTGAGTGGTAAATGAGTAGGCACTTTATATTTTCTAGATTAAAAGTCTTCTCGACATTTTCCCTCGAGTGTTGCCATTCCCTTCAAAATAATAGCACGGATGCTCTGCCCAAGATCCTGTAATCCCCCACGTAACAGCAAAACAATGAAATTTTCTTTTCGTACTTTCGACCCAAATCTCTTTGTCATCAAACATTTTCAATAAGCTGTCAGCGAAACGTTTCTTTTGTGTTGCTTCAACAAAGAGCAACATAGAGTTAATGGCGTCGCTTAAAATATTTGACGAATTTAAAATTTCTGCTCAACAATTTAATATCGTGCTGTCTTGTCTCATCCAACTTAGAATGCGCACATGGCCCCCTTGAACTTCATTGATATTTTATCACATTTAAATTTTACTCAATAACACCTGAGCTCCGAGAGTGAGGAGCCAGTTCGATGACGATAAATAAGTTTCATAAAAACTTGTAGAGTTATTCTCCCAAGGCTGCACGCGGAATTTTTGCTTACTTGGTCTTCACGATGAAGATATGATGAAAAACTAAGACCACATCGATTTCTACAATCGGTGAATAATTCCTCATTACTAATGTATGGCTTATTTTTCCTTCAGTAATCTTCCTCGAAGAAGTGCTCACAGTTCATCAATTTTTTTCAATTTCAGATGCCTATACACAGCCTTTTTCACTTAAAGTCGTCTCAATTGATGTTAAGCTTCTTATGTAAATGCGGATCAATATACGCATCGCATGTTAAGTGTGAATTTGAACACGCATGGAGATGAAAGGAAAAAATTGCAAAATTGAAACATTTTCAATTTTCTAAACAAACAAACCGTCCGTCGTCACTTCTTTGATTTAGCGTATAAATTTAGTATTTATTAGTAAAAGCTTTGGAATGCATTGGGAGCTCCATGCAATTTTTTCCTTCAATTCTTGCTGAGTGGTATTTTCATTCTTTTGCTTTAATTACTAAAATTGAATCGATTGTCCGAATTCCAGATTTTTTCTGAAAAAAAGTAAAAGAAAAGCCAAAGTCGAACATCCTTTTCAATTTTTCAATAGGATGACGCAATAGTTTAATGTTTTAATATTACAAAGTAATACAGCAGCGTTTTCTTTCAGAATATGCTTTTTCGCTGATTTGATACTTTTTAATTAATTGTTTTTTTCTGTCGATTCAAGTTCATTTTTACTCTGTACAACTATAAACCTTCCCGCTTGTGTTATTCTTGTTATCTCCCAAAAAATAGTTTTGATATACACCCCTCCACCTGGCACGTCAGTTTTTATTCACAATTTTCGTCACTATGTAAGCATTTTAAGTTAATAATCTCTCATCGTTATTTTAAAGGCGTAACAGAGGTATGATGACACATTCTATTTCTCCACACAAAGGAGATTTTAGTGAATTCAGTGAATACAGATATAAGTAAAAGAGGAATTAAGATAACTTCAACATAAAAAGCTCAAAGACTATCATCTAAATTAATTACCCGTCTATAGAGAACCATATTTGGAGATAACTGTATTTGAAAAATTAAAAAGTAAGAGCTTTCCACATTCGCTTATGTGATTAAAACTTTAAAGAGTATTGAGCTCTGATAAATACATACATACATATGGATGTGGTAAGACCGAAATTCGGTTATCGTTTTTTTAGGAACAGAATATTAACATGTTTATGAAAATAACAAAAATTCTGTCCATAGCCTATACATAAATCATTGCTTAACATATTAAGTAATTACGCAGGTCAAGTGTTTACAAACAAAATTCACAATACTGACAAATGTGCGAAGAAGTGAATTATTCGGTTATGATTAAAAATCTTCGTTGCACGTAATATGTCATATCTATAAGATTTATGAGATGCTCACATGGGCAAACATTTAAACCCTGTTCTTATTTCAGTGTACATCTGCCATCAACTGATAATATTTGTCAGAAACACTCACTTCTTATGATTTCAAGAAACTATACTTGAAATTTGGAATTTTGAATGATCATCTTTTGCAAGTTACTATATTCCTTTCGTTACTTACATATTTTGCGCACTAATTAGATATACATATAGATACATGAATGTAGGAAAATTATGAATACAAAAAAATAATCTGGCTTATTTTTATTGTAGGTTTATGTGATATTTAAATAAACTTTACATACTAAACACTCTCTAATCTCCTTTTTTCTGACTGTCAAAGTCGTAAAATTATCTGTTTCGAGCTGCGTTTTCTCTTTCCGTCTTATAAAAAGCAATGACAATGTCGGCGGCGAGAAATCTCGCTCGTATGACCCCGACATTTTAGTCCCCACTTGGCTGCTCAAACGCCGAGGTGTGATTGAGTTTCTGAAAATGGGAAGGACTATTGCAAAAATTTGCTTCAGCAACCCTATTGCTGCCTGTTCCATAATGTGAAGAAATTGCAGTATATTCTGGTATTTTAAGCCGCCTTAACTGGCAGGTATATGCAAAACGTCGTGAATCCACACTAATGTGATACACTTTGCGAGGAATGCAGGTTACTGCATAATTCATGAGCTTCGTTAGTAAAAGCCGCCCGGGTTCGAATATTGATTAAACTATAATCCGATAAGTCCCGGCTAATTTCTTTGAAGTAATTTGAGGAATTCGGGCAAACTTTGGGACGCCTCTTTATCCGTTCCCAAACAAACTTCGGGTTAATTTTATTGAGAAGTTGAAAACCAGGCAAAACTTTAATTTAAGCAGAAAATGTGTGTGCACCCAAACTCAGTTTACATGCGGCACCCGTAACCTCTTGAAATTTATTGCAAATCACCCTTTCTGCCCGCAGCCCGGGCAAACCGTGTACTCTCTACTCCTCATCTTCATGGGTCTAACCAGCCTAAAATAATAAAACCCCTTACAAATGGTAACCATCTAATGGACCTTCTACGAAACTTGGATGCCTGGCGAAGTCACTTTTCATGGTGCACATGAATAAAGGAACCATATTCGTCAGATGGACATTGCACACAAGAGTTCTGGACATTCCTTCAGAGATTGCAAATTTAAAATCAAGCAAGGCAAAGTTTTTAATTCGATATATTTAATTAAAAATTACATGGCACTTCCGGCAATCCTGCGCAACGGTATGCTTAAATGAAAAACACGTTGTTTGCGGCATACATAATTACTTACTCAGCCCGACCTCAGCGAGTGGTTAAAGTGCATCTATGATGTAAGTACATACACATACCTACATATGTATGTGCAGCATGCATAGTGTAGTTGGACATACTAACATGAGTCATGCCTTTTACATATTCCTTGGATTGTCGCAGCTAAAAAACGTCTTCAAGAACTCGCCAGTTCTTGAGCTTTACTTGACCGTCGAGATCGACATCATAATGAAGATGATTCCTGTAAAGTTTAGAATTTTTTTCTTGTAAGACATTCGCCACCATGGACTTTAAGCCACGGTAAGGAAATATTGCGCTGAGTTTTCAGGGTTATTGCTTTAATCGTGTCATCAAAAGTGCTGACGAGCATAACATTGCTTATACCATTGCCGTGATCATGCTTCGTAGAAATGAAAAAAAAAACTTTTACCTTCAAGCGACGACATTGCGGTTCCATTGCATTTGGCGGAATAAGTGAACATAACGAACGATCCACCGCTTATTAGACTTGCAAGATTAATGCCATTTCGCACATGATGGAGGTAATTTACATTTTTAGAATGGTCGTCAAATTCTGCTTAAATAGCTGTTGCTGTGGCTGATGTATTTGGCTGGAGGTCGTTCGCATCATTACATTTTATCAAAATATTATGTCTTCTTTTGAGGAATTACATTTGATATTTAAGGGACGCTCACAATGAATATCTTCTTCAATTTTAATTAAAAAATTAGGAAATTTTAATTGATACTTAATTAATTCAGGCTGCCGTCGAAAGATTTTTTAATATATTAAATTTATTTCATTTTTAATATTTACATACGATACTGAATAGTAAACGCATTCACTCTAAACCTTACTAAGGGTATGAAAATGTCGTAAACAACTTGTTAAGTACCACATGCAAACGAAAAGAAAATTAAAAACGCATGACAAGATGAGATGCAAAATAATATTGAATAAATTAAATGTTACGCTCTGACATCTGCTTACCGTAAATAAATGAATTCCGAATTTTGCAATCAACCAATTCGCCTGAAAATATGTGTTTTGTGTACAATATAATGTAGATGGATATCCAATTGGCAGCATCTGAAAAAGTAACAAAATAATATTTTAATAACTTGTCTTTCGAAGCCATAGGGTATAGGTATATTGCCTTTCGGAGCCAATAAAAATAATAATACTTTTTTCCGGCAAATATAACTTTATTTTTCGGTATTTTGGTGATGGTATTTTCCCATTTATAAAAACCTTTTTGCATATCATGAAAAAAGGCATTTGCAATGTGTATTAATAAAGACTCAGTGTCTATTATCATGCCAGCCACAACTTTTAAGACACTATTTCAAAAAACTACCAGAAAAAAAGTAAATTTAATTTCACATTACCTTGACCTCGTTCGTCTCCAAACCATTAATTCTCAATTGCTTATTCGCAACCATATTTTTAAATAGTATAAGTTTAACATGCAGCACTCTGCGATAGAAAAATTAGCAAGTTGTTGGCCTTCTTATTACTTTGCGTATCTTAATGAGCTTTCCAAATTTAGCTGCCCGCGAAACAACGAGTTCAAGTGAATTTGAAATGTTTATTTTAGATGCAAACATTTACGTGTACATATAAGATTAACCCCAAGCTACTTAATATTTTAATAGTGTTCACGCATTCAGTCGCTTAATTTTAAAATTAATTAGAAGTACTATTTCAAAGTAAACACCTGTGAAAATGTGTACACGGAAAATGCTTTGCTCTGAGCATGTTGGTGCAATTAATTATTATGATTTCACACTTCGTAAAAGAAATTAGACCGAATATTCATCGGTCAGGCGGTAAAAACTCACTGTATACTATGTAACTAACATTTTTCAAATTTTTCCTGGAATTGTTTCAAGAGGCATCTAAATGAAAGGACTACGATTTTTAACAAACTTTTTTGAAACTAATTTTCAAAAGAACACAAAAATTTATTTCAAAACAAGTTATTCCCACTATAACTATAACTTAACTTCCTAAAAAATATCGAAATTATTGATAATGGTTCTGATCAAAAAACCTCATCTAAGAATTTATTTAAAAGATTACAATATGCCAATCACAAGTAGAAAAATATGTTTTGAATTAAAATAGCGAAACTAAATAAAATAAAAATTCATTCACTATAAATCTCTTCATATGAGTAAAAACTGTATTAAAGAATTAAAACTTTCAGTTTTAATATTGCCAAGAGTTAGACTTTAAAACAGAAACAATATACATAAAATTTCCAAACATTTTTAGTGTGTTCAAGAGTACAATACACTGTTTCAAAAGCAGAATGACCCCATGACATGCTATCAATGAAGTGGGAAAAGTTTCACATTGCAGGGTTCATTTTAGGACAATTACAACGGATAACGAATCCATCCATGTGTGCCAATTGCAATGCTGTTATTTAATTGAAATTTGAAAAGGATGTCAGCAGGTTAGCTGCCCATATGTCCCCATCGCATCAAGTTGAAACACGCAGTGATTTTATTTGTGTAGTAGGCTAAGTAAACATTAACTATTACACATATGTACCTACATACATATATATATACATGTAAAATTCCTCTGATCGAATAATTTAATTATGATATTGTAAATTGAAATAAAACTATATTCTTGGTATATTATGTATAGATATTAATATTATTATATTATTCTGAGTAATTATTTCTTTTCCGAAGAAATTTTAACAGCTTTAAATGGCACTCCTTGTTGAACTTTATTTTTTACAAAAGCTCAAAAGCCTTTATAAACTTTTATACCACCTTTTGAACTGTTTACTTTATAAAAAAAATCAAGCTTTTGAGATTTGACCTTAGTATTCGGTTCCACAAATTTCATTACTTCAATTCTATCACTCTGGGCAGCGCAGACAATAACAAATTCAATGCCAAAGCAAGTCTTTCGTTACAGTCGGAATGGTTTTGCGCTTGATGTCATTAGCAATTAAATTGTAAGAGGAAACTGATTAAACTCTTTTGTTTGGAATATGTTATGCATGACGAATGCGCAACTACCGACTTTAGCTGATGCAGGCAATGTGTGACCTAAATTTAATAAATGTATTAACCAATCTGTTTCCGAACTGGTATACATACAGTCCCTGACCAATGAATTAGACGCACCGACAAAATATTTGAAAGTTTTTCAAAAACGGACTTTTTGTCACCAAATTAATGTCTCTAAGAAATTGGGTTTTTTAAATTATCCCATATTACCTTTCCAAGAACCTTTTTATAGCTGGAAAACCCTAACAGGGTTGCAGGTAGGCACGTAACTTGTATTTAACCAACATGTTATTGTTTTTGCGGTCATTTCTAAGTTTGCAAGCAACGGGTTAAGTCTTACTTTTAATGTTTGTACAAGTGTTTCTTAACGAGTGAATTAGTGAATTTTATCAAGAGTGTCAGTAAAATATAAAAATTATCAAAAAGTTAAAAAAGTGAGTTATTTTCCAAAGTTATAATGGTTTTAAAGTTAAAACCGTGCTATTTATGAAAATTTTAGAAAATGGGTCGCGCAAAGGACATAAATTCCCCGAAAAAAAATTTAATAGTGGATTTGATTAAAGCTGGAGAGCTTTCCAATCGAGCTATAGCAAGATCGTGCAAAGTTTCGGCCTCTACAGTTGATAGAGAAGCTAGACAACTAGCCAGAGGATACTCTGGTAGGCAAAGTCAACGAAGAAACTGCCGAAAGGAACGGTTAACTTCAACAAGAGAGGATCGGAAAATTATCTCTACAGCCGTCCAACATCGCAGAGCATCAGCTGGTGCTCTTACAAAGATCCTTAAGGACACGGGAATTGAGATATCCACGACAACATTGCGGCGAAGATTATGGGAAGCTGGGTTAAAATGTAGGCGTCCAGCAAAAAAGCCCAGACTGACAAATACCATGAAGAAAAGGCGTCTTATTTGGGCTAGAATGCATCAACACTTCACAGTTGATGATTGGAAAAAAGTATGCTGCATTTTCCTTTCTTAAATAATTTTTTTAACCAACATTTTCAAAATGGAAAAAACTGATACAACTTTTTGCGTCCATAGGTCATCTTTAGTGACGAATGCCGCTTGGAAGCGGTAACAGAGATGACACAATTTGTTAGGAGGAGAACTGGGGAACGTTACAATGAGGACTGCATCATAAAAAGCGTCAAACATCCCCCTTCAATCATGATTTGGAGCTGCATTAGTGATGACGGCCCTGGACCCATTTACTTTGTTGAAGGAACAATGAGGCAACAGCAGTATAAAAAAGTGTTGTCAGACGTTCTGCTGCCGTATATAAATTCCCAACTGTACGTAAGATCCCACTACGTATTTATGCAGGATGGAGCACCTTGCCATACAGCAAAGTCAATAACTGACTTCTTCCAAGAAGAAAATCTGGAGGTACTTCCATGGCCTGGCAATTCTCCGGACTTAAACCCTATAGAGAATTGCTGGGCTTACCTAAAATCGAAAGTGTACAACCGACAAAATCCCAATATAAACATTCTGAAGGAAAACATAGAGGATATTTGGAAAAATGATGAAAATTTAAAAGCTGCTATTAAGGCGTGTATTTCGAGCATGCCAAGGAGGATCAAAAAAGTTATAAAAAATAAAGGATCTTGCATAGATTATTAAAAAATTTTGTTAATATTCTTAAGAAGAATTAATATGGATTTGAATAAAACCTTAAAACTTAACAAATGTGGCATATTTTATTCAAAATTTGAATGTTTAGCGAAATTTTTGAAAAATCTATTTGTGCGTCTAATTCATTGGTTAGGGACTGTATGTAAATCAAAGTGGCGGGTAAACTAAAAAGTAGGTACTCGAAATAGAGAAATGTGTAATGATAATTAATTTCCTAAAACCTGCTGATGTTTGGGGAGATGAATTTCAGGCTACACCTCTACACCAAACTCAATGCAGTGTTCCGTGCAAATTTAAGAAAATCCCTATAATAACATTGGTTTAGACAGTTAACATAATTTCGCTAAAATATGTCATTATTATTGATTGAGATTGCAAATTATTAATTTTACTCTTCTTTTCTTTATGTAATGTAATACATATAATTTTAGCCTTCTTGCTTTGCCTTAGCATTTTCTTAACTTTTTTATTCACACGCTGTCGTTCAAACTCAAAATCTTTCAAGTAATTACCTAATTGATTTATCATTTAACCAACCGGCTGATCGAAATTTTACAAAGGTGTATTCATATTTTGCTATAAGGTGCTGGATCTTCATTGTAAGCAAATATTACAAATGTTTGTTGCTTGTTTTCCAGAAAACAAATATGTATCAATTTTTGGGATCTTACAAAATATTTTTTTAAATATACATACATATATGGTGAATTTGTTTCGCAAAAGGTGAATTTCATTTGCAAAAGAATGAATTTAATTAGCAAAAGGGTGAATTTCATTTGCATTAGGGTGCATTTAATTTGCAAAACCTATAAGTGTGTTATAAGCATAATTCATCATTTATTTACCTACATACTTATACAGTAAAAAAATACAAGAATATTCTACCATGATTATTCAACGATAAATTTTAAAAATAACCTATGTTAATTAAACTAATTATATTGCGAATGCCAATGTATATCCCATTATACAGACATATATTACGCCTTCATTTAAATTACATTTTCAAAAACGACATCCATTAAAGTGCCTTCAACACTAACATCGACAATTTAATTTGCGTATTTTAAAAGTTTTTTATGAGTTTTGCTCCACGATGTATTTCGTTAATAACTGCAAAGTTAAAAATTCCAGGTTTTCCCTAAAGCGTCAGAAACACCCGCTCAACAAAGGCTAGTCATATGACTTCTGCACGTTTTTATTATCATTATCCAAATGAGTCAAAATAAAGCTTAAGCAAGTTTTGAACATAATTCGCCACTTCTAAGAATTATTTCAAGTGCATAAATAATTAAAAATTATTATAAAAAATAAAATAACCACTCAGAGTAATTTGGGGCGGAAATAATTGTGATGTTTTAACGCTGGTACCTAATTTTGTGCCACACTTATTCTAATATTTTAACGCTGATAAGTGAATTATTTGAAGCAGATTAAATTCAACATTTTTGGTAATTTTAACTGATTATGATAACTACTCGTAAAGCCTATAAACTTTTATGCAATTTAATTAATTAAGTTAGTTTAGGCCTATACGAACCTGAGATAACTTCAATATTGAACATTTCTCTTAATATAGCGAACATCTGCTTATTTTCGAACTCTAAATTCAAGATAAAACCTCAACTTCGAATTACATTCAAAAACCAAAGGTATCATATTTCTCATATTTCTCATATACTTTAAATTTCTAGTTTCCTTAGGACCTTTTATGTTGTCTAGACATAAATCTAAATAAAATGACAATAAAGTCCAAATTAAACTAATTCAGAAGGGACCAGAGGTCGTCCGTGAGGGATTACTCTATAAACCCATTTAAAATGTTTGCTGTTGGCAATAACTTTTATTTATACCAATTCATAACATTGCTTTTCCCTCTCCTAAAATTTATACAGAGTATTTACCATCACTAGAATTAACAAGACGACTTCTGTCAACCCTTATCACGAAGAAGAGAATCGCACCGTACCGCAAACCTTGAGATATGAATTGTCTTATTAAAGGATACTACAACTTTCCCTCAATAGGTAAAATAATCTTGAATACACTTCTTGACAGGTGGAACCTTCAAAGTGCTTAATATTTTTATGACGTCCAAGAAATATGTGTAAGTCGGATTAAGCTCGACCGTAACATAAAGCATGGCAATAAAACGTACGAAAGGTACATGTTCTATGACCTGAAAGAGATACAACTCTGCAAATATATACCCTAAATGAGGAAACACACGCTTAGTCTTGTGAATCCTTCCAAATCCTTGAAACATACTGAAAGAAAAGCTACAGTCATAAAAAACCTTCAGTCAAACAATGTTGGGGTGCGCTCTTATTACATTTTAGAAAACCCCGAAACTTTAAAGCGTATGTATCATATACATATATGGTTTTCGTCATGCATAGATTAGATTAAAAATGTTATGGAGTACTTAATATCTATGTATACGGTGAAAATGCCACCTCCTAGATACAGGCCCAATTTAATTTTTCTTTCCCAATTTTTCTCGATGAAGCAATAAAAGTTTGTATTTTGCTTCTTCACCAAGATTTCATTTAGAAATAATAGGTATCAAACAACAACTTCAAAACTTTTTATTTGAACGAAAAAATAAATTAATCGGTAATGGAAATTCAATTTTTTCGGCTTTATTTTTATTTAATAGTGTGAAATGTTTTCTAAACCGAGGAATAGTTAAAAAAAACAGGTGTGTCGGTGAGTACGATGAATGCATTCTAGTTAATTATTTTTCCTAGTTAATTTCACAAGAAATAAAATGATTATTTCGTATTTCAATACTTATTTATACAAGATGATTCAAGAAATATTATTCCAACATGTACCAATAAATTCCATGAAGCGCCCTGATCAAAGTTTGTTCGGAACTCCTTCCGGCTAAAATCATTTTATTTTTTGAATGATATACATACTCCAAGAAAAACTCGTTTTATAAATCAATACACTAATGAAACCTTTATAATTCCTATATGTAAATTCAAATAAAAACAAAATTTTCCACATGTGGTAACATTCTATGGAGCGGCAGAAAGAATATCAACACATTTCCGAATGTATTGTTGGGCAAAACTAATAAATCCCTTTGGAAAATCCTCATTGCGTAATATTGTTGGCTGCAAAATACCTCACTCATTGTTAGACTGTTGGAGCTGGACAAATCGATTTTAAATGGTCAATGTCGGTTGGCAAATTCCACGAATTTATTACTAATTACGTAGTATTCGGGATCTTTATTAGCCGCACCCACAAATTAGATTCCTCTGACGATAAATTAAATCTTGTTGACAACCACACCACAAATGATTATTTTTGTAGGGTACAGTGTTTTGTCAGTTTACTTTATACCATCATACAACATTTTCTCTTTGAACTGCATTTCCATTCTAGGATGACCTTTACATGACGTGATTCGAGGCTATGGTTTCTTTCATCGTTTTCGTATATAGTAACATTTAAAATTAAGGTAGTCTAGTTTTCCGATCTACCGCGATAGTCGGTAGATTAAGTCATAAATTGCAATGACCTTGTAGACCATCGACATTCTAGACTACGTCCCACCTGGGAATCTGGGCTGGCAGACATATTGAATTGCGAAAGACTGATTTTGTTTAAGATTTTCAATTTATAGAATTCAAAATCTTTAAGATGCCTTTCAATTCAAACTTCAGCTGCACTGCACAGCAACTGTACCACCGCATTAATATCCATCCTACAAGCTGGGACGATGGCATGCAAAACGGCAGCCACTTTAATTCATCGATGAGAAAACACAATCGACAGAATGACAGCCAGTTTGTAAACAGATAAAAAATATTCATCGGAATTAGTTGGCAATTTGCCAGCTCGTGCTTGAGCGGATTCAGGAAAAAGAATGGAACGCAGAGAGACTGTTCGCCCGTTTGTAGACATCCACGCCATTTAGCTTTAAAAGCAATTAATCTGTGCAGTTGTACGTTGTACGTTGTACGGTTTGGCGGACCCGAAGCCCAAGGGTGGCCATAATGTATCAAATAAAACTACTTTTGAATCTGCTCGCTAGCACAGCGAGAATAAAGTTTACTCTGCAAATGTTTGTTTGTTTCATCTAAGGTTTCGGGTTCCCAGATTCAGTTCACATATTTGAGTCAAAATTCTTCCCATTGGTTACAAACTCATAAACAAACCTATCCCATTAAGTCTTGTTTTTAAGAGAAATATAAATTCAAAAGAAAAAATACTATGTATTTGTAAGTAAACTTAAGTAAAATCAAACATCTCGAGTGAAGTACCCAAAATTTTCTTTCATTTAATATATAAATGAAAATGATAAAAAATTTTCAATTTTTCACTTGAGCTATGATAAAAATGTTTAACTCTAGGTACTCTTTTGTAATATTAAAATGTTTTTTCTCAAAGGCAAGAATCAATAGGACATCGTCGTTTATACGAATTAATAAATTAGGGAAAACCTCGCATGTACAATTCCTGAAAATTTAGTAAGATATGTACATATATTTTTCAATTATGTATCTTAAACTATATACACTCATCGAAAGTATTGAAGAGTAATCCAAAAAATGAAAAATTGTTTAAATTTTTGAACAGTTATGACTTAAAGAAGAAATAATTCAATTTTTGTGATGCAAAACTTTGTTGAAAACTTGACCAAAAAGAGCAAAACAATTGAAAATTGAATGCAAGGTCAGGCGAGTATCTTGCGTGTGGCAACACATCCCACCCAAACTCCAATGTTTTTTGATTGTTTGTAGCTGGCGATGTCGTGAGGAAACACATCTCCTTTACAGTTAACAGTTCTGGACGTTTCTGGATGATGGATTCGTTTAAACTGTTCAATTGACGATGTAACACTTCTCTGAATTGATTGGTTCCTCTTTAAAATCTTAAAAAATACGACATCTTTAAAATCGCACCGCACTGAGAGCAAAATGTCTACTTTTGATGTCGTTTGAGGCGGATCATCATGCCGCCATAGTATACGTTTGCGTACCACATTGTTATAAATGATGCACATGTCATCACCGATTCAAAAAACACACAATAGCACCAGTAGGGGAGACTGGATACTATTGTAACCGCCCTCTTAGTTCAAATTTGATTCGCCATTATAGTATTCAGAACCAACGCAGACGATCAAGAATATTAAAGTTTAGCCACGGTTAATGAAAAACCCTATATTTGCTCACCCGTAAATGGATTTTTTTTGATACATTACAGAGAATAATTTGGAAAAACTAACTTTCGAGAAAGTTTTTGTTGCAGATCGCTCACCAGAAATCCGGTTTAATGATTCGAAAACTTCTACAGCTTTGCATAGCTTCGAATGTGAGAGAAAATATAATTTGCTTAAAATATTGCTTACAAAAATAAAACGAAACAGTAAAATTTTTTAAAGAATTAATGTGGTATGCAAATTACTGTAATTTAAGACTTGCTGTAATTATTTTCTATATTGCTCTCGCAATTTTACACAAGCTGTGCATGTGCAATCGATTTTTGGGGCTAACATTAAGCGGTCCCAAACCCATGAACTTCTTGACGAAGATACTTCTTATTTTACTAATCTCCCTAATAACATCCGATGAAGTGTTATAGCTAGCGAAGTTTTCCTTGCTCAGATTACTATTTTCTACCGCGAAATGACTTAAAAGTTAAAACTAATCAAAAGTTCACTCGTTCCATGCAACTTTAATGGAGGTGGTGGTTGGTAACAAGCTCGGAAGCTTCAACTGGGCCGCACTAAATTGAAAAACAATGCACTCACCTTCAAGAGAAAATAATTTGCTATTTACAATTTTCCTTTTCTTACGGAAATTGGATGGATTCTTACTTCACGACTTTTGAGTAGTTCCTCCGACAACAGTTTCGTTGAAGATAAATATTTATTAGGGCTTTGGCCGAGTATCTTTATAATAAAGTTGGCTTGGCTTTAGAAATAAATATTTTGTTTTGAATTTCGAGTTGAAGCAAAATCTTTCTTATGAGTAGATTAGATACTATACTAGTGAATTTCAATCTTTCTCGTCGAGTGCTAAAAAAAAACAATAAAGTAAACAGTTTAAAAATTAAAGAAAACAAGAAACTTATAAATGGAATTTTTACTAACAATAAGACTGATCACACACTGAATGCAGTTATATGTATTAGATCAGAATTGAAGAGGAGAGCATAGATCAGATTCCAAGTAATGAAAAAAATATGTTTACAGTAGATTATTACGGAGTGCACTTGGTTTTATTAAACACAATGGAGAGCATGGAGATATGGAATAAATTTATAAAACAATTCACTAGATGCAAGAATATGCGAAAGCTGGGAGAAAATCATTAAAACCAAGTATGCCTAAATCAACTCAACTCAATTTGCTGTTGTGATACCTACATAAAATGTCGCATAAGTTGCTCTCATAACGAATAGGCGAAACAAAATTAAACTGAAACATCCTTAAGTATCTCCTCTAAAAGTTTATTATAAACCACTTAATTTGGCCTTAATTAGGATATCCCTACACTGTCCTTGTGTGTATGATAAATTCTGGATAGCATAGATAACAATCTTCTTGGGTTAAATTGTTTGCGGTTTTCCCGACGCACTAATATTTGTTTTCATGCACATTTACCGTCGTGTTAAAGCTTATTTAGCTTAGCATAGCAATTTAAGAATTTATTTGTTTTTATGCGGTAATAGAGGTTATATACTATATTTGATGAAACAAATTTGCCAGTTCTATAATATCCTATGCATTCTCGCCTATGTTAAGAGGTGTTTAAAGTCAAGTGGATCTTAATCCGATCAAAAAGCTCCTGAAATGATATTGGGGAGTATGTGGAACAAAAACAAATAAGATTTTTAAAGAACATAAATAGTCTAGCACCACTATTAAAATTACGATCCATGAATATAGTATGCAATGCATTCTTATACATATACATATGTACATATGTTGTATAGTGCAAGATTTTTATAAAATTAAAATCGTTTTCCTTAAAAATTTGTTTTACTTATTTTAATTTTCACTTTTTAGTTTTCAAGACGGAGGGGAAGGGAGCCCTAGGCGGGTACCTTAAGGTAAAATTTAAAAAAAATCTTGAAGTTTTACATATTTTACTATTGCTATGAAGTAAAATTTATCGCGCTTTTATTATGTATTAACAAATTATCTATTTGACTTAAAAAAAAAGGTACAAAAACTACGAAAATCCGCCTTGCGCTAGAAGTAGGTGAACCTAAGGGACACATTTTGTTCTAAAGGCAAAATTTAATGAAATACGTAAGGTAATATGAACTCATTTTATTATTAACATACTCTTCATTTTCCATGAAAATATTTAGGTACATAAAATTTGGCAGACCCACTTTGTCTTTCGCGACATTGGAGCTTTTTCATATATCATAACCTCTAAATGTTTACTATATACATATGTACGTTTGATTGAATATTACTAAAATACGGTGGAATAGACTGCAAATAATAATCACATACTGATATTAACAAAATAGACCGACAGTAATCCAAATCACAATGTGACATAACCACTGGACGGAAATAATATCCTACCACCGCAGGCGCGCACCGAATTTTAAGAAGTTTCAAAACGCCATTCAATGTCATGGCTTCATTATATATAAATGCCAACTTTCATCCCCGAAACAAAAAATAATGACTCTCTAATATGAACTAATACGCACAAAAAAAAAAGTTTAATTCGTCATACGAATGTCTTAGAAACTTTCAAAAGAAAAAGAAGTCTTTGCAAATATTCTTAAATGTGAGGAGTGACGACTGGCAAACAGACATAATAACGACCGATAGGATGATAAGTATCAGATCCTTCTTTCATTTGAAGAAGGCCAACAAAATAAGCAGTTTATCTCATGGTAACTGCCACCAGTATGAGTAATTGCAGGCATATCGTATTTAATTGTATCTCCAGCCATGAGTACCATTGATTTATTTCCTGAATGGCAAACCTCCTTAGGTTCGCATATACGAGAGAAAAATCTGTGTCCTTATGTATGGTCATCAAGCTTCGCTTAATATTTGGCTGTATACACAAACCAGAACCCTCCTCCCTTTCGCAAGAACTATGATTTGGTGCCTTTACCTCTGCCATGATTGGACAGGGAAACTAGAGAATGATTAATATCTCTGTGGAAATTTCTGGTTCAGTTCACCTAACTGATTTCTCTTAATTAACGAGAAATCGTAATTTTAATTTAATGCCGAGTACCTGTTGACGTCTCGCACTTACCCGCAGCAACACTAAACAAACGGAAAGAGGCCAACCGTCACTGGACTATAAGAGGACTAGAGCTTTAAATAAAGAAACGAATCCCCATAAGGAGTTGATGTTTCATGCCGCAAGCCTTCGGGGCGCTGGCACAGGTAACCAGCAAACAAGTCAAACAAATAATTCAAGTTCTGCTTCAAAAGAAAACGTAACAGTGCCATTTTCCATTGCAAAATACGAAATGCCGACGGAGGCATCTTTACCACCGCCAGATGTTTGTACTTTGTACTTACTTCCTTATTTGCAGTCGAGTAAACCACCTCAAAGCCACAATTGTATTACAACTCATAACCGTCTCATTGAATTAATTTTAATTTTTAACGTTCAGGTGAGACATTTGTAAATCCACTTAAAATGTGCATACAGGAATCAAGGCTTTGCAAAATTTTGAGTAATCACAAAGAGTTCAAGGGTAGTAAGGTTTGGAAAAGGGCAGCACAACCTAGACTTGGTCCATGATTGACTAACAGATTGAACTTGGATTTATCTCTTCTCTTAAAAGTTGTTTATCATGATTTTGTACATATTCGAAAAAAGGAAAAATGGATTAGACCTGCACAGTTGTTATTCTGAGCAGATGAAACAATGTTATTATGTGCTCTCGTTACATTTTTCCATTTATGAGTGGAAGCGGGAATTTCGATGACGGACGAAGAATGTTTCTTATTTTTTACGTTTTACGATTCTTTCTTGAATCCTCAAATCTAGGTGGGTCATGTTTATATTGTAGTTATCGTTGGCTTAGATCTTTCACCAAATATCCCAGAATATTGGAAAATCAAAGATAAAAGAAATATTAGGACTAATTGGACTTAGTCCATTATCTCTTTAAAAAATGGACAGCAAGTTAGGATTATATGGTAACTAGGAAACATTACGATATGGAATGTAGGTATGACTGTCTTCCAACCATATAACTGTCTAGCTGGAAATAATCTCAGGTAAAACATTAGTTCGGAACTCATCAAGTGCCCTATCATGTATCTCTAAACACTCGAGTACCGACTTGAATAAGAATATTCGATGAAAAAGTAAAACGTAATCACGTAAAAAGTTCAAATTGAGTAAAATAAATTCATTTAAAACAAGAAACATTTTAACGATATCGATTTATTCCTTCTTAATTATGTAATAAATCTAAAAATTATTCAGTTTTTTTACTGTATCTTTATGTGATAAAAACTGACCCATACCCAGCGTAACCCGGGCATCTATCCAGTACAGCTAAACTTTAATTAAAACAATATAAAATCATAATAAGAATATAACAAACCGTTATAGTAAAAAGGTTCTCGGAAATTCAAATAAAAAGAAGGTGTTATCCTTAATGCTTCAAACTTCAAATCAATGCCAATATTTACTACCTATGTATATATTTAAAATGTAATTTTACTGGTCAAGTAAAACGATTGTGATTTATACCTATACTTAGTAAAAATAATACGATAATCATGTTTTGTGTTGCACTTCTAAGCTTCTTGGTGGAACCATTCATCCAGCTCTGTACAATTAAATTATAACAGTTGGGCTCTGCGTGTATACAGTCCAGTTCGTGATGAAATATTCTTTTTCTAGTTTTTGAAAATTTTCATTATAGAGATTTTGGTAGTTTTGGATAGAAGATAAGAATCATGAGACATGATAATCCCAAACATGTTTTTTTTAAATGAATTCAAAACCATGTTTATATCTTCAACCAACTTCGAGGTATTTAAAAGAGAAACTTGAAAAAAGCAAAAAATAAACAATACTTAATTTGACCAAATTTTTTTACGAAAACCCGTTGGTGGAATTTCACTTAACACTTAATGGACCAGGCACGCTAATTTACGTTCTACCTGAACGCTGAATAACGCCCACTTGATAAAGTGTTAGCAAACACATCTACAAAATTTCACCCAAATTAAAAAGGGTCGGGTCCAACAGTGTGTTGATTTGAATTCAATTCACCAACATCCGATTACTGTCCTCTCAATGTTTATAAACAAAGAAGTTATGTGAAAGTGTAATTCACAGCCTCTGGAAAAACCACCTACAAACCAGTATGCTTGGAACCTGCTTATCTGCTATAACTGCCACTGAAATTGTTGGTGGGCACAAGCTATTTCAATGAGAATTACTTAAATGCTCCGGTATTTAAGAGAATGCGGCTGCCAGTAGCAATTCCAAGGGGTCGGTACGACCAGCAAGCATTAGCAGCATTCTCATCCCCCGCCATTATTCGTCTCAAAATTTATATGCTCGCGATATTTAAATGAAGCGCGACAAGACGCATAGAAGAGTGTTTTACGCCCCGAACGCCTGAAACGTGATGTTCTGCAAATTAATTTACATATTTCAAGCAAGAACGGTGGCGGTCCCACAGTACAAAAAGATAATCCGTGCTGAGCGAAGGCTCACGTAAATCTTCTTTTTACTACAGCTTCACTATTAGACAAACTCGAATCATGTAACTACCGCATTTAGCGAATCTTAAAAAAATAATGTACCTGTGAACCTGTATGAGGAGCCGCCAGGCCAGTTTTACGAGAGGACGACAGGGTAATTAGCATAAAACCCACTAATCTTATCACTTCCAAACACCACAAGCTCGTCGCGAGTCGTCTGAATCTGGCTCTTTATTCAATCGCTATTAATAGTGTAGAGCGCATGCTGATTTCTGCACTAATTCGAAACGCCTGCCGCACTTCGTTCAACAAGCACGCCGTTCGCGCAGATTGCCGATTCGACGGTTATTGAGAAGTTTTAACTTTCACTGCACCACACGAAATGAGGTGAAAATAATTACTGCCGCAGAAGACCTGAGGAATCGTATTTTTCCTGGTCGAGTGTAGCTAAACTGCTTCAATCGCGACTCAGCGGTTACTTTCAGTCATGCTCGCGTACACCACGGCGCGATATATTTTATGTTTCACTAACAGAAAGAGCTTTGGCTCCGGACTAAACCGCTTGAGAATTTTTAGCCACGGCGCGGCGCTGCCAGAGCCCAATTTACATATGCAAATAGCATATCTGAGCAAATAACGGGTGGGGCATCCTCAGTGTGTGGCATCTCAGTGAGCTTTTGGGCAAGCTTGAACTTAGATCTTCGCCAAATTTGTGGTGGATCGCGATCTTAAGATGTTCAATTGCTCGCTATTCTCCCATAAATATTTGAAAACAGTGTACGTGTAACCTTCGCATATACATATGCATCTAAAGTCAAAGGGTTTTTTTATCAATGGCAATTTTTAAAGTCGCTATTAAATTAATGGCCGTTTAAACAGTACTAACTAAATTTAAGAGTTCAACTAGCTTTTCGTATCAATAGCATACATACATATAGTGACGGAACTAAAATATTTAATGTTGTCGTTTCAAACTAGTGCCGAATTGAATTGCAAACGTATGTGCTATACCTATTGATATCAATTTTTTTAAATATATATACATACTTTATTATGTATTTATTCGTTACTTGCGTGTTCTAATTAATTTTGTTTACTTTGTTTTATTTGCTCATGCCTGTTACTGGAAGTTAACTTGAAAATTTCCTAAAACCTTTAATTATAACATGATATATTCAACAACACGGGCTTCATTAAGAGTAAAATATTTCTTGTGGTTTTTACCGAAAGATATTTTTTTTTACTGCTTAATGCATTAATTCTACAGGATTCAAATACTTGAATATATCTACCTTGACTACTTAAATACTCCTTTACTCGAGATTTCGGATTTTTTTGGTCTCGAGTACTCGGGTACTCAAAATTCCTTTATTCAGTCTCGAATCTTTGAACTCGAGTACTCAAATACTCAAGTAAGTGAGTTCAGAAGTACTCGAGTAGTAATAGCCCTAGGTGGCCTGTGGGAAGAATTGGGGAAGAAATTTGGAGGGCAATATAAGGTGGATCAGAAAAATTTAATAAACGCGGCAGCAAGTATACTCGTTTAGCATCGAGTATGTACATTTATTAGAAAGAAGAATATAATTCTGCGAAACTTCATTAAAAGACTACATTTACTTACAATAAAAGAAATTATGTGAAAACTTATTTATGTAGTCCATAAAATATATGCGCATTTCCATATTTGGAAAACTGTAACTCGACCCGTCCGCAGGGAAGACACCAATTTAAACGTTTAGGAGAGATGTATACATACATACATACATATGGCGGCAAAGTACTTTCTGATGCGAGGAGGCTGCGAATGCTGCTCATGCATGCATACATTCTACATCGTCCTTCGTGATCTTCGATGACCCAAAAAGAAGAAAAAACGTTCACCCTCATTACTTTGAAAATCTACATAGGGAAGGTCTGTACGCTGCCATTATTCCCCGGTGCCTACTGAAAGGGAACAGCACCATAAGGCCGGAAGGTGTATCCCAAAATGATAATAGCTCAAAGAGCGAGCTCATTGAACCGAAAAGGACTTCACTAAACATCAACAGGAACAAGTTTCAGCACCGTCCATTTACGAAACACCTGTTAATGGCCTGACCGGCAAATTTCCATTTAAGTATTAATTTCAAGTGCAAAAACAACCAAGTAAAAAATTATACTGTATTATGAAGATGACAGTCATATACTAAGCATGAGTTACTCCGCATTTCAAGGCAAAAGCTTCAAACGTTAGATGCCTCATACTAAAGCACTCCCAAAAAACATTAAGAGTGCCACATAAATTAGTTCACTTCTGAGAGTGAGAGGCTCGTTTTTTTCACAGCAAAATTGCTGGAGGGAATGAAATACTGTGATTTACTGTTTTAATGGAAACATAAATCTTAGGTAAGTAAAATATAATCCATAATTTCTTAGGGTTACGGTATTCCAAAATCAAAACCCTACATCCACTTCAGTAAAACTATGAAGATAACGATACGAGTACTCCTGTGAACGAAATGAAATTGAATTATGTAGAAATATGTAGTAATCCGAAATTACAAATTCTTCCAATAAGGTTTCAATAGTGTGAGATGAATTCGAAGCCATCGACAGTTGTTAACTAGACTGATTTATTAATTTGAACTCCAGTCAATGCAACCTAAAATCTAACTGTCTTAATTCTAGCTTATTCGTAAGAATTATGAGTAGATACATGTGCAGTTTACATATTATATATGTACGTACATATACTCGTATAAAACACAGCAAATGCTACCATAATGCCGCAGCATTGATTAAAATTGTAGAGAAGCAACAAGTATGCTACTTGTAATAATGTTACGTATGTATACACATAGAAGGAGGCACTGCCCGATTGACGCCTTTATGAAGTCATTTACATGTAATTAAATGTTCGAAAGGTAACCTACTGGAGAAAAGTGTGTATGTAGCCTCGATTTTGCAATATGGCTGACCACATTCATTTATCTGAATTTCCTGTAAACACCATCAGTTCACCCTTGATGACCCAATATTCGATCAGTGCCTCCTGCAGTAATTTGTAATTTTCGCTCGGCCATGCTACCAAACTCCAGGCAAAATCCAATGGATGTCCCGGACTCACAATTAGTTTATGATGTTGAGGTTTCTGACCACCTTTGGCCTGCGGTTTGTTTTATACATACATATGTTCATTTGTTGCACCATGTAATCTGAAAATATTGAATGCTTTGCACATTAAATTAATATTTATATATTCTATATTTATTCATATTAAATAATTAAATAAGGACATAACATAATTATGCGTCTTAATACCCCAAATTAAACCCACTTTTGATAAGTTTACACTAAAATTCAATACACAACACACTGTAGTTAAAAATAAAGATTGTTTTGTTTTTATTATGTATTACATACATGAGGAAAAACATGCAATTGTATTTTTTTAAGTTGAAAATAAAAATGACATCTCACTTACTGACAATTGTTTTGCAATACATAAAAGATTTAAGAATGATTTATAAAACTGATGTTATTAGGCATAATAAAACTCGCTTATATATGTACCTACACAGGAAAAGTGTTTTTTCAGTTAATTCTAATACTAATTTTCTAAGGAAACAGTGTAACGATAGTTTCTCACATTCGCCGTACTTTCAATTTTAAATACACCTGTAATTAGAGAGGTATTTCAATGGCAAATGAGGAAATTGGGACAAAATAAACTGGGTTTTTAATGAATTTTCCCCAAATTGTAATATTACTTAATTTACTTACTCTTTGGGTAATTTCACACTTTTTTTCAAAAGATTTTATAGGGGCAGGAAAACTCATATGAAAATTTCAATTATCCATTATTTTAAATACCGGATTTATCTATAGTATGTCGACAGCTAATAACAATCACTTAGATAAACGCGGAATCGTTCATACCTCAGTGATGAATGAGTTAACATTAATTTTTCACAGAGAACTTTAAAGACACAAGGATCTCTCCGACCCAGTTCTGAAAAACCAATCAGGGTTAATTCATCACCTTGAAATTTTAGCGCAAGAAATTCTCCACACATTTCTTTCGCTATTTATTTATGTAAGTACATACATTTGTTTTCTTATAATCCTCGTGCTCTTTCCTGAAATTATAAATACATGTGTACATAACATATTATTGTGAAACTTACTATAAACACTATAAAGACGATAATCAAGATGGGGGGCAGGGGGCAAAAGAGCACAGGTAGTCACCTGTTGAGGATTGAAGCAATCTATGTCACCACCCGCAGGCAACGTCCAAACCTATTAATGTAAACCCAAAACAACCCAATCTCATAATCATTGATGGCATCTGCTTTACATATGCATACTGGGAGCTTAAATAACTTGTGACAGTTTAACAACTGACTCGAGCAAAACAATTTACAGTTTAATACGATAATACGCCAAAAGATTCGAAAACTTAATTTATTTCAATGAAGTACCGAAGCTTGGTTATATTTCAATGGTGGATTTCAGCTTTATTGTATGTAATTAACTCTTAGCGTACGCTAACTGCTGTTAATTAATATTTTCTCTGTCAGACTATAGTGGACGCAATTCCTATAACCCCACAACCATTTTCTTTGACATTGCGATAAAAGTACTACTCATTTGACAAGTAATACTATAAGTCTAGTCTTATACTACTATTAGGCAAAAGCTAATCCCAAGCAAAAACTCCAAAGACGCGAACTCCCCTTATTAGATTTCATTCCATTGAGTGTAATCCCTGTCCGTCGTCGTCCCAGTATTTGTTCAATTTTTTGTAATACTTCTGTTGTAAATTTTGTATTTCTGGCATCACCACGTTGTCTTTGATTCTTTTAAACTTAGTCCTTAAGCTTAATTAGTTAGCCTTTTCTTTTCCAAATGTATTCATGGACTGTTTAAATTGTTAAGATAAATAAAATCATAACAAAACTCAAACAAACCATGTTAATATACATTGAATTTTGTTTAAAACGCTTTTTTAAATATATATTTTCTTAGTTGACTTTTTGTCAAGGAACTACGCGCAAGCCACAAATTCAGATTAAAATGTTTATCAGGAACTAAGATCTAAGATCAATATTGAAAACGTAACAGTTAATACCAAAGAAACAATGAAAATTGAAATTGAAGTGTGATTTTTTACATTTTTTGTGCTAAATTTCGATACGTTTTTTGTATTTACTACTTTTGAAATAATACATATGTATGTACATATGTATGTATTGTACCTAATTTTCATCTTCGGAAGTTATCTGAAATACCTCTCTCAATACAGAACAATACCAATCCTAAAAAATCAATATCGAGAGAGCAAGATTAATCGCTGGCCTTTCCAAGGCTTCGAAATGGTGCCAATTGACGAACTAACAAATCATCGACTGCGAACTTCCGAAAGCATGCAGAACCTTTAACGAACTTGTTCATGTCCAATTGAGATGGATTAAAGCACGAACTTTAATTATGGTTTTAGGCATTGCTGGCAGCTTATTTGGAGATAAGTTTTTACACCCGGTGACTTTTAATTAAGATTTAGATATATTGAACATTAAAAATTCTTGGAGTAATGCCTTGAAATTAATTATCTTGTAATAACAATTTGGTTTTTATTCCGAGTTACTCTTACAAGGGCAATTAAGATCTGTGCCGGACGCAATTAATTTGAATAGGAAATATCAAATGTAATATACAAAATGTAGACATAAAAATTTCAAAAAAGACAATATTTAATTTTAAAGCAAGTTTCCGTTCTAGCAATGCCTGCGATGTTTCAAGGAAAAAGAGAAGCTTTTAGTGGCAGGATCCCAGCAGTGCTCCGTTTTCTGATAAACATAAAAATATGACTTTTTCTCTGTTATTTCCGCTTTTTGAAAGTAATAAAATCAATTTTCTTATTGAATTGCAAATGCTGGAAACAGAAATTCTTGGATTTCTCGACGTTGCTTACTTTTATGTGCGCTTGAATAGGTAATAATGCCATTTGATGTGATTTTTAAAACTCCTTCCAAGAGACCAAGGGAACTCAACTGTTTGGAAGTGTGAATGACCTCCACCAAGTTTTAAAGGTATTTGCTTAGATGAAGCTAAAGGAGTTATAAAAATTGCACTGTGGTAAATAGTTCTCATTATTTTTTAACTAAAAATAAGCAAGAGTAAGAATTAAAAAGGTCATACCAATGCCAAATTGAATTTTAAAATTGACTACAAAGTAACGGAAAAATTTTCGTCAGGGCTTATCCTTAGGCCCTGGTGGCTTTAAATCCGACACTTATATGTATATACATATATATGTATATTATACATAAGCCCGAATTTATTTTATTTATTATTTATATTGTCCATAAACTAACATATCACACATCGCCCAGAAGAAAAATGTCGAAAGGTGTTAAATCGCATTGAAGTTCACAAAACGAGAAATTGCGCGTAAAAATTGTAAGCGGTTTCTGTAGATAATTAGTTATGAAATGCTTACAATGAGAATTTGTAAGTAGTATACTTTCTTAATCGATTAAAACACTGATTCTGATTGTTTTTTGTTAACAGTATTTGTTATATATTTTCCGAATTAAACCATTGGTTGTTTTCTGTTTGATATATTTCTAATTTACCCCTTAGTATTTCCTCCCCTTGCGTACACCCATGGTATTTTAACATTATAAAGCATCGAAACAAGTTTTCTACAAGTAGACACAAAACACAATAGGTGCAAAATTGTGGTCGGTAAGAGCTTTTAAGTAAAACATTTCACCCCTCTGCTGAGTTGTTAGAAAAAGCAAACTCGAATCTAAGTACCATAAATCATCTAGACATCTCGACACTACTTAAAAGAGTTTTCCTTCAAGGCAAGTAAGTGGCACTCCTCTCCTGAGGCTCTAAGTTCTCTGTAAATTTGATTACCGTCTACAGCAAAGCTTTGAGTGCTCCATGTGCGCCAATAAAAATGAAAGAATTCAAGCGTTTCATACTACCTCTCAGTTGCACATTTAATTTCCCGGGACTACTTAAAAAAGAGATTTCAAGACCTATTTTATGTATTCACCTAAAAGAAAAGGCATCCAGATATAGTCAAGTCGATCTCCTTAAATGTGTTCCAAGGCAATTCTACCCTAATTAGTATTAGTAGGTAAAATAAACTGAAACTGTTTATTCATTCAATTAAAATCTGGAATCCTCACAAAAATAAATCCAAAGGCTTTATGAAACTTAAAAACGGAGCTTTCTTTCCCTTTTTAATTACTATGAATCTTAACGCTGAAGAAGTTCAACACTAATCCAAGACTCCGTTATTTTCAGCAACCAGCAATTTGGTCGGAAAATTTACGCAGAGTGTTCGCCGAATAGTTCAAGATGTCAAGGACGAAGGCGGCTCAAGTAGTATCAATTAAAGCTTTAATTTCAATAAAATTATTCTATTTAATTTTATAGGTGGCATGACTCGCGAGGAGGTAATAGAGACGAATGAACGCCTACGAGCCTTGCGATTACGCTTGGAGGAGTCATACGATACCGCCAAAAGAGCTCTTATTACGCTTATGAATAAGTACGGTGACTCAAAAAGCCAACGAAATATCTTTAATCGCTATCCGATGTTAAAATTAATGATAAAGGTAAATTAAGGAATTGCGATTAGAATAGAAATATTGAAAATTCTTAAACTGAATATAATATGGTTTGTTCGTTTAAAGAAATAACAATTGTGGAATTATTAACCAACCCAATATGAGTATAGTCCAATATATATTTTTAGGAAGTGATTCGGCTAGAGACTCAGTATTGGACATTAATTGATATTCCGAAGCAAGAGAAACAAGAAACCGTTCCGTCTTACGTGATGAGAGCTTGTGCTATCATGGAGAAAACCCAAAAGTCCGGCGAAGGCGTTAAAACATCTGCAAAATTAGCTGAGGAGGCAGCTGAAAGGCGTGAAAGAATGGAACGTTTAGAAGGTGAACATTTAAAAAAACTTCTAGTCAGCTTAGGCTTGATATTATTATTCATCTATGCATTTCTTTCCACCATATCTTTCCAGCAATGACGACAGTGCAAATTGAACAGGAGAATACTCAAATGATTAACGATCTTTACCGTTTGCTCAAAAAGTATTCAGGACTTCGAAATTTAATCCGCGAGCTTAAGGTAACTCATATACATATTTTCCAAAATAAAAATATTTAGAACAAAAATACAATTATCTCCCATATGTTTTTAGGCTGAATATGGAAATTCGAAAATGTACCCGATTTTTCCACGATATACAATGCTTAAAGATATGATTAAAGGAATAATGCACGATCCAGATTACATGGAAGTTTGTCATGAAGTTAACAACTGAAAATAAGTCATGCACATTTTGTATATTTACTTCGGGATATTTTTATATATGCGGAAATCCTATGAAAAACCAAGACCAAACAAAAAAGGATCGTCTTTAATTAATATCCGCAGCAACCTACATTTTTTCCTTCAGTAAGTACTTCTACGGAAAGGCTTGACAATGATAATAACTACCGAGAAAAATATCTAGAATCGGATTATCTGCGACTCTTCATATCAGTGCATCATATCAAAACTTTAACAAAAACAAAATAAAAACAACCATTTATAAATAGTATCTTTATTGAGCTACTCGGATTGCTGCTTGCGCATCGACATTTCTAATATCCTACTATCTAGGTGCTTCCTTACAAACAAATATAAGATATATAAGAAAATCTGGAAAGTAAATGTATATTGAATGTGCATGGGCATTGTAAACAAAATTTTTATAATTGTTTCAGTTTTGAAACAATAATTTGATTCTTAAGCTGTAGTTATGGACAAAAGCTGAGTGTTTTGTATGAAATATTTCTGACTTTCAACATTTCAATAAATAATAAATCAAAACTTTTCGAATTTAAATCAATCTAAACTACATATTTTTGTTAATAATGAGAAAAAAAATTGCTGAATTGAAATTTTGCTTCATTTTTAAACATCTCTACAAAATAAAAAGTGAAAAGTAGCTTTTAATAAGCCCTACACATCGAGTTATAATTGATGTCATTCGAGAGGAGGAAGTTGAGTAGTGATATGTTTGTGGTCACGCTCACTCCGATTGAGATGAAATTCTACGGGCAATATAAAAATTTGAATCCATGATATTCCTCAAGAACAAGTGAAACTGATCAAAAGTAGGGATAGCATTTTCACTAAAAATGTAATTTATCGTATTTTTTTGTACTAAAGTAATTTGTTTAAACTGAATTGATTTTTTTATTTTATTTATTTTTTTTTCTCATATCGTTAAATAAGAGAAACGCACGGAAAGCTCTTGAAGTTGGGTTATTTAATTCATCACCGCATCCCTTGTACCCTCTTTCATTGAAAGAAAAAGTACAAGCTGAAGATGCGATGGACATTTTTAAAATACAATATAACAATAATATTTTGAACAGAGCAGAGTGCAGGTAATAGACAATGTTTTACCAAATTGGCTTAACATCCTATAGTACTAAAGCCTTCAACATGATTAAAACGGGTGACTTATGTACGTTACTTTTGGTCTGTGTTTTGCAAGATCTCACGCCACTTGAACGCCACTTTAAAATATACTATTAAAAACCTCTGTAAACATACAGTTCTATTTAAACTTCTTAAATCACAATTAGGTGTGTAGGTATAAGATTTCGTGTCTATGTCCATAAACTTGTAAACTGGTATTGTGATTAAAGCTCATCGTAAAACCACGTACTTTTTGACAATATTTAATTTGCGGTTAATTTTGATCTTAATACCAGTATAATAATGATGTATGTATATTAATATGACCCTAGCCTAAATTGCTTCTTTCAACCAAATTATTATATATGATTAACTTCGGACCCTCCATCCAAACTGGTATTGAAGTCAATTTTCCCTTTTGCAGGAAGAAATCAGAGCTTAAAAAAATTATTACATAGATACATAAATATTTATATACGTCGTGTCAGAAATATTGAAATACAAAAACCTAGATGTTGTTACTAGACCCCGAAAATTGGTAGATTTTAATTAAGCGTGGTGAATATGTTAAAAAACAGATATTGTACTGCTAAAACTAGCTAGAAAATAATTTGCTTGTTAATTTAATCAAAGAACTATATTTTCTGCAATTTTGTATAGGTAATCAATATCAGAGTTTTATTTATCCAAAAGGTGCCAATGCGCCAGCCTAAAATGATGGCACATCATCAAAAAGAAACTACATAGATATATGTATAGTATATTAAATTTGCATTTGTGTTTTACTGAATATGTTATGTTCAAGCGTGTAATTGTTGTCGCTATAAGTATAAAAGAATATACCACCGTATTATTCACATAAGTATGTACGTATGTGTGTAAATGTTGAATCGAAAGTGCTCGCATTTTCCCATGTCGTTGTTTAACACTGACGTAAAGATTAAAAATCGCATAAATGTTCGCATTCACCGTTGCAAACGGTGTACAAATTGATAATAATTATCATTAGCGCTATAAAGTGGCAAAACAAAAATAAATAAATTTTTCGTGCATTGACATTGATGATTATATCATCATACGCAATATTTTATAACGCTTTGTTTATAAAGGAGTTTACAAGGAATAGAAACAGAACATTTTTATTTTTATATTATACAGCTGTCGAGTATAACTTAATAATTATGTGGATAGTTTTAGAGGAACAATTTGTTGTAACAAATTAATTAACTAAAAAATATACATGACAAGTATTGTACTGTGTTTTGAGACCAAAAGTTACAAGATACAAATATTCCAAAATACAAAGGAAATGCTTTAAATGTGTGAATGTTTTACATAAGAAATATGGGAAATAAATACACCAATTTGCAAAACGTATGTTTTCTTAACTGTGTTTTTAACGACAAAAATCTATTTGATGCCTTATTTCCATAAACACTTCTTAAGGCGTGCAAGGGTAACAGAATTTGATGCATTTTCCTTTTCGCGTTCCTCTTCCTCTTCCTTAGTGTTCGTAGATGTCGTTCTCATAGTCTGATCCGACTCCTCTTTCAATCCAACTGTCTGCAGACGCACCGCCATTCGATGGTAAGAGACATCAGTTTGGGTAGAATGAGTTTTGCAATTTTTAATATTCGCTAATTGAATGGCTTTTCTCCTTAAATCCCAGATATTCCAATTGTAATCCTTATCTTTATAATACGGTATTGGATGCAACTCAGTCTGAACTTCTTTTGTTTCTACATTAGTCACTGCGGGTTGGACCTCTGTTTTCTTCTGATTTCTTATCTCGACGATTCTATCAAAGCAGTCGAAAAGGACTATAAGTGGTGGATTTGTACGTACGATTTCAAAAAATTTTGGCAAATAAGTTTCGATATCATCACTAAACCAATTAGCGTATGTTGCCTCACTAAATGCAAAGTAATGGTTTTTGTATTGAAGTATGCCCAAGCTGGGATCGGATGGAATTAAAATTCCGCCACCAATTACAAACAAATAGGCGCAGTACTGAGTTATTGGAATATTCTGTGAATAAAAAACTTTATAAAAACAAAAATATATGACCAAGATGAATCTTTTTCTTACAATGGACTCATTGCTTTTTACAATTTTACACTCAGGATTGGTGATGGCAAGAGATTGGGATAAATTTATTTTCTTGTGTTGTTTTTTTAAGGCGAGAGAAAGACTACGTAAAACACTTTGCTCAAATTCTGATTCAATAAGAGCATTTATTTGATCATTCAACTCATTAATTTCCACAAAGGCGTATAAATATGTCATAAGAGAGTTCCATAATTTGTGAAGTCTTATGAAGTGTGGCTAAGAATAAAAACAATTTTTTTAACAAAACTTTAAGATATGTCAAAGGCGGGTAGCCCCGGGAAATTTAATTTTTGCACAATCAAGACGAGTAAAAAAATATTAAGTTTTTCAAAAATCAACTGCATCAACTTTGAATGTTTTTCATATTGATACTTTTGGGTTTATAAATCATCCATACTTGCATGAAACAAAAATTATCCATTATGTGAATACTTTGTTCTACATATATCTTAAATGAGTTTAACACAAATTAGATTTTAAGCGATTATTACTTACAACCTTCTTTAAGATTAATTGACGTTTTAAATGCACTATTCATATATAAATTCGCTGTAAACTTTTTACAACTAAAACAGAATTGAAGTAAATTGAAGCGTTGTTAAGTTGAAATATCACGTCAAAATTCTAAATTTTTTGAATTGACTGAATTGGTTGACTAAGGATTTCAAAAATAGTTGTTTAAAGTAGGTATGAGCCTTCTGCAAATTCTCTCAATTTATAAAGCTGTTGTAAAAATGTTTTAACGATATTGGATGTTAATGAATAATGCTTTTGGCACTTTCATTATAAAAGCTTTATAAGTTACTTTTAAGTTTTTATGAGCACGTATACGGCTGTAAGTATTTAAGATTAATTGTTAATTCACAATGTTTGTTTCTGTACATACATACTTTAAGTACCCGGAGCTACCCAAATATCGTCTAAATATATATGTAGAAGAAATAGAACAATGAAAATGGTCGACTTACGAATATCTTTTCAGTTTCAATAGCTATTCGGAATTTAACGACTTCATGTACACTGTTAATTTCATCCTTAAAAACAGAAATTAATGTATCCATGCTTCGTTTGCTTTGGTTCAATGTTTCTAATGACGCCACAAGATACATTCGCTGCTGTGAATAAAGCATCAAAGTATCCCGAAGATGTTCGTACTCATCCACCTCAATTACATCCAATATTTGTAAAATGTTTTCACAAATGAAAACTTCCTTCAAAATCTTGATAACGAAACTCATTTTGTTATTGCAAAGAGTCATAGCATGTACAAGAGCCAACTTCGTATTCTTAAATCCCAATATAACATCATCAATAACTGTGTACATTAAATACTTTAGAATATAATTTTCAAATGTTAACGACAAGAGTACCACTTACTATTTCTAACGCCTTCACCGCAATGACCTGCATCCTTGTTGAATAATCTGATACCACACACTAATCCTCGAAGATGTTCAAGAGTTGTTAATCGTTGCTTTCTCTTTGCTGTACTGAATTCAGCTAAATCTGTACGGGAAAAAACGCTTCTCAAAGCGTTTGATGTCTCAAGAAGAGTCTAAAAAATAATTAATTGGTGGTAAAAGTTATATTATTTCAATAAAAAAACATAAATCGAATCAATCTCTTGTAGCTTATTTTTATATGGGAAAACGATAACCTTAATTTTTGTCATATTTAAATTTGAAATACAAATTACAGCAGCAAAAATCTACATTCATATAAGAGGTTAAAGGTACGTACATATTGCAGCAATCTCAAACAATTCAAAGATTTTGGAAAACAATTAAGCTTAGAATTTTAAAGTAATTAAACTAAAGTTAACCCCAAAATGCTTTTTGTTTAATTAGAACTTATTTAAATTAATGCTTCTATTTATCTCACAAAAACTGCTCATAATGTCCTTCGCCACCTCATGTACTATTTATTCTATGGCTCCCGGGTTTTCTGTTGAGTTTGATTTGAATTCAAAAATTTCATATTTTTTATTCGAGGAGGTTGCAAAAAGTCTTATGAATCAAAAGGAGAACTTCTTACGGTAATTATGAGTGAATATCATATTTGGATACGAGCTTTAGTTTGGAAGCCCCCATGAATTTTTTTTTCATTTTTGGGCCATCGGTGTTACCCATAAGACTTAAAGGAACTTTTTTAAACTGTCAGACCACTTTTCCCTATAGGCAGATATTTGCGTGCGACCGACCACTTCACAGATTTCAATAGGCTTTTGGACCTGTAGCTCATAAAACATGTACCCATAAATAAGAACATTTAATCAGGAGGTCATAAGCTAAAAAGTATCCAATTTTCACCCAATTCTACCGGGGTCCATTTTCCATACAATTAGTGGATCCTTTTATCTCAATTCAAACAACGATGGAAAACCAGGCAATGAAAGATTTAAACATTTTCATATTAAAGAATCAACACCTAGGATATATTTTTAAAGAAATACAAGCACCATAATGTCTTGGCTGATGACTCGACTGAAAATCGATCGAAAAATAGGCATTCTAACAAAAAATATCACATCGACATCGCCATATTTTGAAAGTCGATTTCACTGGACTCAATTAGCAAGGATATGAACATAATTTTCATACCGAGGTGGATGCCAAGAAAATTATAGACTTCCTTAGCAATTGAAATCGATTTTCAAATAAGGCCAAAGGTATTCGTCACGAAAGGATGCACTAGACTAGATTATGCTATCAAAAATTACTTCACCTTCGCATTGCTAGCTCTTCCTAGCTTATTGCTAGCAATCATATAAATTGCAATATATTGGAACAATTCGTCTTGCTGCTGAATGTTATCTGCCTTAAATTCTAAAATTTCTTCCTGAAGATTCTCAGTTTTTTTACTCCGCCTTTTCTGGTAAGTGATCTCAATATTTTCAACATTTTGCATTTTCTCCATGAACAGCACTTGCATTTCCATTGTTCTTATACTGCAGTCTTGTGCTATTAAGTAGCAGATCAGAAACATATTAAAAACATTATTAATGAAATCAATCACTCATAAGTTTGGCAGCCACTCTTCTCGTAAATGACTCCATATCTTTCGGATGATTGCTAACGTCCAATGAAATTCCATGCTGGGGATCTAAGGAATATAATTCCACGACAAATGAGACAACTTCCGGCTTGAGTATTACACGTTCCCTAACGCAAAGTCGCAGTATCTCTACTGTAAAATTCTTCAAGATATACTCCGATCCCAGTAAGAAATCTTTAGGAGTTTTATACATTTTTCTAGATTTTAATAGAAACTATTGAGAATAAATAAATCAAAGACCTGACAATTCTGTTTACTACAAATGCAATAATTGCTAAATTCGATGCCTGCTTTCCTTGCTATTGTTTGATCAATAATTTTTCGAGTAATATAAGATTGATGTGCGGTTCTGGACATTACCGGTACCGTTATTCCTCCCAAACCCACAATTTTGCTAAAATTCGATTGAATGCTCATGTAGTGTGGTTAAGGAGAGCAAAAAATACCTAGCCAGAACTTGGAATTTGAGCAAATTGGTACAATGTTACAGGGTGCCAAGCAAATATGAACGAAAAACTTTTTTATAATTGGTCCTTTCTGCCAAAGTATGTATAATTGAGTTGTTTATTTTGGAAGTGGTCTAAATCCAAATGTACAAGGTCGATTTTCCTCTATTTTTTTAAGGTATTATCTACTTTATGACATGTTGACTTAAGCCTCTTTCAAAATAAATTGTTAATTGTTAATTCATCTGAGTCACTGAGTGCCTGAGTAGGTCAGCACGTTGGTCAAAAGACCATATATGTACATATGCATGTAGAATCGATTGTCACACCCCTGTTCGGACCCTAGTAAAACTTTACTCGGAATACAGAACATGGCCATAAATCATAATAAAACTCTCAAATAGAAAAAATTTCTAATTGATTTTTTATACTGCCTGTAGGCGGTTCCCTCTTAAGTCAAATATCTACATCTCATTTTATACTATTTTAAGTGATTTATTAAGAATTTAAAACTGTCTTTACATGGTTACATACCAATAAAGCTTATATTAATACAATATAGCATTACGTTCTTATAGTAAAGTATCCAAATCAGACTACTCGACTGGAACCAGTTGAAATTTAAAATTAGAGGAGTTTGTCCTGTCCTCAAAATGCAATGACCCATGGTCAAAAACTAAAAACTTGTCGAAACTGTAATAGAATATAAAGTCCGAGAATGTCTGCTAAGCATGAGGTCCCTTCTAATCTATAAAATGGGGCCGAAGATACTTCAGCATACCAAAAGTGCGGAATCTTTTGACTCCGATCACTTTGAGCAGATCGCTATCGCAAATGGCAAATTGCTTATTTTTAGGATCATAAAGATTCCTCTCCTTGATCATGGCCCACATCTTCTTGACTACCATGTGACGTGGTAGAGATTCTGCTCCCATCAACGCGGCAAGTTCAGGTGACAGTGTGTAAGCGCGGGTAAATCCTGTGCCCTTACCTTTGCCACCAGCTCCAGCGGCCTGAAAGAGAGTGTAAGTTGGTACTAGCGTTAAATCGAGAACAATTTACCTTTTTATTAGCAGCCTTCTTCGGCTTTTTCCAGTCTTCGTCTGAATCTGCATCAGAGTCCTTGCGAGAACCCTTTTTCTTGGATTTGGCTGCAGTCTTTTTTGGGCTGTACTCCTCGTCAGATGCATTATCGTCGGAGCCAGAATCCTCCTCTCCGCTGGAATCATTTTTCCTTTTCTTTGCAGGCGTCTTCCGAGCGGGAGCCGACCGCTTCGCTGGCTTCTTTTCCTCCGGTTCCGAGTCTTCCTCCTCGGAGCTCTTCTCGCTTTCCTCGTTCTCCTCCTCACCCTCGTCGCTGTCTTCATTTGAGTTAACGTACTCCAAGACCAATTTATTTACCTCCTTCTTGCGAGCGGTCAAATCGCAGCTCAGCTTCTCCTCCAACTGCTGGCGGACCTTCTTAGCCGAGAGCGTCGTTAAATCGGCATCCTTGAGAATTTCTGTGAAAATGCGAAACGTGAGAAAAACAAAAGCAAAATGACAATCCAGCGGCGATGGCTCCCGTGCCGAGGGCCATTTTAGCGGTGGAGGTTAGGAGGCTGAGCGGGTGACAAAATGGGAACTGCACGGCGCTGAAGGTGCCCGCACCCCAACGATTTTTATGAAAATGCAATTCATGACGGTAAAAGCAAACTGAACTGATCCTTCCTCGAAATTTTGCGTGCACTCACGTCCGACATTAGATCACAGTTTAATTTTAAAACACCGCACAGCCGCCGCAAACATCGAGCCGGCCATGAAAATTAACCACTTCCTACCTTTTATTTCCTTGCGGAGCTGCTCCTCAGTTACTCCAGCCATTTCTCAAAGTTTTTTTAATGGAAGTTGGTGCGGACGAAGCGAGCGTGCCTTTCAACTCCTGTCCTTGTTCAAATGTTTATACTCTGCAAAGTCACAAATTGATCTGCAAAGGATGGTTATATGTGTTCGTGCGGCAACTAAAAATTGTACTCTGATTGTAGTACTAGATTAGCCAGAACTACGTAATAACAGATAAGACTGTACACTTTCCGAACAATCCCATTTTCAAGTGTAGAATGATTTAAATTTTTTAGGTTTATTTGAATGTATCTATTCTTAAATATATCCTGAGCATTAAAATCTAATTTCCCTTAATTTTGCATGGAATCTCAAATAATTTCACAAATAGTTTTTGGAACAATTTTTCATTGAAAATTCTTAGCAAATCGTCGAAATGCTCACATCTGGAAGTGCAGTTTCATCGCTGTTTTAAAAATAATAATTAAAGTACTATTATTTGAGAATTGATGTTAAGTTTAGAGGAATGTGAAAAATTAGACAGAGTATGCAAATAGATTGATCCATTTCTATGCCAAATCCAAATAGAAAAAAAGTCACTGTGTGAGCATGGCAACGCTTCAAGTTGTAAACAAAGAAAAATGTCATAATTTTCCCGCCTTCTGTAAAACGAAAAGTCGAGAGTCGGGAGATTTTAAAGGTTACTATATAATTATACCTACCCAAAAGATAGAAGTCTAAATAAGCATATGGGTATAACTGGCTTAATACCTTTCCTGGAGAAGGCCTCCAAGAAAATTAACATCAAGGTAAGCAGTATGTCTTTTTTTAAACGCTTTCGATTCACCAAGAACAATTTTCAGGAGCTACGCGGATGTACCGTTGCGATAGACACCTACTGCTGGCTCCATAAAGGAGCCTTCGCCTGCGCAGAAAAATTAAGTCGAGGAGAGGATACGGATGTGTAAGTTCATTCTTTTAATATCTGCTTCCTAGCTATGTATTTCTGCTATCGATTTATATGTACTATATATACCTTATGTATGGAGTTATGTAAGGACGGTCCTCCTTTCGGGGAACTCTATCTTTTACTTAAAAACAATATTTGTAAAGTGCCTGGTCAAATAAACCTTCGAAAAAGCTCTCATTTCTCTAAAAATTGCGTTCGAAGTACCAATGCAACATATGGTAATGGACGTCGCACTTTCAAACGTCCTAGTTAGTTATTTAGAAGATTAATAAGTGCTTATATATTTTATTAAAAGATGGGTGAGGTACTCTAAGAAGAAAACGTAAGCCTAAGTGTATTTATTTTAAAGTCGAATTTAATAAAATTATAACTATTAAGTAAAGTCTAAGATGGTAGTGTAATAGTAATGCTCTGTCATTTCTAAGAGTTATAAATGGACTAACTTTTCTAATTCTTAAAAAGACAAAGTCCCACTGACATAGAAATGGACTACTCGTCCCATACAAAATGCCTATTCGATATAGTGCACTTTTCGTTTCCTCTTCCTCACACCATTAATGGATTTTAAGTATGTAGTTAGTTGTGGGTTTTATTTTTCATAGTTAAATCATGTATCCGCAGTCACATACAATTTTGTCTCAAATTCGTGAATATGCTGCTATCCCACGACATCAAGCCTATTTTAGTTTTTGACGGGCAACATCTGCCCGCAAAGGCTGCAACGGAGAAAAAACGAAGGGAATCACGCGAAAGCTCCAAGAAAAGAGCTGCTGAATTGCTCCGACTGGGCAGAATAGATGAGGCTAGATCGCATATGCGGCGATGTGTGGATATCACACATGAAATGGCTTTAAAACTTATCCAGCAATGCAGACAAAGGAACGTGGACTGTATTGTTGCCCCCTACGAGGCTGATGCCCAAATGGCGTACCTAAACAAGGTCGGCATAGCTCAATACGTGATTACCGAGGATTCGGACTTAGTCCTTTTTGGATGCAGCAATATAATCTTCAAGCTCGACTTGACCGGGAATTGTCTTCTTGTTGAGGCCGGCAAGCTGTATTTAGCCATGGGATGTCGGCCAGAAAAGTTCAAATTCGACAAATTCCGCACAATGTGCATTTTATCTGGCTGTGATTACTTAGACTCTTTACCAGGCATAGGCCTAGCGAAAGCATGCAAATTTGTTCTAAAGACTGAAGAAACTAACGTTCGACGCATGCTACTAAAGATCCCGCAATACCTTAATATGAGGCACCTTACCGTAACTGAGGAATACGTCCGAGAGTTCTGCGTTGCTGATGCGACTTTCAAGCACATGTTCGTCTACGACCCGCAAAAGAGGTGTATGGTTCGGTTGCACGAGCCAGCTGATTTGGGAACTGACCCAGAACTTTGTTGTAATGCTGGAAACCTATTGGACGATGAGACTGCCTTTCAACTTGCATTGGGGAATATTAACCCATTTACGTTAAAAATATTGGATACTTGGAATCCTGATAAATACCAGGTAAGTGTGTATATTTGTATATATCTAAAAAACATTCGATTTAAAAATTGTTTTCCCTTATATGCTGTTCCACCGTCTCGATCATTCGCTCACACTTTGATATCTAAATAAAGTTTTGACTTAAATTATTTAACTTGTACTTGTAACCTTACAAACGGATTAATATAATAAAATGTTTTCAGCCAAAAGGTACGGCAACCCGATCCCAACATGCAACCGCAAAGCACAAGAGTATATGGCACAATGACTATAAAAATCATAAAATACAGACAAAGCTCTCAGACAGACAGTTTGCTTTTAAGTTCAAAAAAGTAGATTTCGGCTACTCGAATATTTCTCAAGAAACGGAGATTCAAGAGAGGTAAGGGATGTTCATTTTCCACAGTTTCATTATATAAAATATTAATGCGTCTTCATTCCAGTGAAGCTTCGGAATCCAGCATTCTTTCTCTTTACACTGAAAATAATGCTCCGCCGACAAAACGCCGTTTCATTGAGCAGAGGGAATCACCTGACTTAATATCAAACGGAAATGACTTCGATTCTACAAGTTCTCCGACAAAAATTTTTCATAATTCGTTCACTAAAATTACAGGAGGAGGAGAAAAGCACACTAGTATAATCCGTAGAAGTTCTCTCTTAAAAATAATAAGCCCTGGAAGCCAAAGAAATTGTGGTCTCATAAACGCTGTCGAGAAACTGAATAGAGTAACAAATGCAGCTGGAACAACGGAGAAAAAAGAAGTAAAAAGTCGTTTCTTTTTATCCAATATAACTCTGGTAAAAAAGACTGAAGAAAATAATTTGTGTGTTAATACTGCCCCGATCAATATAAATAGCGAAGAAAAAGATGAAAATAACTCTTCGGATATTGAATCTCTGCCCGATAATGGAACTAAGCAATTAGAACTCTTGTATCAAATTTCCTTATCCCAGGAAAAGGAGAGCGCCGAGGTTTATGATAATTGTACAAATGTGGAAAACAATTTGAACGGTCAGGAGGATTTAACCGAAACCTGCGAAGCACGAACCATGTTTAGTCAATTCGAGTATAGCAATTCGTTTACAAAAAATAAGCCGGAAACTAATCGATATCAGGACAATTCGGACGATATAATTGTTATATCTGACGAAAAAGCGTCACAAAAGGATAAGAAGGTAAAAAGATAATTTTTAAATCGAATATGGCTACTTTCATACCGACTTATTTTTAGGCAAAACCAAAAATCCGACAAATGGGTTTAAGTAAGAGAGGTATAAAAACATCTTCAACGCAAAGTCGGTTGAGCATGTTTGGTTTCCAAAAAAGGTAAAACAACTTTTTTTGTTTTTATCCTTAAAAAAAAAAATTATTTTTTCCTTTATAGGCCTGTTCTGAAGTAGGACCCTAGTATTTAAATTTATTTATTTATTTTAGAGTTTAAAGAGAATGACGATCCAGTGTAGCTAATTGCCTGCCATATGTATATTAAAAAACTGCATTTATATACACATCTTTATTTAATAAAAAGGCCCCGTTACATAATGTGTCGTTTGTCAATAGAATAATTTTGCGCTCGATTCTCAAGTAATTCATAAAATATACGAAAGTCTCTCGATTCTGTGCTGTTTGGATACCAATTTTCTAATTTATTTGCTTGAAAAGGGTCATGTGTTTCAATTTGAATACCTTCAACATCATTTGGAACAATTAATCTGAAACAAAAACCTTCGTTTAGTGAATTCTCTCTTGCAATACTCATTTCCTCGAATTTTCTTTTATTGAAAGCTGTTTCGATTTGATCAAAATTCCAATCGATACCGAATGTTTGGTGTCACGAATTTAACATTGAATTTCTTTAAATCTTCTCGTCTACCATAAAGTTTCTTGAAAGACGTAAGTTTACCTAATCGCGTGGAGGAACATCCTCGGTAAGTTCTTATCCATCTCAGAGCCATACGTATAATCGCCAACAATAGGATGGCCCACAGCACTGCAGTGCACTCGCAGCTGATGCCTCCTCCCAGTCACTGCCATTAGCATAACTTTCGTAGCAGGTCGGTTGAGATAATATCCAGTCTCGACGACACACATGTGAGTCACACAACTTCTTGGATTTTTGCAATATTCCATTTGGGACACAGTGCACATTTTCTTATTCGAAGATTCGAAGCGTACATCGTCACCTTTAAATAGACGAATGTAAAAAGGAGGTTCATTTAAACTGTAAGGAAAAGTTACCAATGGGATCTTCGATAGTGCTCACCTGTTGCGAGACAATTCCATTCACAAGTGCTATATAAAATTTCTTTGATTTCCTACCTTGGAAGGAGCTACATAAAGCGGAACAGGCCTTCTTATTCAAGGGCAAGCAGAGGATGCCACTGGTTGAGTAGTCCAATCGGTGAGCGAAGTAAAATTCATGGGTAAGATTCGCATTCGATAATTCCGGGCACTGCTTCCTTAGAGCTGTTTGTACAGATGCCTTTTGGGGACGGGTAAATACTATATATTGTCTATTTGAGGAGGAGTACCTTTGTAGGGTCATTGCTGTTTATCAGCAAATCCGGAGGCTTGTCGATCACAAGGAAATTTTCGCTCCTGTAGAGTAGAGCTACTTGAGGAAGAAAAAAGTAAGTTTTACGGCTCTTTATATGGAGATGGGTGTAAACAACTATTTGCGTTAAAATTTGGCTGACACGATTTATTATTCGATCTAAAATTTCGCCTCCAATAAATTGCAGAAGACGATCGAATATTTCTAAGAACATTTTCAATTACAAAACACACAACGGAATACTGACTGTCATTAACTGTCCCACTCGCAACTTTGACAACTCACAATTTTACTCGGAGGAATGAACGAACATGGAGTGGAAACGAGCCGAAAAAAGTGAAGCCATTTCAAAGATGTGTGAGTAGAAACACTCACACATAGACATCACTCAGTACAGGCGTAAAATTTTTGCTGGCACTCCGGAGGGGCTAACTTTTGCAGGTGATTTAATTTGTTGTAGCCACCTGTTCTGCATGTGGACATCGCTCGGGGACCTAAAACCCAATAAAAAGAAAGTATTAAGTAAAATAATATTTCTATCATTATATTAATTTATGCTTTGACCCCCAAAAAAAATTTTTTACGGTGACGACTTTGTCATTCATTTGCACAAATCTGACAGTTCTTCTGGAGGGAAAACCACTTCAGTTAAGAATGAATTTTTCGATAAAATCCAATCATTTTCACAATTTTTATGAAATGAAATTACTAAGTGTAATTTTCTTAAATACGTACTTGTGAAAAGAAATCCCAGAGTTCCCGCAAATCCTCGCATTTTTGCAGCCAGGCACAAAACATTTTTTGGGCATTTTTTCTCAGTTTTTTCTATAAAATAACCCACAATAGATGTAATTATCACGTTCCACAAATTAAAACATAAAAATTACACCTTGTCACCCACTTTTACTGAAAATAAAACACAAAACAAGCACAAAATTACCTCTTTAGCTCGCTTGCTGACTATACTTGACAAACCGAAGTTTCCCACTCGTTCATCATTTGACAGCGTTCCTCCGAGTTTGACAATTAAAAACCATTTTTGACAATTAAAAACCAGGTTTTTTGGCTTCACTCACGTACAGGGATTTTACACGGTTCATCCACTCCATGTTCGTTCATTCCTCCGAGCAATTTTATGACGATTTTACACGGTATTTTGGGGGTTTTGTTATTTCAATCGTTTAATAATGATGACCTAAAGAAAATATGTATCACATTTTAGGTGAAATAAAAACTAAAGGAATTTATTATTTAATGAAAAGATAATATCCGGTTATTGCATGAAAGCCTTTTGAACGAACGAACGCAGTTTTTATTAGATTGTGTCATGCCTAAAAGTAGGCACTTGCCAGACGGAACACCAGTTAACTTTTGTATCGATTTTTCTTTATCCGTTATAGAGATGATACAGTATTTAATCTCTTCGTAAACTTATTCGGTTTCAATAAATTGTGTCCTTCAAATAATGCAAACCAACGATTGTTAATTATTTCAAACAAACCCATCGAAGCACTAGAATTTCCCTACCATTCTTACTGTTTTCGACCTATTAACTGATGGTAATCGGATCGGAGGGAGGTCAATTACTTGCGATTACGTCAGCTCGCGTTGATTTTCTTGGAGTCTCTTCTTAGTTTAGTTTACTAGTGCTTGAGTGTCTTGAGGAAGAGAGTAAAATTTTTTAAAATGGATTATGAGGTAGGTCCCGTTACATTTTACTTGCTATTCTTATTTGTTCCCTCTTCAGCCAAAGCCGTGCGTTACCCCAGCACCCAATTTCAACGCTGCAGAAGATGCTGCAACCCTTCGGGGGGCGATGAAAGGTCTGGGCACCGATGAGCAGACCATCATCGACATCCTCACGTCCAGGACAAACAGCCAAAGGCAATTGATTAAGGATGTCTTCAACAAGGAGTATGATCGCGACATCGTCGACGACCTAAAAAGCGAACTGGGCGGGAATTTCGAGAACGTGATTGTGGCTCTAATGGCCCCACCTTACGAATTCCTTTGCAAAGAGCTGCACAGGGCGATGGACGGGATGGGAACTGAGGAGGAGACTCTCGTTGAAATCCTATGCAGCAAGTCGAACGAGGAGGTAAAGGAGATTGTCACCACCTATGAGCGTATGTACGATCGTCCGCTGGCTGAGCATATGTGCAGCGAAACATCCGGTCACTTTCGGCGGCTCTTGACCCTCATTATAACTGGAACTCGAGATCCAGCCGGTTCAATTGATCCAGAAAAGGCGAAGGAGGATGCTACGGCCCTATTCGCTGCAGGAGAGGCTAAGCTTGGAACAGACGAAGAGGTCTTTAATAGGATTATGGCCCACTCCAGTTTCGCTCAGCTTCGCCTGGTCTTCGAGGAGTACAAGGGTCTTTCAGGAATGACTATCGAGCAGGCTATTAAGCACGAAATGGACGGAGCTCTGCATGACGCGATGATGGCAATCGGTAAGTAGGAGGCACGTTTCTGACCGCACTTTCATGTTTTGCCTTTTCAGTGGAATGCGTACAGTCTCCAGCCGCGTTTTTCGCTATGCAACTCAACAAGGCGATGAATGGAATGGGCACGGACGACAGCCGCCTCATAAGAATCGTTGTCAGCAGATCGGAAATTGATTTGCAGAACATCAAAGACGAGTTTGAACGCATCTACGACCGCACACTGTACAGTGCTATCACGGTAATTGAAATTTTCTTACAGAGAGTCGTATATAACTTGAGTCTCCAATCGAAAAACGATTTCCCTTAAAGTACCGCCGCAAAAAAACATATTTTGCTGTCATCAGAATTTTTCAAGATTTCTCAATAGTTTTTAATATATGAGTTATGGATAGGGAATCCTTTATCCTTGATCTGAAACATTCACGAAATTCAGCCTTGAGGGAGCGACTGGAAACGGCTGGATATCGCGGGCTCTCAAAAATATTTACTATCAAACGATGTCATCGAAGGCATCAGATATTTCAGCCTGTGAATACTCATTACCCTCCGACAATGGCATTACTTTGCAAGACATTCAATGAATATTATTCCTTTAGTAAGAATGGCAAAGATCATTTTTAGAAGCTTTTATTTATTGCTTGTAGGGACGACGTCTGTCCGTCTCCCACCTAACCGAAGTATACTATCTCTGATTTGTATCCCTTCCCGTTATATGTTCTGTAATTTCGCAAATTTATGAAGATCCTATAACATGATATTAATATGGTGTCAATGAGCTTATCTGATCTGATGGAGCATACATAATAAACGAATAAGTAGTGATTTTGATAGGGGTTCGATTATGAAGGTGAGACTGTATACATATAAATTAATATCTATGTTTCAAAATATACAGATCGATTTTTCCCTAAACATTTATACGAGTAAAGTTTATCACGGTATACAATAACGTATTGCGCCCGTAGTCTTTTAATTCAAAATAAACTATTAACTTTTCACGCCAATGAACTTACCCAAAAAATATTTGTTTAATTTCCAATGCTTATTAATGAAAAAAGATAAATAAAAAATAAGTAAAATTTTCCTTTCATTTCACAGTCTGAAGTAGATGGCGACTACTGTCGGGTACTGAGTGCTCTGATCAATGAAGCTTAATAATTAAGAAGTACTGGCGAAGTACCTTAGCGGAACAGTTTCTTTGAGTAGCGTCGAATCTTGCAATGACTAGAGGAATATTCTTATGAAATGTAGTTTATCATAAGAGCCCTAATTCGCAGCAAAACTGCAAGAAATATATATGCATTTGTTTATTATCGCGTTGTTGCACATTGAGCCGTATATCTTTGAGAAATAAAGTTTTTATTGCACCCTATTCAACGATTTTTATTGCATGATAACAATAATATTTTAAAGTTATCATTTGTAGTTTACGTTCTCACATACATACATACTACACCACCGGGTGTTAAAAGGAATTATTGTAATAATTTAATTGTAGCTCTCCCATCAATATGTGTACATTAATTTTTTCGGAGAAAAGCTTACCTATCTTGTGCCCCTTCTCAGAAAAAAAAAAGGCATTCGAAAATTTCGTCGCGTTTTGAATTTATTCGTTAACAAATAAAAAAAAGTAAATCTCATACAAAGTACAAAAAAGTTGAATTTTGTAAACCAGTGATTTTGTGGTAGTCTGAAAATATGTACGGAATTTCTCTATTCGTTCTACTCATTCTCGTGCTTATTATGTTTTTTATATTTATTGTCTTACTACCTAATCCGTATTTCATTTCAGTCGGAAACATCTGGTGACTACAAGAGAGCTCTATGTGCACTGATCAAGGAGGCTTAATGCAGTTAAATAGTTTATGGCATAGACTGTTGCTACTACACTTAGCACAACACAAATTAATTTTAGCAATTAATTTAGCATATTTAATTGAATAAAGTATTACCTAAAATTTTATTTTCTATTTGTGGAGATATATGTATGTATGTATTTATGTAACATTTAAGTGAAAAATTACCCATTAAATATGCCGAGATATTGGCGGAATAAATCTGTATAGTAATAGGGAAGTCATATGAAAGAAGATTTGAGAAAAAAAATCAAAATTGCAAAACTTCTACAGGGTGCCTTTTTATGTTATACAAATTCAGTATCTGTCACTGTCCGAAGTTGGTTGCATTTCAAAATTGTCGGGTCGAGTTCGCCAAGAAAACCCTTTTCCATTAAATTCTATAAATCTAGTACGCTTTAGTCAAGCATACCAATTTTGCGATCAAAAGTTCTGGTACCGAGGTGTGTCAAAAGTCGTCTGAAGCAGCTGTTCGAGGTATTCCGTAAGCGAGGCATTTTTAGTTAAAAATCCATTTTAAAAAAACCCGAAAAATATGTTGAGAGATAGCGCAGCCCGACTCCTTGTTCCTGCTGTAAGGAACACCCTGCAAAGACGGTGCCAGTCGGTGGTCAGCGGCCCTCCAACGGAGCATGTCTCTACCGCGGTGAGTATTACGTAAATTTATTGAAGCAACAATCGATCGAAAATTGCTGTGCTGAGACGACGCTCGCCACTTAGACCGGGACGTAGTTATTAATTTTTATTTATTCCTCAGGAAAAAATCGTCCTCGGAGGAGGTATGATTGCGTCCCTTTTGGTGATCCCATCGTGGGTGCTTTATCACATCCGCGAGTACAAGGGCTCCAAGTAAACGGCTTTAACATGTAGTTGAGAATTGAATAAAGTACATACTTGAAATTACACTGAGCGCTGAGTATTTCTCACTTTGGCTTGGCTACTCTGGTCGAGCCTGACCTTAAATTTCCTGAATTGCTTCTTTTACCACCAGCCATTTCTCACGAATTTTAGGGTTATGAGGAGGTGTTTTGGTTTGCGGTTCGACGGTGCTCTTCATTTGGAAGGAGTAAAGTCCGGGGGACTGAATAAGTGGAGACTTTAAAATAGAAATGTCATTCCTCGTGTGTTTATACTCTTAAAGATGTACAATTCGAAGTCATCCGACACAGATTAAAACATTTTTAAATCGGGGAAAGTGTCCGCCGCGCTACGCATAAGTTTAAAGTGAAAACTGCGAGGATTGAGCAGAAAATAAGAAAATATCTGGAGGATTGTTTACAAATTCAACACGATGCTGCAAATGTTCGACGAGTTTTGAGGAACAGGTAAGGAAAATGTTTGGTGATGTTTTGATTGCAGAAAAGTGTGAATGAACTGAATTTGACCTTGTCAATGAGAAAGGGGCGACGAAGGCAGAAAGCAAGTCTGTTTTATTTAATAAAATTAGTCAGTAGTTCGAAGAAATGAATATGCGTATTTTTAAACTCCTTGATCCCCACTGACCATTATTTAAAGATTTTAGATTTTTATTCCAATTTGAAGAGCTTATAGTAAAAACCAAATAGCTCAATCTCCATAAAGTGCACAGCTCGGGTACTGCCTATTCGTCCGCTGATAAAAGGTGCGTTGTTTTGTTTGATACAACGTGTCTTTATAACTGAATACAATGAAAGATTGTACCCGTTTTAAGGACTAATAAACCTTGAGAAAAATTCACTTGAGTCGTGCAGTTCATGGAGGTTTAGTTAAATAAGTTTACAAAACAATCACATTGTAAAATCTTCTACAAAATAACCGATATTTTATTTGAATATACATATATATTTCACATCGTCAAAATATTGTGAACTTACACGGTGTTCACAATTTACAACAGATCACACCAATAATTTTATCCCCTTCTACTATATAATCCGATGCAAGATTTTATGCTTTTTCTAATTTTTGATGGGACGAGTTCAACAAAACCCTCCACAATGTTTCTGTTTCAGCGCTTAGTACAGTGCGTAATAGTAGATTAGACAGCAGTTATCGTTTTCTGAACACAAGAATGTAAAGAAATGATACAATTAATGCAACAAATAATGCATCTTTACATAAGATTGCAGCAATGCGGCATGGTATGCGAAAAATTATTCAAAGAAACATCAGACAAGTGTCCTGGCACTTAATATAGATAAAACGAAATCTTCTACATAAATAATACATAGTAATAAAATATTACATCTCCACTAAGGAGAACATAAAGGAAGCGATTAAGATTATGTCGTACCAATGAAATCCTTATTTAATTACTTTTTCTCAGCTTTCGGAAGTATATTTAATCGCTCTCCACGGTAGTATCCGGCTGTTAAAATACAGCAAATATTTGCCGTTTAAAAGCAATGTAAATTCAGTGGACATGCCCGTGATTTGTGTGATATAAAAGTCTCAGGAACCTGTATCTATTTGGAGCTTCTGTATATATTTGTTTATCTTTTGTTGATAAAGCTGCGTCACCCAGCTTTATTGTTTTTGAACGGTGGTCGGATATATAAACAAGAGTAATACCAGCTTTTCAGTTTCATTGACTCGGTCGTATTAAATTAAGCACCGTGGCCTGTTCCGGAGCATTGCAGTGCTTCTATACTAACCATTCGAATTTAACGAAGTTTTCAGTTTTTAGTATGCAGACCATAGCTGTTACGTTTGTTCGTCACGGCGAGAGTGAGTGGAACAAATTAAATCTATTTTGTGGCTGGGAAGATGTGAACTTAAGTGATCGAGGTAAAGATGCTGATTGAAGCCGTTTAGATATTTCTAGATAATATTTTTTGTTGCAAAGGTGAATGGCAGGCTTCGGAAGTATCTTCAGCACCGCTGATTAAAGATAATGTCGTGTTCGACGTGGTTTTCACCTCCGCATTGAAGAGATCACAACGCACAGCCAATATCATCCTCAACTCCCTCGACTGCCCAAATGTGCCAGTTATTTCATCGTGGCGCTTAAATGAGAGGCACTATGGAGCCCTCACTGGATTTAACAAAAGACAAATGGCAGATATTTACGGCGAAGAGCAGGTAAGTTCAGATTTTTCTCGACGCACATTTTTCTCTCCTGCCTGCCGCTTGATCTACACTAAGACACCGAAGTCGTAAGCGATCAAATAAACTGGAAAGCTTATAATTTATCAATTAGCTTTAAGATTACACCCATCTTTCCACTCGCGCAGATACGACTTATTCTCTGCTAACTTTACATACAAGCTACACATCTCATTCTTCATTAAAGTTTTTTAGGAGGCAAAAATATAAACATTTTTTTACTTACTCTTTTAGTCATGTAACGTAAATTTTTTTGCCTTTCTTTTTGTTTTTTTATTTTGTTGCTTGTAAATGTTCGCACGCTGAAAATCGTAAAAAAAATTTTCTAAGAAAATAGGGTAGGCTATATGTATATGTATGTATGTATATATAAAAAGAGATTTATTATATACATATGTATATAATAAATGTCTTTTTTGTTTTATACTTTCCGATACAAAGAATTTTAAATATTTTTTGTATGCATCTTATATAATTGTACTCCAAAGCAGGAAACAACGCAGCTGGAATAAAACATCGCGTAATTCTCAAACGCTGATTCTAAATTGGCCTAAATTTCTTCCTGAGTAGAATGTAAAATAAAGTTATCCCGAGTATTAAATTATGAGGCATATCAAGTTAATCGGGAATCACTGCGAATCGAATCAATTCTTTGATATTGAGAATTCCAAGGCCCTTTACGAACAAAACATTTTAATTTATTCCTATATAAAGTACTTATTCCAAACACGCAGCAGGCATCAGGTCGGTTGTAACATGGTAACTCAGCAAACGTAGCGAAATTCTCAAGTGTATTGAATATTTGTTTTTTCAAGAAAACTTATTGTATAGCAATATTCTAGTTTTATCCTCGATTTTCCAATTTGGTTTTACCATTTCAATAAATTTTAAAAAAATCTGCATATATTTTCTACATAAAAAAAACAAAACTTTTTATTTTAAAGGTACAAGTTTGGAGAAGAAGTTTCGATATACCACCAGCTCCCATAACTCCACTTAATCCATATTATGAATCAATACGAAGCAATCCGATATTTAAAGAAATTCCAGACGATGAATTCCCTGATGCAGAATCCCTAGCAACTACAATGGACCGCGTAATTCCTTTTTGGGAAAGCACTATAGTGCCAGAAATTAGAAAAGGGCGAAGGATCCTTATTGTCGCACACGGTACTAGTCTGCGAGGGATTATAAAGCATATAGAAGGTGAATTCTAAAATTTCTTACTAAAATATGGTATACATAATTTTAATTGTGCGTTACCTCAGGATTAACTAAGGAAGAAATAGTCAAACTCAATTTACCAAATAGCATACCTTTTGTGTACGACTTTGATGTAAAGACTGCGCGGCCCACAACCCGAATTAAGTTCATGGCTGATGAAAAGACTGTGGCGGAAGCGGTGGCAAAAGTCGCCTCTATAGGCAAATAAATACGCATATAAAAGTGAAGAACATATTGTAGCTAGAAGCCAAAACTTAGAGTGTGTACTTTCAACAATAATTTAATAAATAGCTTATTTTCAATATGAATGACTGGATATATGTACTTCATTTTAAAGTTCGAGAACTTTATTTATTTATCATATTTAAGGTCAGTATTAGAGATTGTAAAATTAAATTTATATAAACTAAAATTAAAAGTGAATTTAAAAAAATCAAAGTTGTTTTATATATTACGTGATATTACAGTTTATTCCAGTTAAAATCAATAAAGATGAATTCATTTTCCACACGTTTTCACAAAGTTTTCTACAGCGTCACTCACATTTTTTTGTTCTAGTGGGCTTTATTCTTGTAGTCCCAAATAGGATCAAAAAAAGCAAAAGCCCTTTTTGGACAAAAATTCCATAATAAGGTTACTAAAGTGCTCACAAATTTATTTTTAAATAGATTTGATATGAAATCTACCTATTGCAGCATACCTGATGAAAATGATTTCGAAAAACTACTGATGCCAAAACTCATTTCAGGGGTCTTATACCAGAATCCGTTTTTCATAAAAACTCTTATTTTGCAAGAAAAAACGAAAAATTAAAGACATTGCAAGATTATAAAATTATATAACGTGCCCTACACGCACATATAACATTAAATCTCAAATAATTTCGCCTTCCTTTTAGGTGACTTAAGATACAAGAAGAATTATTTAATAATTTTCAGTGTAATTACTTGATGGGTCCAAAAATGCATTTGATAATAATAATTCAAACCCACAGCTGACTGCTCAAAATCCGTTAATGGGTGAACAAGAGGAAACGAAAAGTGAACCATTTTGATATAGGCATTTTGAATGGGACGAGAAGGGGACGAGTAGTCCATTTCTATTTCAGCAAAATGTTCCATTCCAACATTCCAAGAGAGACTTCCAGTTGTCAAATTACTCAAGACGGGACGGGGTATTTCGGTGTAATGTAAATAAATTGCTTAAAACGCTCGTGATTACTGTGCGAGAAGTCCGAAAAAGAGTTTATTTGCATTTTTTAAACTCGTACCAAATCTGTGTGGTTGAGCAATGGCATGAAAATTGCCGAGGGGAAAATAATTTCCTCCCTACTTCGAGTATCTTGACAGCCTTTGCCTTTAGTGTTGTTGCAAAACTTAAATTATTTAAGAGTTAATATTTGGGGCAATAAGGCAATTAATTAACAATCTATTTGTGTCTCTCAAACGCATCGGATTTCTTGCCAGTGAGATGGGTAACGACGAGACGAAGGTGGCGGCAACTGTCCAATGGCACTAAACTGACTTGGTGAGTGCGATGCAACTGAAATCTGAATACTAATGTGTCAAATTATCTCTGTGGTTTTTATTGTTGCCTTTTCAAGTTCAATTTATAGTTATTAACATCTCGCTGTAAGACATCCTTGAATCTTAAGAAAAATCAATTTGTTTAAGTCCGTCTAAATCTTGCCTACTTCTGTTTATCTGCAGCCGTAATATTTTCACCCTTTTGCTGATAATAGTGAAATCTCGAAAATCATTCCTCAGCCACTTTATGCTAAGCTACTGCAGATTAGCAGGCAGATCAATTTGAAATTAAACAAAATACGACTCTTATGAATTGATAACGTGTCCCGATATTTTTTGGCAAGGACCGACGAGTTCGCTTCATCTTACTTCACCAAAAAAATAGTAATTTATACTCTTAAATAGTAGTAAGCTAATTAGGTAGAAGGACAATTACGTTCAATAGTGGCAAACAAAAACACTCAAATTGCATTTCTTTTGTTTTCACGTTAATTTCTATAGGCTTACTTAAAAAGTTAACTGTAGTGGCTGTAACTCATATTAGCTATGTGATCGCAAGAAACTGGTGAATAATAATTTTCTGAATCGACTGAATAAATGTTGAAAAGCTCTAAGACTAAATTTAGAATAAGCAAATTTTAACTGATGCACAATTAAGCAATCTTTATACGAATTGTTTACCTATCATTTTACAACATAGATATTCTAGTGCAGAACTGATAGTACGTGAATTTATGAAGGGTTGTAGGTGTATTCCATATGCTTATCTGAAATATCAGTTGTAATAAGACACCGGTGTATACCATGATAGTGCGAAGTTAAATAGTAATTACATTCCTTTTTTACAGACAGTTCAAATGTGCTTTAGTGGATTTCAAAATCCAAAAGAGCATAATGATCTTCGAACAAATATTTCATTAAATAGGATATGAGAGGTAGGTGGAAGGAAAACTGAATCCAATATATTAAATTATTTTTTCCTAAAGGCAGACGGATACCGATACCATTGCCCAACACAGGGGCGATGTCACGAAGGAAAAATACATTCTGCATACGATCAAGTCTTGCCATTTTCGTAGTCCTATTTATTTTAATTCAGTTCCAAGTATTCAATTACAGTAAGTTTCAATTTAATTTGCTCCCATTACGTCACTTCAAATTTTATGTTTTAGCCGATGTGCGGGAGACTACTATTGGTGATGTAACTAATGATTCAACAGCTGCGATTCTTTCTATGGTGCCATCTGTTTTTCATAAATTCCTAACAACAAAAACAAGAAATCAATCAGTTGGTAAGTATTTCATTTGGGATCATAAAACAATTCAGAAAGCGTTTGAAATCTGCGACCCCGAAAACACCCAAGGACCAAATTTAACGCAAATCGTATAAACTTCAAAATTTGATAGCCCGCCATCTTGAATTCTTAAATTCTTACAATAGGGTAAGACACCCAGTAATGGGAAAGGAAATATTTGACCTTAAAATTTTATAATGTGCAAAAAAAAAAGGGAATCAATCTAGGATTTACGGTAACAATTTAACTACAATAAGATATTCATCCCTAATTTATTATGAAAGAATTGACTATTATTATTTAATTTTTTTATAAAAACTGTGCAATTGTACTATTTGTCATTTCTGGATATTTTTTTCCTGGATTTCGAACACAACGCATTTAACTTATGACTATAAATAAGATTATGAATTATTGCAGTGCATAACGGAACCCAAAGTGGATACGTAGAATTGTATCATCCCCCAAACATTACTGAGATTAAGAAGATGATTGCCAAATACAATGAATTGCAATTAGTCTTGAATGAAGACATATTTGGCCCGCTGCAAAATGATTCTGTGATAATTGTCGTTCAGGTAATTAGTAATTATCGTTATGTTGGAATTGATATTTAGTTTTATTCGCATATTAGGTGCACACTAGAATAACGTACCTTCGGCACCTTATAGTAAGCTTGGCCCAAGCAAAAGACATTTCAAAGACACTTGTTGTATTTTCACATGACTACTATGATGAGGATATAAATGACTTGGTGCAGTCAATAGATTTCTGCAAAGTTTTACAAATATTTTATCCATTCTCAATACAAACCCATCCATTCGAGTTCCCTGGCGTTGACCCTGGAGATTGTCCTAGAGATATCAAAAAGGATCAGTAATTATTAAGACATAAAAAACTTCTTAGACAAGTAATTTTGTTTTATTTTAGAGCTATCATTAGAAATTGCAATAACGCCCTTCATCCGGATCTCTATGGCCATTATAGAGAAGCTGCATTCACTCAAACTAAGCACCACTGGTGGTGGAAAGCAAATAGAGTATTCGATCAATTAGAAGTAACACGATTCCACACAGGTAAAGGAGAATCTATTATATAGTTTTCAGATCTAATCGGTTTGTGTTTTCCAGGTTTAGTACTGTTTTTAGAAGAAGATCATTATGTAGCGGAAGATTTCCTGTATTTGTTGGAATTAATGCAAAAGCGTTCCCTGGAGCTTTGCCCGCAGTGTAATATTCTTTCTCTTGGCACGTACTTAAAAACATTTAATTATTATACATACAACAGCAAGGTAATTTGAGAAAGGTCTTTTTTATAAATATCTTACATCTTCAAAAATCATTATACGCACTAATATCATTGACATCTTTAAGGACGCTAAAATGAGGCTGTACTAAAAAAAATTCAACAGTTAAACTTTGTTTTTAAAATACATTAATGTTATTAGTATGTCGAGTGCTACTGGGCATTTACGTGTTAACTAATAGGTGAAAATTACAACTTAGGGTTTAAATGATTGTCAAAGTGTGGTGGCGCAAAGTATTACACCCTTTTCATTTTCAAATTTCGAAACCACAAATCAAAAAGTAGGATATTGTTGCTGAACAAAGAAATAGAATATTTTATAAATACATATAAAGATTCCAATTATTATTATTTACAGCTTGTGTTCAGGAAATAAATTCAATCCCATCCCGCAAAACGTAAAATTAAATTGTTTGCAAAATGAAATGGTACGAACTGTTACCTAATGCTTATACAATTTACTAAGTCTTAAAGATATGGATCCCACGTGTTTTTTTTAACAAACTCTTATGGAATCACCAGATTCCATTCCTCTTCTAAAACTTGCTTGTATTCTCGAAATCGGTATGGAAAGCCTAATATTTCATTTTCATCATTGATACAGAACCTAACGTATAAGTCCTGCTAGCACTTGACCGGTTCTTCTTAATATTATAAAAAAAATTAATAAAGATATATGCTACATATAATATATTTATGAAATAAATCAGCTTCATTTCCGATTCTTCTAGTGTTAATGCTTATAATTGTTTAATTGTGTAAACGATTTACGTTCTAAATGTCTTGTAATTATATACACACAGACTAATAAGAAAGCTTATTACGGGCAATACTCTGCTGCAAGTGCTTCTAACAGAATTTTAGGATATAGTTTTCAAGGCAATTACGATAGCAAGCACAGAAGCAAAAGTAATAGTTTTATAACTGATCACTTTTCGAAATCAATGTCATCATTATCGGGCGGTATAAATGGCGGTTCGCACACTTTAACAACCGAAAAGATTTCAACACAACAATCGTGGAGTTATCACATCCTACCATCTCTATACTCAGTTTATCAGAAGGTAGATGAAGCACGTTAGTGCTTTTCTTACTGTATAACCAAAAAAATAAAATGAGTTGTGTAGTTGATCATGTTTTGCATGTTTCTTGGAATAATATTATGAAACGCTATAAACTTATTTTAAATAATTTCTGTGGACAATTTTCGGTTACTGCGCAGGTTTTTAAACATTATTTTCATTTCAATAAATAAGTGCATATTTCGCCCTATTCTGCATGTGGGCATTTTATTTGCCAAGTTATATGCTATCAAACAAGTTAAGCTTCACTTTTGTTTCGCAATATTGTATTTAATTTTAAGAAAAAGGATAAAATAATAGGAACCTTAAATTTTTTTTATAATTATATAAACAAAGTCCTATAAATAGAATTTAATATTTAAAGTGTAAATAATCAATTGAGACGGAGAAAATAGTCACACGCTTAAAAATTGAATTAATGTCCAAGTGGAATCATTAAAATAAAAGCGATTACCTCGTCTGGTAAGAAGTTATGTTACTTTAACATTTTCACTGAAATACCATGCATCCAATCAACTTTCCATCAAACTTAGTAAAAAGTGTTTTAAGTGTACAAGTATCATCATTATAAATCATTTTCTGTCCATTAATTAAATTTCAACAAGGACTAATGCAGTTCATTTTCGTAGGTGTCAGTAAGAAGTAAATTATTTCTTAAAAGACGAAAAACTCAGTATCAAAATCAGGTACATGTGATATTGTTGATAGCAAAAGTCATATAGCAAAACACAAGTCATAATTAATATTTTCTAAAGAATAGTGGTTTGAAATTTAGACAGAACTGCTGAAGTTTGAAGGAGTGTCTGCTCAGCGATAATAATGTTTGAAGAATCCACATTAAGAGCTCGATCCATTTCTTTTATTAAACTTTTAGATAGTTTCATAGCATCATTATTTATTCAATAGTGGCTCCAAATTTCATTTAAAATGTGATTTTATTCATAAATTTGCTTAAAAGAAAAGCTTCCAAGACAAGTTAAGAATTAAGTAGATAGTATTTTTAATTTAAGTTTTTGATAAAGTTAAAATATTCTCAATTTCGAAAGCTGGTTTATAATCCAATTGGGTATACTATCCCAACAACTACATATGTTTTCGGATACAACGTATTGTAAACAGTTCGGTTATAAATTTTGGGCCTTTACATTAATACAATCACCATTTTCCTTAAGTTTTTTATTTTTTCTGTTAGTTACCTATAATTTGGTGGAATTTAAAGAAGTTATGCCATTTTTAAAGTCATTAATACTGAGTTAAAAGAAAATGATTTTGACATAATTCGGAATACCGACATATTTATTTATAAGGTTATATTTAAAAAAGTGCAAATTTAGAACATTATAATTTTGTTTTACATGATAAAGGTTATAGGTTATTAAAACAGTCGTAAGTTGGCCTGACATCCGTTTTCAATTGGACGTTGGTTTTTAGACACTCTGTATACGTTCATACATAGATATATTTAAAAAAGCTTTAGTACGTATTGATGTGAAATTATTGTTGTTCGAAGGAAAGGAAAATTGAATTACGTTTCGATATTGGCTTTTTAATAATTTAAGCTAAACAAGATTGTACTACAGTACACTATAATATTCAATTGTATTAAGGGCTATAAACTGCAATCTATTACTATATTTTTAAACAATTATTTTATCTAAAGTCAGTGTGTACTTATTCGTTACTATTTATGTCAAAATGTTTGCAATGTTTAAATTATTTTTTAGTTCACTTACTCATTATTTCTCCATGTTAAAATTGTTTCACGTCACCGTTTGATCAATTTACACATCAGTTATTTCAAAGTGCACAGTAGAGTACTTTTATAAAATTTTGTTAGTTTCGCTTAGTTCTGAGTTGCTTTGCCACATATACATATATAAATGTTTTAACTGTGTTTTTTAAAAATTTGTGTGCCATGAATCATTATTCATTTTGCTGGTACATTTCCCTCAGTCGAAAATCACCTGTGAATTTATATATTTTCTATGAAATCTGAATAATAAATTTTTTTATTCTCGCAAAGGTTGAAGTTATGCCTTGGATTAGCAGCAAACATAATATGGGATTTGCGTTCAACCGAAGCACTTGGAAGGGTATCCATCGCTGTGCTGAACACTTCTGTTCATATGATGACTACAACTGGGATTGGTCTTTACAGCATGTTTCTCAACAATGCTTGAGGCATAAACTACATGCAATGATTGTGAAAGGTCCGCGAGTTTTTCATATTGGAGAATGGTATGATATACTTAATATAAATTATTAAAAAACCATAAGTAAATTATATTCTCGCGATTTTGAAAGCTACAAGATTTTTATTTTAACATTAACAATAAAATTGATTTCTCGTTTTCAAATCAAAAATGGGTACTCACTTAATATACATATCTGTCATCAATACTTAAACACTATAAATTAAAATTCCAGAAAATAAATGAATTACAATTTATTAATAGCCATAATGATGAAAAATGGAATCAGTAAAATCTCTCTCTTTTCAGTGGCGTACATCACAAAAAAAAGAATTGTGAATCGAATCAAGTCATTTCGAAAGTGCAGCAGGTTCTAAAGATCGCACGAAATTCTGGGCAAATGTTTCCGAAGAGCATAACATTAACCGTGGCTAGCTTAATCAAAAAGACTAAACTTCGAAAAGGTAACGGTGGTTGGGGTGATAGGAGGGATCACACCCTATGTTTGAACATGACCCTTACAACTAGGTAATTTTGATGGGCTGTTAAAAAGCAACAATTACAAAGTATGTAATTTACCATAGGTTAACAGACATTTTGAATGTTAGCCGATAAGACTTTTTTATTACAAATAGTCGACTAGAGAACGTAAGTAATTTAAACTCGAACTGAGGGGAAAAGAAAATTAAATTAGATAAGCAAAGCCATCACTCAATTGTGCGCATTTTTGTGTAACCAAAGGCTCCTCACTTATTGCTTGGGTGTGAAACCTGTTTCTTTTATAGACATCAAATATGTAATTAACATATTATCAATCTCATTATTTGTCTTATTTTGGAAATGCAATTACTCTTATTTTTCATATGTGAACAAAAATTTTAAGATACGACAGAACAAACGCATTGGCCGATTAATCTCAAGTATTTTGCCAATGTTAGAACAAAAATGAATTTTGCCGATAATTATTCATATTACATTTCAGGACTGAATCGGAATTCTAAAAAGAAATAGAATTACATAGTTATGAATTAAAGCCTCAGAACTGAAAGATTTAATTTCGTTAGTAAATCGATATTGTGAGACACAAACAACATAATGAAGTACATTTCGTTTCTAACTATATATGTATGTATGTGTTTAGAAACAAGACAAGCTTTGTTTAATTAAATTACGTTTTATTTGAGAGCGTAGCCGACATTAAATAAACAAATTTATCAAAACTAAAATTATGAAAGAAATATGTAATTTTAAACTAAACTAAAACACCTTCGGCCACCTGGATCGCTGCTTTCAGCCTCCCTCTAATTAGCCCTTCTAAGTAGTATAAATTGTATTGTAATAACGCCAATAATATGTATATCATCCAGTTACCAGTTATAATTGATTTACATCATTGAGAAGCTGATGAATAAATTATATTTTACTTTTCAAAACTAATAAAACTTTTCGAAAGTATCAAGGAAAAGACATGCAAAAATGTTGACTTCATCTGGTACCAATGTGGTTTCGGTTACGCTCTTATTAGATAGATTGTAAAGTTAAAGCGTAATATAATTGAATTCAAATTCAGTAATTTTCTTTAACATCTGTTATATGTTTTAATTATAAGCTTCACAACAAATTTGTGATGTGGATTATTAAAAGAAAGCGATGTAGTCCGCCTTAAATAAAATGAAACGTATTCACAGTCCAAAACTAAACTTGGACCTAAATTTAAACTCGAATAAATGAATCGTCAAATCGTGATTAAAAACAAGAATCATAACTCATGCTAAAATCATACATGAACAAGTATTTCAACCAGGTTTATTGCACTTTTTTAAGTTTAGACCTATTCAATCCCCAGTATCTACCTGTCGTTTTTTAGTTTTAGGAAATCATTGGCCAAAGAATCTTAGCAAAAGAAATTTAATTAATTTACTTTTGACATGAATCTCAAAAGTCCTAAAAACAAATAACAAGTTAATTTTATATGCTTGCAATAAAATTGGTTTAACGCACATAAATGTAAACAGAAGTAAAACATTTCTGTAGGATTACTCATAAAAGGCTTTATATAATAAAGAAAACATCCATTCACCTATCGTAATGGTTAATTTAAGACTAGTCCACAAGTAAAACATTTTTAAAAAATATATAAGTATTCATGAGGTAATGAATTAACTTAAGGGTGTAAAACAAAACCAAATCCTAAACGTGTGCTATAAATATAAAACATTTATCTATACGTAATTTTATTTAAGAATTGCTCTGCAAGGCAAGAGTAACTTGTATATTTGGTTCAATTATTTTTATAAATTTCATAAGTTCTAGTCACAAATCAGTCTACTGTATTCATTTCTATAAATAAAAAATATTTACAAATGGTTTATTTTAATTTAGAAGATTTTATTCACTTAAATAGGTAGGAGTACATATGTATGTGTGTTGGATTGTTTAAACAACACGAAAGTTGGGAAATCGTTTTTTAGGCAATTGAAATGTTGAAAATGATCCAGAGCGTGATCCGAATGAAAAAAAACGAGGTGGTGTCAATGGTGGTGCCGTAGTTAGTTCTAGATTCTGAAGAACTAAATAAGAATGAAACGAACATTATCTCTACAATGGCGCCAATATATAAGCCGTTTATTTTGAAAGTGGCTTTAAATGAATATGTCATAAAATCGATTTTACCTTAAACGAATATAGAAAAATAGACCTTATGACATATTGACTTAAGCCACTTTCAAAATAAACGGCTCGTAATAGAATTATAATGTAATTACGTAGCCGTAGATTGGTCATTATTTCTCGATAAGAGCAAATTATCCGGAATAGAATTTTCAAGCGTCCCGTTCGCGTGACCTCGCTAAAAGAGCTTCGCTCTAAAAAGCATTTTTAATTCTCTTTGTTTTGTAGTTTTTAAATATAAATAGTGTAATTTTTTATTTAGTCAGAATGAAAAAGAAATGATCATTAACTAATCATTAATTTTTTATTGGCCCAAAATTCCTCTACAGTTGATTTTAAAAATATAGCATTCATTTAACGGCTTAAATAACAATTTCTGCCTTACCGTCAACTAGTGACACCTTTCAAGAAATTCATTTAGCGGATTCACATTTTTGCCGAAATGGCTCTGTCAGTGGCGTGAAGAATGCTAAAGTCTTCGGTGACATTCGATACATTTGCCGGTTCCGGTTGTCACGGATTTGTTTCATTCAATGGTTTAGGATTGTGACTTGGGACAGTTGTTCGCACGTGAATTTCTTCATCACTCATAGAAATACTTGATTTTAGCAATGGCAGACGAATTTTATGGTAAGTAAATATTGTGGAAATATAAATCGACTGCAAGCAGTGTAAATGTGGCAAAAATTGATATGTTTGGCTGAGCAGAAACCTCTCGAAGAGTGGCGTCCTGTCAATTCCCAAGCGTGATTTGTGTAGCAATGGCTACTCACCGACGCGGGTTATGTTTACCTCGATACAAATTTTAAGAAATATTTCTGATTTTAGGTGTTACCTTGAAAGGAAAGGACAGTTCTGTGGAATGGGACGTATTGTCCAACGATGAAGACTACCCGCGCGGGCAGAAGCTGATCATCAAGCAAATTCTGCTTGGCGCGGAAGCAAAGGAGGACGAGTTTAATGTTGTGGAGGTGAGGTGTTCTTTTTTTTTTTTTTTGTTAATCTTATTCTCATTGAAAAAATTTACACAATTGTGACCTTTTCCACCTTACGTAATGTGTTTAATTATCTGGCAATAATGTTATTTGAACATAAAAATTCTCACCAGCTTGCGTGTATTTGTACCGGTAGGTTTTTGGATGAGTTCTCTAATTGTGTGCTTTAATTATAATTCATGGAAAGCCTTCACTTGTAAAAATCCTCACATTCTTCTAGTTCTTAAGACGTAAAATTACTGCAGCTTGCCTGCAAAATACATACGGAATAACGATGATAATATGTAGGTATCGTTTCTGTATAATACATCTTGGGTAAATTATATACATAATTATAAATTCTTTACATTAATTATGTATATTACATTCACAACATTTGCAATTGTATTTAAATTTGGGATCAAAAGTTTGAATATTTGATCCAACTGCGTTACGAATTATTCCCTTATACATCATGTTCTCCAGAATTAAATTAGTAAGCTTTAAATCCAGCGAATTTGAAAACTGTCTTGTGGGTTTTATCAAAAAAAAAATCGCACTCGAATTCAACGTGGCGTTCTGAAGTTATTCGTACTAGAGTTATTCAGCACCACGTTATCAAACAAAATCTTAGAATATATCTGAAAGAGCTTATTATGCATTTTCTGGGTTCACTTCTTCAAAATTTTCGGATAGCGATTTTATTTCACGGGTGAAGGACCGATTTTAGGGAGGTGTCCTAACAATCGTTTAACAGCAGACTATGTAGAATGAGAATCGATTGGCATACCCCCGTTGAAACTTTTGCCAAATATCCTGTATAATAGGATATTGTCTGTCAACTATCGCAAAAACTTGTAAATAACAATTTTTACGATATCTGCTACAGTTAATAAGATTCCCTGCAAATTTCAACCCAAAATCTTTAACCGTTCCATCACAGTGAAAAGTATTACTAATAGAAAATATAAAGTATTATTAAATTTGCCAAATGACTAAAATATAATTTATTTATGATTTCCTATTTTTATTCAAATATTTTTAGGTGCAAACTGCTAAGGATTCAATGAAAATTCCAATTGCTGTTTTGAAAGCGGGCGAGAAGCGTGCAGTAAATCCTGACGTTGAATTCAATGACACATCTGTGACTTTCAAGCTAATCCAGGGCAATGGACCTGTATATATCCACGGGCAAAACTTGAAAGACGAAGTTGAAGTTGTTGATATGGAAGAAGATACAGACGAAGAAGATGAGGGTGAGGAAGAAGAGGACGATGGGCAGCCAAAGAAAAAACTCAAACTTGAAAATAACGCAGACGGAAAAAACACTAAGAATAAGAAGAAGTAGTTCGATTGTTTCCACTAATTGTCCATTTAAGTTCGACGTGAATTACGAAAATAAAAAATTTTAATCTAAGGAAATGTATTGACTACAATTCAACTGGCTGGCGGAAAATTCTCCACTTACTGGATACTCCCTCCTCATTCTTTTGACTTTGAATCCCAAATAAAATATTCCTTTTGTTTATGTAACCTCAGTGGGGTTAGAAAGTAATCCAACAAATCGTTTTTCGCCACTATCCGTACACATATTGAGTACTGAGTTTCCATTAATTGTGAGTAATTATCTCTGCGGAATTTTGATTTACTTTTTTGTATATAAAAACACGAAAATAAACTTCTCTTTCTAAGTTAATCTTTATTTTTCTCTATCCACAAATCATAATCCTTATCTTACTTTTCTTATTCATGTTCTATTTGAAAATTCTGGCATCTGATTAAAGTTTGAAAAAGATACTTGCTAATTGCATTTTTTCTTTCTTTCGAACATCTTTACTACTAATAAAACTAGTTGTTTCTATAGTGATTCCAATCTAGATCGTCTAAACACAAAGGCGGTATAATATGTATATTGTATTTGTAAAATGTTTTTCCAAAAAATAACAAAATAGCGGATGTTTTTCCAAAAATTAATTTAATTTTTTTTAAAGCTTACAATATTTAGAATATTTAAAAATAATTAAAATTAACACTAGCCAATGTTTTATTTATATGCTTGACTAATATTAATTTTAACAAACTGATATTTCAGGTATCAGCCTTGTGAGGCTTTGGTACACAACACAAAAATAAACCACAAAACTTTGCATTGCAATCAATAAAACCAAAGCCCTTACTTGTGTGGGTGTTAGTTAAAAAGGAAGATAGATACATCCTTAATGAGAGCAGGTTGTAAACAACTTGTTCCCTCTGGCTGACAGGTACTGAAATCGATTTTTCGCAAAATTCAGTATTGTGTCCTAGTTTCGTTCCAAATAAGATGTGGAGAACTGAATTTAGAAATGTGAAATTTTGTCGTGCAGTGTTTATATTATTTTTGTTAATTCGCACAAATGGTAAAATTTAGGGTAAGTTATGTGTGAACAACTGAATAAGAGTAAATTCCTGCAGATGGGCTCCATAAATCTCTCAAGCACTTCGAAATGCTTCATGCTGATGAAGTAGCTCACAGAATAGTTAAGCGGGGAGCCCATCACAGCTCTCATCCTTTCAATGTTATTAAGGAAGTCGAGTTTAGGATCTTAGGAAGGAATTTTCGACTCGTACTCAACCCGCATAGGGAAGTGCTTCATAGCAATTTTAAGGCGTATGCAGTTGATGGAGACGGAAATGAAAAAATTGTGCATTTAGGTCAGTAGGGGCCAGGGATGCTTTTTTTTTTATAATGGTTATTCGGTTTTTTATTATCCAATTTCCATCAGATCATGGAAACTTCTACTCCGGTCGTGTGTTCGGAGAAGTTGAGTCCTCGGTGAGAGCTCATATAGATGATGGCCTGCTTACAATATCGATAGTACTTCCTGATGAAACGTACCATATCGAGGTAAGTACAGCAAACAAATCCTCCATTTTATTTTATAGCGCTTTTGTCACAGGACTCTAGGTACTTTGGAAACAAGACAAGCAAGGATCAAAGTGTATTTTTTACCAATCAATTGTATAGTTCGAGGCACTAAATTGTACACTGCAAATTCACTGTGATTAATTTCATTTAATTGGTTTCAAATATGCAAGCCGTGCCACTTGCAGTTTATTTCAAATCGATTCTCCCCGAGAAAGTTTATGGCGTATTTTCTTAAAATATCTTTAAATATCTCATATACAATAAAGCATGCTTTTTATCTTAACAAATTTCTCTAGCCTTCTTGGCGTCATCTCCCTCATGTCCCAAACGATCGCACAATGGTAGCCTATCGAGCTTCGGATTTGAAGCTCTATTGGGATAAAAATCATCAACATGGGGAAATGGGAGCACCTATGACCTGCGGTTACATAAAAGAAGGGCTCGGTACAATACTTCTAAAAAAGAAGATAAGTATGAATAATACTACTTAATTATTTAAATAGAGTTGGAGCAAAACGACGAAGAAGACGATGGATATGTGGAAGAAATGGCATTTGAAAGTGTTTGGTCGAGTAATCTCACCGAACCTACTTCAAGAAAAAAGCGCCAAGCCGACCAGTATGAATATACGCCAACAAAAACACGGTGTCCTCTTTTATTAGTAGCAGACTATAGATTCTTTCAGGAGATGGGTGGTGGCAACACAAAAACAACAATTAATTATCTGGTAAATTTTCATGTTACCAGCGAAATAACGGAACAAAATAATTTGCTTATTTTCAGATAAGTCTAATCGATAGAGTGCACAAAATTTACAATGATACTATTTGGCAAGATAGATCAGTGAGTCATAAAACCAAATAAGTATTAGAAATCACTTTACATGGAAAAATTTTATCATTAGGATCAAGAAGGCTTCAAAGGCATGGGGTTTGTTATTAAAAAGATCGTCGTCCACTCTGAGCCTACACGAGTGCGTGGTGGAGAGGCCCATTACAATATGGTCCGCGAAAAATGGGATGTCCGAAATCTCCTTGAAGTAAATTAATTTTCGTTTTACTTTTCTTTGGGAATGTTAACTAACGCTTTTTTTTATAGGTTTTTTCGCGTGAATATAGTCACAAGGACTTCTGTTTAGCACATCTCTTCACAGATTTGAAATTTGAAGGCGGAATATTAGGCCTAGCATACGTGGGTTCTCCTAGACGGAATTCAGTGGGAGGAATTTGTACTCCAGGTAAGACAAGTTTGAAGTTGAAGATTAATAAGTTAATGATACCCTATTTTGTACTACAAACTAAACATATATTTCTTTTTATAATTCATCATAGAGTACTTTAAGAACGGCTATACCCTCTACCTCAATTCCGGGCTAAGCAGTTCTAGGAATCACTACGGACAACGAGTGATAACCCGAGAGGCCGATTTAGTCACAGCGCATGAATTTGGACATAATTGGGGATCAGAGCATGATCCAGACATCCCTGAGTGTTCTCCCAGCGCCTCGCAAGGAGGAAGTTTTTTAATGTACACTTACTCAGTCAGCGGTTATGATGTTAACAATAAAGTTAGTGCTGTTCATTTCTCATATTAGTAAATTAGTAAAGCTGGAATTTTATATTTTCGTAGAAATTTTCGCCATGCTCTCTACGATCTATACGAAAAGTACTTCAAGCCAAGTCAGGTCGCTGCTTTTCGGAACCAGAAGAGTCCTTCTGTGGAAATCTCCGAGTTGAGGGAGATGAGCAGTGTGATGCAGGCTTACTGGGCACAGAAGACAACGACGGCTGCTGCGACAAGAATTGCAAACTACGACGTAACCAGGGTGCGGTTTGTAGGTAGGAAACTTACTCCTTCACCTCCACAATTTCCAATTTAAATTCGTTCTAAAAGCGACAAGAATTCTCCGTGCTGCCAAAACTGCCAATATATGCCGGCGGGCGTTAAGTGCCGTGAAGCACAATACGCAACATGCGAACAAGAAGCCAGGTGCACAGGCAGCCACGCAGAATGCCCCAAGTCCCCTGCAATGGACGACGGGACAATCTGCCAGGAGCGGGGCCAATGCAGAAATGGAAAGTGCGTTCCGTACTGCGAAACTCAAGGTCTGCAGAGCTGCATGTGCGATATCATCCAAGATGCTTGCAAAAGGTATGAGGGTGCACAAAATGTGGCCAGGTTCACGGTTCAAAGACAAGTTTATTTCTTCTAGATGCTGCCGAATGAGCATTAATGAGACGTGCTTTCCAGTAGAGCCGCCAGATGTACTTCCAGATGGAACTCCTTGCATACAAGGATTTTGTAATAAGGTAAGAGAATTTAACATCGTAAACAACGCAGCTTCATATTACCAAGCAAGGTCTATCCAATTTTCTATCATAGCAAGGAGACCCATTTTCAAAAACATACCTAATTTGTTCCTAAGCTTCACACTCATAAATCATTTCTATGAAAAAGTGTATGAGGGAAGAACATAATCCTCAGTTATTACGTTTAAATTTAAACGTAGATTGCAATAACCACGAGCTCTTGGGACGCATATGACTTGATATTTTTCAAGCCTTCCAGTGCTTTATATAACTATAGAAAAATAAAGACTATTTTACTATGATATAAATAACCCAGTCAAATTGGCCACAGATCCCTCAATAGGTGTAATGTGCAACAACTTGTTGGGTCCACCACCAATACTTTTTATTTTTACTCTTACTTATTGTGAGTTAATTTCTTCTTAATGCTCACTTTATAGTCCGACCACACTTTCTTCCATCCGTTAAGGTGGCGAAATCAAAGAATTCAACTCGGCTACTAGTTTTTCCCATCGTTCAGTATTGCTTTCAAAGCATTTACTAAATAAAGGCAATTCAGAATTTTTCTCCTTAAAGGCTACAACGGCCCGGAACTATGCTGTATTTGCACATTTACCCTTAAAATAAATTTATAATAAATTAAAGTTCTCAACAAAATTCATGTAACGCACAATTTTTTATTTAAGTTTAAACAAATTCGTCAATGAAAACCAGACAGAAAAAAACTTTCAAATTTCGTATCGAAGTAGTTTGGAAACGAAAGTGGGAACACGAAATTATACATTTTCGTCCGAATTTGTTTTTGTACAGAAGTTAAAACATGACCCTTATGCATTTATACGTATTTATTTATATTCGCGGTTTATGAGGATCAAATTTCACCGAAGACTCTTGAAAAATATGCGCAGATCCCACCAAATCCTATACAATCGTTATTTTTATATTGCCGGAATTCTTAATAATTTTTAGGGTATGTGCGAGAAAACGATCCAAGACGTTGTAGAACGCTTCTGGGATATTATAGAGGAGATAAATATTAACAAAGTACTCCGTTTCTTAAAGGACAACATTGTCAGTAAGTGCACAGTATTTGAAATCTACTGTTGTAAAATGGTATTCTCCATTATTTCAGTGGCCGTTGTGGTTTTAACTGCAATATTTTGGATTCCATCAAGCTGTGTAATTTCATACTTTGATCGAAAGAAAAGGCGCCAGGAGCTTAAAGAATTAGACTGGAGCCAAAAACTGGACCTTATACATCCAAGCGATCGAAGACGTGTTATACATATAAGGTTCAAATAGAGCTATTCGCACCTTTAGGTGGTATGGAAGCAAACTATTTTATTACTATTTTGCAGGGTACCGAGGCAGAAAATGTCTGTGGCTAGAATGTAAGGCACAGTCAATATTGTATAATTTGAAAATATATGACGTTTTTTTATTTGGATTACAAAGTTTATATTTAAGTTAAATAAAATGAGTGTTACAGAAGCTGCAAACGCATGCAACTTTTATAAGCCCTTAAATAAAATCGACCAAGGAAATGTAATTTGATAGAGCATTCGATTAGAATGGCTATAGCGTTAATTGATGAAATGACTTTATTCAAATACTGATTTATTTGTATTGAACGGAAATACATGAATTACGGAAAGAGGAAGTATGGACTTAAGGAACTTATCTAGTTTCTATACATTTAAAATCCTTGTAAGAGCTACAATAATATTTTAGTTTTAGGAAAGCAGGCAGAAAATTCGATATTTCCCCTCTGTTGTCTTTATTAAAAAAAGAATTTTAAATTAGAATACACAGTTAGAATGGATTTTGTACTATATAATTACACAAACAAGAATGCTCTTGTTTGCTTTGAAGTTGTTAAAAACGTTCTCTGTAAATCCCTTCTTGTGTTATAATCTCAACATAGCCTAGGGTTGTTATTAACAAATCATATCCTACTTTCTCTTGTGATTGTTGGAATTTTTTCCATTTGTTGTCTGTGTTTCGGAATGTCCATCTTCGTCGTAATCTTCGCCTTCTTCCTCCTCGTAGTAGGCTTCTTCAACATCCGGTTCATTAACATCATGTTGACCAAGTATGTGGACTGGACCAGTACCCTGGATGAGCTTAAATGTCACTGATGCGCTTGGAAATTCAATATTTGGTGTTAGGGCACGTGTTTCGCCAGCTTTCAAAACAGCTATTGGAATTTTTAAAGTTTCCTTTTCTCCAACTCGGGTCTCAGCCTAAAATGAGCGTATATTTTTGTTTATAGCCAAAATTTTATTTAAATTTTGTTGCCAAAATGTAGATAATGAATGCTTCAAAGGAGAGATTATAAGCCTTCGTCAACAATTTTAGCTAATATTTCTATTAAGAATTTCTTGTGCATGTGCGATTGTCCAAAGTTTAAATACAATTTTTCCTTAAACTTGGCCGTGATGTGCTAAAAATGCGGGGCACGCGATAGCGTTCTTGCTTATCAGGGGAATCTTGTAAGTCGAAATTTTATTCAGCAATTTTGGCATATTTAAAAAAAAATCGCTCAGCACATAAACCGTTAATATGCTATGAATACATATGTATTTAATCCGCTTACCTGAACAACGTTGAACTCGCCTTGCTTTGCCTCGGCACCAAGAATTATTTGTTTGATGATCAATTTCTGGTCCCGATCGTATTTCTCAGATTCCGCGACTTCAAACTGTGCCAAAGGCTCCTTTTCATTTAATGTAACGCCTTTCAAAGTAGAAAATAAATACGTTAGTTCAATCTAAATGTTCTCAAAATGCCTCCGAGGGAGCATCATTATCAACTATTTTCCCAGAACACCTGCCATGCTAAGCCCGCCAATAACGCACAGCAGAAGCAGACACAATTCTCTGAATTGAAATTTTCAAAAGAAAATCTGTGTAGCCTCGTTTTACTATAGATTGAAAAGCGGGGTAGCAACAAAATCGCTAATGGCAATGTTTAAAGAAAAAGAAAAAAAAAACCGGAGGCTTGGTTCAATCCCGGCTTATGGCGCTTTATCGCAGAAAGCAACAGAAACACTTCTTAGAATAAACGCTTACCATAAAAAGTATCTGCCTCCATTTTAGCTAGTGATTTTCCTATAACACCTCCGTAAACACGTGTCGAACTCCCAAGAGCACAAGAGTAACAAAGTAAAGCCCAGCCAAGCCAAATAATTGACAACTTCAAATCACGTTTTCGCGCATTTACAAATCACAAAAGCTGAATTGCAAACATCTTACACCACTAGCAGTGGCTTGGTATGTGTGACGATTAGGTGAAACCATTTTTTTCACTTTACTGTTATCCTTATAGTACATATATTGGCGAGTGTTTTCCTAAAACTTCTTTACTATGATATCTTAAAATAGTAAATAATATTAAAAAACTTAATGTTTTTCTATTTATAAATAATCACAAGTTATTGCATAAAAATAGATAAATAATTATTTTTTAAAAAAAAATCCCGCAAGATATATTTGTAGCCTCAGCGCTAGTATCGATAGAGTGATTAAACAGAGTGAAGAACAATTGTCAAAAACACATTTTGCCGGTTTGGTTTATTTCATATACGCTTTTACTTGGGAGGTTTGGGACTTGAGGTGAAACTGGGCACGTGGGTTTTGTGTAAAAAATTTATTTCTGATTATCAGCTTTTATAATGGTGGAAGAATATTACGGTAAGTGCGAAATTTTTCCTGCAATTATAGATCGCGGCAGGCCTTGCGGTCGATTTTTCGCAATTAAGTCGGCGTCCTGTCATACGTGCTACCAATTATTCCGTAATGGCTTCTTAATCAATTCCATCGAAAAATTGCACTTATACTTGGTTTTATCTGAAATTTCAGGCGTAACCCTTAAGGGCAAGGACAGTTCCGTTGTGTGGGATGTTGTGACCAACGACGAAGACTACCCAAGGGGCCAGAAAGTCATCATCAAGCAGATTTTACTTGGCGCGGAAGCCAAAGAAGGCGAATTTAACGTTGTGGAGGTAAGTGTATACCAAAGTAACTTAAGTCGCGAAATTCTCTCCATAACATGAGTCAGAAGTGTGATCTGCAAATAATGGCTTGCTCGGAATGTAAATAAATCTCGATTGTCCCGGTGTTTGGTCACTTCTGTACAACTCGTTGCTCTTATTTGTCGAAGCTAAATGACCACAAATCTGGATTGCAAATTAATTTGCTTGCGAATCGGAATTTCGCTCTCTAATTTGCTTGTATAAATATCGCTCCTAGGATGGGAGGTTTTTTCATTCATTCAAAGGGATTTGGATGATAAGATGATATCAAATTCAATTTTCATTGGGAAGATTATTTGTTGTTTTTTATTTATTATATTTACAGTATATAATATAAAAGTATAATTTACAGTATAATATAAAAATAATAATTTATGCCATTTTTCAAATGCAATATTGTTTTACTTGGTCAAGGAATTACCTGGCTTTAAATATATAGTAAAGCCTGCTAACCTGCGATACCAATTACATATTTAGTTTACGCACGTGCAACGTAGTTTTTTTCCAATCTCACCAATATTCATTGTCATAGTTCAGATAATTTACACAAAACATTCATTATATACATCTAAATTTTTCTCGTAAAATAATCATGAATACCGAAATAAAATCTGTTCAGTTCAATAGCTTTCGGAGAAAATCCTGAAGTATGCGATGGAAACATCATAGGATTTTGGTGGATAGCGTGTTGGAAAGTTCCAGGCTTTCCAACGATGCCTCTGACGACCCTATCCATCAAAAAACAAGCGGGAGATGCCACGTCAAAATTCGAAAATGGCTATTTCAATATCCAAAATTTGATTTTGACCATTTGTTTTTTCGATTTTTTGTATGTGAAGATCGACATTTTTTGGCCTTCATAATCAAAATGAAAAAAATCATGTTAATTATGTGCCTAGGCCCTAGACAATCTAACTCGGTTATTTCGAGGCTCCAGCGACCTATTTTGATCATGGTGCTGACCAACTCTAACACCCTGTATATGACATGTACCAGTAGTCAAAGTCTATGGTATCTCCGAAAATTTTAGGTCCGTTGAAAGAGATATTATATACATTTATGTGTAAAAGAATCTACCATATGTATAATATTTCAGGATTTTTTTTCCGTCCCAAATTATTTTCTCTTACATAAGGCCTGTCTAGGTCTGGAAATTATTCTGCCTTTATTTAGTGCTAGATATTTAGTACTACTTATTTCAATTATATTGTTACAGTTAAAGTGCAATATAATAAGTAAGAAATCAATTCTTTGAATTTCCACTGAATGTAGTCAAGTTATTTTATCGGAAAAACGCTTCTGCTAAACTACAGTTAAATCTCGGTTAACTAAACTTGGGTTAACCGAAACACCTCCCTAGGCATTTATAAAATGTTGAAAAAGCATCTCTATTTACTACTTTAAGAAAATCAACAAGTCCTTTCAATGGAAAAATACGTTTTAATGAATTTAAATAGAGCATAATAGGAGTGCTCTATTTAAATTCATTAAAACGTATTGCTGATGCATAAACTAGATATTCTTCACAATCATTCTATAGCCAGCCTCTCTTTCGTCATCCTCACTTCGAATTAATATGATACCAGTACCTACAGATATTCGATAATTTATTTATTTTTTTTATGTATGTATAAAATTTTGTCTTCACGGAGTTTATAAACATCTCGTATTGTATTCTATTGAATGCTTTTTTAATCATTCATAAGCAAAACTTGCATTCGAGATCTTATGATTCATCAATAGTCACTGAAGCTCACAAAAATTTGTTATTCTCGCATTCCATTACTCTGTTAATCCAAGTCACTGCTGAAATGAAATTTCAGTTGTGCTTATCCAAACAATAGCTCCATTGGGACTGGCAAACCACATACTTATGTACTTGCTTACGAGTAAATGTACAATGGAGAGCACGTTTTTTACCAAACAACATCGTTAAGATAATTAATCTTTAAACAGCTTACTTCAATTCCGTTCATTTTTTTTTTAAGAACTCACAACACTATCCTTTTGAATTTATTTCGATTTTCATATGACTGTGACTATTTAGTGATAACTTTGAAAAAAATTTAAAACATGTCGGTCTACTTAAAGCTTGGCCTAGGCTGTTTAAACTAACACCAACTTTCATCTACCCTCAGGCCTAAGCTCTATTTATGTAGTCTGACTTCCTGTAAATTGCGTAATAGTCATTCTGGGTAAAATTCATCCTAGCACCTATGCGCCGCGGTAAACAATTATAGTGTGTAAATAAAAAAATAAAAAAATTCTGTTTCAAGCATATCTTTACAAGAACGTATTAATGTAAAATTAAAAATTTAATTTTACGTTTGCAACAAAAAAAATTCGCAAACAAAAAATCGAAGGAATTTCTTTTATTTATACGAATTTTTTCAATTTCATGAAAAAAAATAGTAATGATTTTTTCAATCTATGAAAAAAAATAGTAATGATTTTTTGAAACTCAAAAGACATGCTTTTCGATGAATTTGGTTGTTATTATCAAACTCAGTAATATATACCATATAACTGGGAACGCTCCATTTCAAACGGATGACAGGAAAGAACTAAAGGGTCGATTTAAAAAACACTTAACTTGAGTCTATCGTAAAGTTTCAATGTGCTAGATGTTTCTCGACAAACCTGAGGATTTAAGTATTTTATCAAGTTCTAGCAAAACAGTAGCATTTGAAGAATTAACGGTACCAACCAGACTAAAAAAGAAATTAAGCTATATGTTTTTGAAAGAAGGAAAACACTAATTTGATTCTATCTTTATTCTTCAATATGATTTATAATACTTTTATCTTGATAATATTTATTAAATACTTCTTCGACGTTCGCTCCAGTTCTGAATAGTCTTTGATTGTCTTCATTGACTTCATTCACGCGAAATAAGACTCCTGCTGCTTCACGGTTCCAATTCCACAATATCAGTTCAGACTTTAACACTTTTAAATCGTCCCTTATAGACAATAGATTCTGGAAAATATTAGTTTCTTAAATTGAACAATTGAGTTGTTAGTAATATCTATACCATTGCAACGGTTGAATCAATATTAAGGACACTTCTGCCGTCTATAATCACACAAGCTATAATTCCTTCGTTATTTTCCACGGCTTCAATTATTTTCGTCCTCACGTACTCGGCTGACGAGAAGTTCAGATTTTGTTTAACTGTGACCAAAATTATTTCATTTCTGTTTAGCTGAAAAGGCGTTATTAGAACTGTTAAAATTAATCGAACATCAAAATTTACTTTTTCCTTTACAAGTTCTACTTTTGGTCTGGATGTAGTAAACAAGACAATAACATTGCTGAGAAGAGCGCCGCATAGTATACCGTATTCCAGTCCCAAGAACAAACATGTTGCGAATGTTACTATGAATGAAAAAATGTCGGTTTCTGAAATGAAATACAAACTTTAGTTTCCTAAAAGTGAATTTTAAATTCCTCTCACTTTTTGCTTTCCATATGAAAATAACTCTTTCGTAGTCTACCATAAATATCATAGCTGCTATTATGATTGCAGCTAAAGTGGCTTTTGGAATGAAGTAAAATGTGTCTGATAAAAATCCTAGGGTTAAAAGCACTAAACAGCCAGTGAACAATCCTCCAAGCGGAGTGCGAACTCCACTAGCATTATTAACGGCTGTTCTTGTAAAAGATCCTGTAATTGGCATGGACTGCACGAATGAGCCCATAAAATTGCAAAGCCCCAAAGCTATCATTTCCTGTGTTGCATCCACTGTCTTGCCCTTTGCTAGAAAAAGGGCCATGTTTTAAAATTTCTTAATTAGATCACGAATATAAATGACATACAAAACGCTTTAGCTATTGCCACACTTTCTAAAATAGCAATTAGGGAGATTGTTATAATTGATGATCCCAAGACATTTAGCATTTCTGGAAAGTTAGTATTAGTTCCGTTTATTGTAGTTGAAAAAGGTGGAAGCTGGAACTTTGGTAATCCTGCCTTAATTTCGCCAGTTAGTCTAAAAGGCTTATAGGTGTCTGTTGTTAGAAAGTAAGCAATTGTTATTCCAACTGCTACCACAAGCGCATTTCTCGATAAGGATAAATACTTTCCGAAATACTTGCAGGTTCCTTTAATGTCTTTCAATTTCTTGAAATGAGAGAATATAACAAAAGCAATTCTTGAGTAATTTCGCGATGCATACCCGCAGTAATAATAGAATAATTAATGTTGATACACCTAGCACAGAGTCATTTAAGGTTACGGTTTTAATATTGAGAAAGAAATTTTTCCATGCCCCTATAAAATCATTTGATTTACCTGTAAATTTATGGCTTTTAATTTTGAAGCGTAATAATTTAATATATATATTACTTGGAACACCAAATAAAGGATTTATTTGACCACTGCCTATAGTTACGGCTGCTGCGATCGTAAACCCGGTTGTAACAGGACTTGAGATGAATTGCACTAAAAATCCTAAATTTAAAAAACCGAACACACTTATAATGCAACCTGCGAGAAAGCAGGTCAACACTGAGAAATCTGCACTTTGTGATACGTGTTTTTGAACCATTAAAGCCATGATAGCTGTGGGACCTATTTAAGGGGAATTGGAATATAATTATTGAATTCTTTGTGATTGATTCATTATTAATTACCTACAGTGATATCTTTGCAACTACCAAAAAATATGTACACGAAGCATCCCATAAATGCTGAATACAAGCCATATTGAGCTTGAAGACCAGCTACTGCTGCATACGCTAATGCTTGAGGTACTGTTGTTAAACCTACTGTGATTCCAGCTACGAAGTCTTCAATTAAAAATCTAAATTTGTACTTTGGTAACCATGAGATAATTGGTATTCTCTTTTTTATGGTGCCCAATTTGCATGTTTGAACAAATTTGCGCTTGATTCCTCCTGCGCAGTCTGGTAACTGCTCTTTGTAGTAGTCTCCTGAAGTGAAAATAATTTGTTACTTAGCGCATATTTTTAAATTAAAGATTATTTTTGTAGTTAGAAAGCACCAAAAAGCGTAAATACCCCAAACTCTTTATCTAAATTAGTCAACCACTAATGACAAAATGAAATAAAGGTATTAATAGGTATTTTTTTAAGTTTTAATTATCCTAATTTAAATAGCTTCATAATAAAATAGGATTAATCGAAGACGCATCACGTTTGAAATGTTATTCTTTGGCTCTATAAATACATATACCTTTTTTCTTAATCAAGCTGTCGAGTTCGGGAAACAAGATTTTTCCATCATATGTTTAATTTGGAGGAATATTACCGCAGAGAATGACTCAACAGGTTGTACGTTTTGCAACGTAGAGACATACTTGAATTAGCCCCAAAACTCAATTCTATAGCTACACCTATTTGAAATAAAAAAATTGTTATACAAAATGCCCTGAAGAATCATAATTGTGCAAAAAAATAGGACGGTCGGAAGTAAACGCGCTTATCGTTCATCAAAAGCTTTTGTTATTCAGACAAAGTTGATTTCTTTTCTTTTCAAATAAAACAAAATTTTGGCGCGGATGTTAATAAATACTTAATAGGTCTGTTAACATGCAAATCTAACCTATAGCCACTAATCCTCAACGATACGAATAAAATCAATTGCCGCGACTTTTATGCCCGCATTAATATGTACGTCAGAAATAAGAATATTAAGTCTCAATTTGCCTTGAAAAAGCAATCTTGTGAATAATATCAACTCTTAGTATTCAAAAATGGTTTGTCAATCTGTCTTCATAAATTACACTCTTTTCGAAATCTGAACGTTCTACTTTAAGATGAATTTCGATATATTGCAATAAACACTTTTTTAGATTAAGGACCAAAATGTTCTGAAGAAACACAAGCTTTTAATTTATTAATTGGCAAATTGATTTTTTTTTCTAATTAGACATTTATTTTTGTATACATAGGTTTCTTTTTTATTATTAACTATTATAAAAAGTGTATTCAGATTAAAAATTATTTTGGAAAAGAGGAATTTGTAAATGCATTCCTAATAGTTGTAAAAAAATAAATTTAACAATGAATAAAACCCATTATCGCCACCATAAACTCGGTAAATTTTCGATTGCAAATTTCTTATAAGGCAATTAGTTCTGCCAGCGTACAGACGGGTTATTGTCCTATTTCAATGGAAATGTTCCACGAATTAGTTGTTTATCGAGGACCTTCGCGCTTTCAAGAACATTGTACTTGTGTATTGTAATTGGTTCATGCTTAAATACTTTTACGAATGTGATATTGTTAAATTTCAGCTAAAAGAAAATGTCTTGTAAACCATAAATTCATTTTTTATCTTATCTCTACAGTATGTTTTTTTTTCCACCCGGAAAATGTTTTTGATGCAATACTGGAATAACGAATACCGATTGAACCAATTAAAAATTTTCCCTATTTTAATATAAAAAAAAACCTATCTGCGAGGCCGTAACCTTATCTCAATTTGTCCTCCAGTAATGAACCGTGATAAATTCGTACTTATTTTGGCTAGTAAATCAATTGCATTAATGTTTTTATTACTGTTAGTCCATTTAAGCTCGGTTTATTGCCGATAACATGCACGCTCTACCACACTATCCCTTCAAGCAATTTATTTTTAACCACCACCTTATTCATAAGCACATGCTTATTATTTAAAGTAAAAGTACTTCACCATCGAGAAGTAGACTTTGACGAGCTTCCATAGAATTATTTAAATTTATACGTACTCACAATAAAACACAGTATACATATATTTTTTGTTAGAAATGTAACTTGGGAATAAATGTATCAATATACAACTGAACTGGTCAGAAAGACATCAAAGACATCGAACAGCTTCTTTGAACAAAAACACAAAAATTGTACCTGTATTGTTTTCCATGCTATTTAACTAAATATCTCAAAAGACGTTCAACCACTTCCGCTTTTTTTTCCTCTTGTGAAATTTTATGAAGCCTCCTCACAAGAGATCGAACCGAATGGGGAATTTATAAATCACAAAAAATAGGGATGTCTTGGACTCGTAATTCTTAACTCAGTTGTAGAGGCAATCAGAATGAAACTTGAGAATTGCGGCAGGCAAAATGAAAAAAAACACTCTTACTGGCGATAGCAATATCGCGCTTGTTTTAATCTCATTTTTATTGATGCCCGTTTATAATTTCTTCTGGCATTCAGTCACTTGCAAAAAAAACCCGGTTTTGTTCAGCTGACTAAGCACGTGTTTGCAACATATAATTCTCTGATCGCGGACCGAGGTTTACGTTCCGAATCCTCAAAAATTTCTCTCTTTTAAGATTTTCGTCTGTCTGCTTTTAACTTGCCAGCCGAGCTTGTACTGCTGATCAATATTTTGCTCGTGAGGTGTCGACCCGGAGCATGATAAAAAGTCCGCGAACCACTGAATGCCGCCAAGTGGAGACTTGCTACTAGTTTCTTTTTCAGAGTAATTATTATAAGGTATAATTACATTTTTTCCTGCCTCGCCGGTAACATGAAGTGGGGCGCTTGTACATAGATAATTTCTGTTTATGTTTTCCACATTGAGCTGTTTTCAAAAAGCACTGATTATGCCTAACGTGCAAGTGACACCCGCGTGTGCTCTGTTATTTCATTTGAGCAGTAAGTTGCAAGTCATCATCTTTATTTTATCCAAAATGTTTTTGTCGGATAACTGATGAGGCCTGTTAGCATTGAAACTCGCTGTTGCGTTGAATGCACAGAGGTCTTGTTGAATGACTGGTAAAAATTAGAATTTCTACAACCTAACTTGTCTTTTAACACTAGAACTATCAAGATCAGTCAAATTGACTAGTACAGTACTCCATTTCTTCCATGAATTAGTTATAATTTTGAAATTGGCTTCTTTAATTTCATGCCAAAACTTACGATAAATTCAAAAACCTTTTTCCATTTATAATTACTATTGTAAATTTGAAAGAATATTACATTACAAAGTACCCGAAATGATTAAAATGACAATCTTACGCGCCGGTAGTTCTAGTGTTGCAAATATTGCCCATAGCGAGGAATTGTCCCAATCGCGTCATTAATTGTTTAGCTATAAAAAACAGTTTTCATTATTAATTGACTGCGTATCAAAAAGCTTATTTTTACACTTTCTTTCAGTGGTACTTTCGTGAAAGTTTGATAGGTTATTAAGTATCATCGACAAGTTTTAATTGCTGCAAAACTTGTTTTCGAAAAAGTCTTCAAAGAAGAGGGCAGTGACTTTCAAAGATGGACCAATAAAACTAGACATCAAGGTTAATGCAAAGAAAAACTTTGGGTCCCAAAATTATCAGCAATAGCATGTCTGCATTAGCTTTTATGATTTATTTAGTCCACTCAGAAATTCGATTTCTGTTATTGAATGAAAGAAAGATATTTAAGTATTTCAAGAATAGAATAAAAACTAAGTTTAAGAAATTATAAAGAAATATAAAGTTCGTATCTAAACGCAAATCTAATTCCTGTTCTTGGGCATTTATTTGTGAAAATTGAATAGACATTTCAAATTTGTTGAATCGAGGTTACGTAATTTTAAATACCTTCCTTGAAGAGCCAAATAATCGTTTTCATTGTCATTTCACATTGAAACGAGTTTTACAGCCTTCTTGAAATCTGACGTGGTGATGTATTAAGCCAAAAAGGTCATTACAACAGCAATCAATTGATTGCCCTTGTTGAAAAGAGAAACTCATTTTCTTTATAATCACGAGTTTTCTTGAGTACATAATTTAATTAGACATCTAATGTTCATTAAAGAAAATATCAAAATTCAATTAATTTAGTAGGAAGTTAATTCGTTTATATAAATACATATATGACTACCAATGTAGGATACCTTGTAAATATATCAATCTTTTGAAGGTTTAATTCAGGTTTAAGAAGGATTTATTTCGGGATAAACAGAGTATCGCTTAAATAGTTTGAATTAAAATCCTAGGGATTTTGAGAGCCATTTTAAAATACGAATATTTTTTTCTTTAAACATTTCTTTCACAAGTTTTGAATCGTGTTGGAAAAACCTCTACAAAAGCATTTCTTTTCCAGCATACGGTAATATATGTATGTAGTTATCTTCAACGTAATTCTATATTTAAAAAAATATGATTTTTTGCAATTTTTATAAGGGACAATAACTGTTCTTAAAAATACATTCCTAGTCTAGTTTGAGCTACCCCATTCTTGACCAAAGTCGATAACTTTATGGATACAAAAGATTTTCCGTCTAAAGTGGGGACGCACGCTCCCCACTTAAATCATATTTACCCTATTATAATCTAGATTCAAATTATTATGATGATCGTACTCAGTGACAAACCATGTATCTGTAACATACTTGAGTATGAGCGTATTATCGCATTCAATCAAACAACTTCAGCTGAAATACTTTACTCAAATTGTGCCTTGTGTCACAGTCAGATTTTAATTATTATCTTTCGAAAAATCTCGAGCACTTGTTTGTTTTCTTTCCAAAGTAGATGGAGAAAGTAATTCTTGAAACGTTATAGAATTTAATTCTTTCTATATAATAAATGAAACGTGATTTTGTCAATTCTGAAAATCGTACATTTAGGAAGAAAACAGAGAGTAACGGTATATAAAGATGATTGTCAGGCGAAATGCATAATATTGCAAATGGTTTATCTCAATAAAAAATACATGCTAAATTCGTATTCTAATAATACTGCTCTTTTGATATAACCTTTTCATATCTATTCTATACCAATGAAAGCTCTTTATGTTTTTTCACCAAACTACAGTCTAGTCTACCTCTCGTCTGCATTAAATTAATCCAGCGACTGAATAATCTCGTGTGTGAAAATGTAAATATGCTAATTAATTAATATCTTTTTAAGTTCTAAAATAAACTCAAATAAAAATGTAATGCTATAATCTCTACGGTCTGATAGCTGATTTATTCTTGAACTCTGAAAGTCTTTGGGCCACAAGATTAAATATGTAGGCAACAGTATTCTTAATTTACTAATTTATTTACTTAAAACAAGTTTCAACTCGATCGGCTTATTCAATAGTCATTCTAAGATGCAATAAAGTTAATTAAAAGCATACAAACACATAATTTGCTACAGAGTCATGTGAGTTTGCTTAAGAATTACGTAATTGCCGTAATAAAAATACGAATAACGTTTGGTTTCTCCTTTAGACAGCGAGCAGACGAAAATGATAAAACGATTTAACCCACATGCGAAATTTAATCTAAAGAAGATTTAATTAAGCGCTAACGTTAAGTCATTAAAATCAAATCCAAGACTTTTCCATTGCTGTCTTCACTTTTCCAAAGTCATGCTAGCCAAATTATCCTGTATGATCCTTATTACTTTGTTGAATCGGTTCAAAATATTCCAATTAGGCGCAAAATAGTTAAACTCGCTTTTATTTTTGGGTCACGTAATTTTACGATTTTACACGCATGCTTATTTTTAACTGGCGCTTCTTTTGTTTTGTTATATTTACTGTTTCCAAAAAAATATGTTTTTTATTATATATTTAGAAACAAACAAGTTATTGATTATTGTAAGCGAGTTCAGTTTTAAGAATGGAATTTTCTATAAAACGTTTTATTGTAATTTATGTTAGACAAATGTAAGAAATCAATAGTTAAAGGAATCTCAGTGATATATCATTCCTTCCACGTAAACTTCAAAATATCATATGTATGCATATATGTACATACATTTGTATGTTTGATACTAAAACGTTTAAGGGTTTTTTTTTACAATCCCTTCTGCTATGTTTTTATTTCGTATCAATCGATCTAAAAATATGTTTTCTCTCCCGAGCTTATTAATTTGTCCTTGAATTGCCATTAAGGTCCTTTTCGTTCAAAGACCTTTTAATTAAAGTCATCAATACCTTTTTGCTTTTTTGTGTGAAAACACGACAAACTTGTTTCGCTTTTGCCTGCGCAGTGATTTTAATGGTTTAGTTGCATTTCAGATAACACTTCTTTCTAGGTTTTGTTTTGAAGTCATATTGTATTGGAAGAGTTTACCTGTAGCTGTGCAATATCCTAATGTTTTAATAAATAGTAATATCATAGTTGGCAGTTTATGTTATATGTGAACATTGCTTAAAAAATAAAGAATTTTATCTCGTTACACAGAATGAATTGTCTGTCACTTATTTACGGCAGCTTATTGTTCAGTAGATAATAATAGAATAAAAGACAAAAATGAGTTCAAGTTGTTAAAGTGAGCATTAAATAACCTAGTTATGCGTCAATTCGAAGAAAACAGAAATTCATTGATATACAGTTGTAAGCAATAATAGTACAAATATCATTATTTATATCTACATATGTATATACGCTACTTTTGCCAGAGTTTACTAGTAATGATTGATAATTATTCAATAAAATATTTTATTGTTTGTTGAAAGTGATAATGATCTCTCATAAAATTCCTTCATAAGTGAGTGACTGAAAATATTATTATAAGTAAATTTTTTTTTCCGAATAAACACCAAAAGAAATAAAAATTGGTGTAACTTTTTATGTTTATATATGTCCACACAGTTCAAACATTTATTTGATCCATATTTCAATCTCTTATACACTTGTTCTATGGCAAAATTTTGTTGACCAGTGTAATTATTAGTTAATCGCACTGATATAAAATCATAGTAGAAATTTGTTTTAATATGATAGTTTAAAACCGCAAAAACTTGCACTTTTCCTAATTAACATCGAACGAGCATAGACTTCGTCTGATAATTCGGTAATTTTTTTCTCCTGCACACTATTACTATGCTCTATACTAATTGTAAGTAAGTTACTTTAGCGTGGTCGTTCACGTACAGAGTTTTTGCGCGGTACAATCGTTCAGAGCAAAAGGAAGGCACCTTCAAAATTTCGTGGAAATCGGGCTCTACGACTATAACGTGCAATTCGGGCGGTGCGTAGTGGACTGCTATCTACTCTGTTCTTACTTAACCCTGAATTATAATGAAAACATGCTTCAATCAAGCAATAAATATATGTAAATATTAATATTAACACATCTAGCTGACCCTGACAGCACAAAATGAAGCACGAAATATTTAGTTGGAATGAATGTGTGTTTAAATGTACAATCGTTTTGTGTTTGGCTAGAAATGAAAAACCTTGTTTACTTTCCAATGAGAGCCCCAAGGCAGAAACCAAAATTACTAAGAAAAACTCTCCACACTTGCGCCTAGAAGACACTCGACCATAAGGCAGACAGCCTGAATATATGTATGATACAAAGCGTTTGTTTATGAATATAGGGTGGTTTTTGTTTGAGGAATGTTGTTGAAAACTTGCCAGTTGTGCCATTAACAAGAAATTATCGAAGCTTATGTTTTGAAGATTTGTATTGAAAGCAAGGAGTCTTTACTTGAAGGAACTGTAGTTCTAACTTTCTAATGGTAGAAAGAACAAAGATTTCGGGTGTCTTTTCCAGTTAAAAAAATAAATCTTAAATATAACTAGGTATCTAAATAATTTTTATCAAGTTACAAGTTTTTTTTTTTTTGTTCCTTTTTTATATACAAATTATCGGCAACTATGATAATATGATGAACAATTTGCCAACATTAAAAATTTAGGTTCTTAAAGTTGAAATGCAAATATCAAGACACAACTGTATGATGTACATATGTTGTTGGATTACACGTGTTTTCAAGTGTATTAAACTTGCGGTGGTTTATATACACAGCTGTTTAAAACGGTTTTTTAAATTTTATCCCTCAAATGATTTACCTCTCAGGTGTATCGGATCCCAGCGCACTGATAATAATTCACATTCGGGCTCGTCAATTTCTTGTTGGATCCTTTTTTTTTGTTCTTCCATTTCACAAGATTTATCAGTATTGTCTTTTAAATTTTATTTGCTATGAAAAATATGAACTACACAACCTAATAGCTGAAATTCCAAATTGAAACTAACGGTTAAACCACGTTGGAAGCAAAATGCAGAGATGAACAAAAATGTGGCAGCGAAACAGAACAATAGCGAAGTATTTCGTATGAAAAGAAGTAAATAATTGTGTTGATACAGACATAAAAAAAAAGTAAATTTTCTCTAGAAAATCACGGGCTTGTTAGAACAAATGTAAGACTTTAATTTTTCCAATTGGGTTTGGGTTCTAAATTCATTACTTATTATACGAAAATGTTGCATGTGTAACCTTATTGTGTTTAAAAATGTTTATATAAAATACTCGCCGTGGTATTCGGACTTGCGTATTTATTGTTCCGTACTTTTACAATAAAGATTTTATTGCGAAAATATAAAATGATTACACAACACATTTCAAATGAGTTTAAAAAAAATATACATGTATGTACAATGTACATAATTCGAAAATAAATTTTTTGGTAATGGCTAAACAATATTTTCTGGTTTATACCAAATAAATTATATCAATCGTCATATAATCTACACCTTTATGGAGAATATTCCAGAATTTTTTTCGAATTTGTCTGAGTCACATTTTTGATGAGAGGAAAATAATTACTATGTATCCCGCATATGTATATTGCCAGTTATGTCACATGAACCTCTTATCCAGCAAACGTAACATCTTAACATATGTATTTAATAGGGTCTTGTCTGGATTTTTGTTTAATCCTTAAAGAGCTCTTTAAATTGTTAATAATATATTCAATAATACTTATATACATATTACAAAAAATCGGGTAACCTGATTTTCGTGTCAAGCTTCCATCTTTTTATACCTGTTCTTAATAATTTCCTTAATTCTAGGTTACGACTGCAAAAGGGTCGTTAAAAATCCCAATCGCTGTCTTAAAAGCTGGAGAAACCCGAGCCGTAAATCCAGACGTAGAATTTTATGACACATCAACCTTCAAGCTTATTCAAGGTAGCGGACCAGTCTACATTCACGGCCAGAATTTAAAGGATGAGGTACCCATCGACCTTGACGAAGACACTGACGAAGAGGACGAAGCAGAAGAGGAGGAGGAGGACGGACACCCAAAGAAGAAAATGAAACTCGAAAATAATGCGGATGGAAAGAATGCTAAAAATAAGAAGAAATAGATTGATTGTCTCTCAAACTTCATCTTCTGTTCCATTTAAAGCGATTTTTATTTTATTTTAAGAATACACTTAAGAAAAAAGTTCTTTTAAAAGTAAAACGATTTTGAACTGAACTCATCCCTCAAACAGCTTCTTGATATATTTCGAATGTTTTTGAAAAGAAATTCTTACGTGAATCACGGACACTAAAAATGCGCTGACAGTGCTCTTGCAGTACAAATTAAACTCAGTTTATCACATTTACATCCTAGACATGTTAAGATGAGAGTGAGTTCACTATTTGTATTCATTTAAAAAAAATTATTTCGTTTGTACATAAGAAAGAACCAAAAATAGATTTTTTTCTATTTTTGAATAAATCCTATTTGTCGGAAGAAATTTTAACTATTAAATTCTTTGAACTGATTCATTGTTTCATTGTTTGTAATTTTAATTATTTCCCACACTGCTGAAGGTTTTGGGGAAGGATACCTCTAACTTCTATTCTATTTTGCCTGGCCGGGCGACCGTGCAGCAAAATCCGAATTTTGTAACAGGAGCCCAGAAACCGCAGCAAGTTCTGGGAATTTTTTAGGCCCGGATTTCCCCTACTATCGTTTCTGGGCTCCTGTTACTAAAATCGGATTTTGCCGATCGGTGCCTGGCCGGGCGACCGTGCAGCAAAATCCGAATTTTGTAACAGGAGCCCAGAAACCGCAGCAAGTTCTGGGAATTTTTTAGGCCCGGATTTCCCCTACTATCGTTTCTGGGCTCCTGTTACTAAAATCGAATTTTGCCGATCGGTGCCTGGCCGGGCGACCGTGCAGCAAAATCCGAATTATGTAACAGGAGCCCAGAAACCGCAGCAAGTTCTGGGAATTTTTTAGGCCCGGATTTCCCCTACTATCGTTTCTGGGCTCCTGTTGCTAAAATCGGATTTTGCCGATTGGTGCCTGGCCGGGCGACCGTGCAGCAAAATCCGAATTTTGTAACTGGAGCCCAGAAACCGCAGCAAGTTCTGGGAATTTTTTAGGCCCGGATTTCCCCTACTATCGTTTCTGGGCTCCTGTTACTAAAATCGGATTTTGCCGATCGGTGCCTGGCCGGGCGACCGTGCAGCAAAATCCGAATTTTGTAACAGGAGCCCAGAAACCGCAGCAAGTTCTGGGAATTTTTTAGGCCCGGATTTCCCCTACTATCGTTTCTGGGCTCCTGTTACTAAAATCGGATTTTGCCGATCGGTGCCTGGCCGGGCGACCGTGCAGCAAAATCCGAATTTTGTAACAGGAGCCCAGAAACCGCAGCAAGTTCTGGGAATTTTTTAGGCCCGGATTTCCCCTACTATCGTTTCTGGGCTCCTGTTACTAAAATCGGATTTTGCCGATCGGTGCCTGGCCGGGCGACCGTGCAGCAAAATCGGAATTTTGTAACAGGAGCCCAGAAACCGCAGCAAGTTCTGGGAATTTTTTAGGCCCGGATTTCCCCTACTATCGTTTCTGGGCTCCTGTTACTAAAATCGGATTTTGCCGATCGGTGCCTGGCCGGGCGACCGTGCAGCAAAATCCGAATTTTGTAACAGGAGCCCAGAAACCGCAGCAAGTTCTGGGAATTTTTTAGGCCCGGATTTCCCCTACTATCGTTTCTGGGCTCCTGTTACTAAAATCGGATTTTGCCGATCGGTGCCTGGCCGGGCGACCGTGCAGCAAAATCCGAATTTTGTAACAGGAGCCCAGAAACCGCAGCAAGTTCTGGGAATTTTTTAGGCCCGGATTTCCCCTACTATCGTTTCTGGGCTCCTGTTACTAAAATCGGATTTTGCCGATCGGTGCCTGGCCGGGCGACCGTGCAGCAAAATCCGAATTTTGTAACAGGAGCCCAGAAACCGCAGCAAGTTCTGGGAATTTTTTAGGCCCGGATTTCCCCTACTATCGTTTCTGGGCTCCTGTTACTAAAATCGGATTTTGCCGATCGGTGCCTGGCCGGGCGACCGTGCAGCAAAATCCGAATTTTGTAACAGGAGCCCAGAAACCGCAGCAAGTTCTGGGAATTTTTTAGGCCCGGATTTCCCCTACTATCGTTTCTGGGCTCCTGTTACTAAAATCGGATTTTGCCGATCGGTGCCTGGCCGGGCGACCGTGCAGCAAAATCCGAATTTTGTAACAGGAGCCCAGAAACCGCAGCAAGTTCTGGGAATTTTTTAGGCCCGGATTTCCCCTACTATCGTTTCTGGGCTCCTGTTACTAAAATCGGATTTTGCCGATCGGTGCCTGGCCGGGCGACCGTGCAGCAAAATCCGAATTTTGTAACAGGAGCCCAGAAACCGCAGCAAGTTCTGGGAATTTTTTAGGCCCGGATTTCCCCTACTATCGTTTCTGGGCTCCTGTTACTAAAATCGGATTTTGCCGATCGGTGCCTGGCCGGGCGACCGTGCAGCAAAATCCGAATTTTGTAACAGGAGCCCAGAAACCGCAGCAAGTTCTGGGAATTTTTTAGGCCCGGATTTCCCCTACTATCGTTTCTGGGCTCCTGTTACTAAAATCGGATTTTGCCGATCGGTGCCTGGCCGGGCGACCGTGCAGCAAAATCCGAATTTTGTAACAGGAGCCCAGAAACCGCAGCAAGTTCTGGGAATTTTTTAGGCCCGGATTTCCCCTACTATCGTTTCTGGGCTCCTGTTACTAAAATCGGATTTTGCCGATCGGTGCCTGGCCGGGCGACCGTGCAGCAAAATCCGAATTTTGTAACAGGAGCCCAGAAACCGCAGCAAGTTCTGGGAATTTTTTAGGCCCGGATTTCCCCTACTATCGTTTCTGGGCTCCTGTTACTAAAATCGGATTTTGCCGATCGGTGCCTGGCCGGGCGACCGTGCAGCAAAATCCGAATTTTGTAACAGGAGCCCAGAAACCGCAGCAAGTTCTGGGAATTTTTTAGGCCCGGATTTCCCCTACTATCGTTTCTGGGCTCCTGTTACTAAAATCGGATTTTGCCGATCGGTGCCTGGCCGGGCGACCGTGCAGCAAAATCCGAATTTTGTAACAGGAGCCCAGAAACCGCAGCAAGTTCTGGGAATTTTTTAGGCCCGGATTTCCCCTACTATCGTTTCTGGGCTCCTGTTACTAAAATCGGATTTTGCCGATCGGTGCCTGGCCGGGCGACCGTGCAGCAAAATCCGAATTTTGTAACAGGAGCCCAGAAACCGCAGCAAGTTCTGGGAATTTTTTAGGCCTGGATTTCCCCTACTATCGTTTCTGGGCTCCTGTTACTAAAATCGGATTTTGCCGATCGGTGCCTGGCCGGGCGACCGTGCAGCAAAATCCGAATTTTGTAACAGGAGCCCAGAAACCGCAGCAAGTTCTGGGAATTTTTTAGGCCCGGATTTCCCCTACTATCGTTTCTGGGCTCCTGTTACTAAAATCGGATTTTGCCGATCGGTGCCTGGCCGGGCGACCGTGCAGCAAAATCCGAATTTTGTAACAGGAGCCCAGAAACCGCAGCAAGTTCTGGGAATTTTTTAGGCCCGGATTTCCCCTACTATCGTTTCTGGGCTCCTGTTACTAAAATCGGATTTTGCCGATCGGTGCCTGGCCGGGCGACCGTGCAGCAAAATCCGAATTTTGTAACAGGAGCCCAGAAACCGCAGCAAGTTCTGGGAATTTTTTAGGCCCGGATTTCCCCTACTATCGTTTCTGGGCTCCTGTTACTAAAATCGGATTTTGCCGATCGGTGCCTGGCCGGGCGACCGTGCAGCAAAATCCGAATTTTGTAACAGGAGCCCAGAAACCGCAGCAAGTTCTGGGAATTTTTTAGGCCCGGATTTCCCCTACTATCGTTTCTGGGCTCCTGTTACTAAAATCGGATTTTGCCGATCGGTGCCTGGCCGGGCGACCGTGCAGCAAAATCCGAATTTTGTAACAGGAGCCCAGAAACCGCAGCAAGTTCTGGGAATTTTTTAGGCCCGGATTTCCCCTACTATCGTTTCTGGGCTCCTGTTACTAAAATCGGATTTTGCCGATCGGTGCCTGGCCGGGCGACCGTGCAGCAAAATCCGAATTTTGTAACAGGAGCCCAGAAACCGCAGCAAGTTCTGGGAATTTTTTAGGCCCGGATTTCCCCTACTATCGTTTCTGGGCTCCTGTTACTAAAATCGGATTTTGCCGATCGGTGCCTGGCCGGGCGACCGTGCAGCAAAATCCGAATTTTGTAACAGGAGCCCAGAAACCGCAGCAAGTTCTGGGAATTTTTTAGGCCCGGATTTCCCCTACTATCGTTTCTGGGCTCCTGTTACTAAAATCGGATTTTGCCGATCGGTGCCTGGCCGGGCGACCGTGCAGCAAAATCCGAATTTTGTAACAGGAGCCCAGAAACCGCAGCAAGTTCTGGGAATTTTTTAGGCCCGGATTTCCCCTACTATCGTTTCTGGGCTCCTGTTACTAAAATCGGATTTTGCCGATCGGTGCCTGGCCGGGCGACCGTGCAGCAAAATCCGAATTTTGTAACAGGAGCCCAGAAACCGCAGCAAGTTCTGGGAATTTTTTAGGCCCGGATTTCCCCTACTATCGTTTCTGGGCTCCTGTTACTAAAATCGGATTTTGCCGATCGGTGCCTGGCCGGGCGACCGTGCAGCAAAATCCGAATTTTGTAACAGGAGCCCAGAAACCGCAGCAAGTTCTGGGAATTTTTTAGGCCCGGATTTCCCCTACTATCGTTTCTGGGCTCCTGTTACTAAAATCGGATTTTGCCGATCGGTGCCTGGCCGGGCGACCGTGCAGCAAAATCCGAATTTTGTAACAGGAGCCCAGAAACCGCAGCAAGTTCTGGGAATTTTTTAGGCCCGGATTTCCCCTACTATCGTTTCTGGGCTCCTGTTACTAAAATCGGATTTTGCCGATCGGTGCCTGGCCGGGCGACCGTGCAGCAAAATCCGAATTTTGTAACAGGAGCCCAGAAACCGCAGCAAGTTCTGGGAATTTTTTAGGCCCGGATTTCCCCTACTATCGTTTCTGGGCTCCTGTTACTAAAATCGGATTTTGCCGATCGGTGCCTGGCCGGGCGACCGTGCAGCAAAATCCGAATTTTGTAACAGGAGCCCAGAAACCGCAGCAAGTTCTGGGAATTTTTTAGGCCCGGATTTCCCCTACTATCGTTTCTGGGCTCCTGTTACTAAAATCGGATTTTGCCGATCGGTGCCTGGCCGGGCGACCGTGCAGCAAAATCCGAATTTTGTAACAGGAGCCCAGAAACCGCAGCAAGTTCTGGGAATTTTTTAGGCCCGGATTTCCCCTACTATCGTTTCTGGGCTCCTGTTACTAAAATCGGATTTTGCCGATCGGTGCCTGGCCGGGCGACCGTGCAGCAAAATCCGAATTTTGTAACAGGAGCCCAGAAACCGCAGCAAGTTCTGGGAATTTTTTAGGCCCGGATTTCCCCTACTATCGTTTCTGGGCTCCTGTTACTAAAATCGGATTTTGCCGATCGGTGCCTGGCCGGGCGACCGTGCAGCAAAATCCGAATTTTGTAACAGGAGCCCAGAAACCGCAGCAAGTTCTGGGAATTTTTTAGGCCCGGATTTCCCCTACTATCGTTTCTGGGCTCCTGTTACTAAAATCGGATTTTGCCGATCGGTGCCTGGCCGGGCGACCGTGCAGCAAAATCCGAATTTTGTAACAGGAGCCCAGAAACCGCAGCAAGTTCTGGGAATTTTTTAGGCTCGGATTTCCCCTACTATCGTTTCTGGGCTCCTGTTACTAAAATCGGATTTTGCCGATCGGTGCCTGGCCGGGCGACCGTGCAGCAAAATCCGAATTTTGTAACAGGAGCCCAGAAACCGCAGCAAGTTCTGGGAATTTTTTAGGCCCGGATTTCCCCTACTATCGTTTCTGGGCTCCTGTTACTAAAATCGGATTTTGCCGATCGGTGCCTGGCCGGGCGACCGTGCAGCAAAATCCGAATTTTGTAACAGGAGCCCAGAAACCGCAGCAAGTTCTGGGAATTTTTTAGGCCCGGATTTCCCCTACTATCGTTTCTGGGCTCCTGTTACTAAAATCGGATTTTGCCGATCGGTGCCTGGCCGGGCGACCGTGCAGCAAAATCCGAATTTTGTAACAGGAGCCCAGAAACCGCAGCAAGTTCTGGGAATTTTTTAGGCCCGGATTTCCCCTACTATCGTTTCTGGGCTCCTGTTACTAAAATCGGATTTTGCCGATCGGTGCCTGGCCGGGCGACCGTGCAGCAAAATCCGAATTTTGTAACAGGAGCCCAGAAACCGCAGCAAGTTCTGGGAATTTTTTAGGCCCGGATTTCCCCTACTATCGTTTCTGGGCTCCTGTTACTAAAATCGGATTTTGCCGATCGGTGCCTGGCCGGGCGACCGTGCAGCAAAATCCGAATTTTGTAACAGGAGCCCAGAAACCGCAGCAAGTTCTGGGAATTTTTTAGGCCCGGATTTCCCCTACTATCGTTTCTGGGCTCCTGTTACTAAAATCGGATTTTGCCGATCGGTGCCTGGCCGGGCGACCGTGCAGCAAAATCCGAATTTTGTAACAGGAGCCCAGAAACCGCAGCAAGTTCTGGGAATTTTTTAGGCCCGGATTTCCCCTACTATCGTTTCTGGGCTCCTGTTACTAAAATCGGATTTTGCCGATCGGTGCCTGGCCGGGCGACCGTGCAGCAAAATCCGAATTTTGTAACAGGAGCCCAGAAACCGCAGCAAGTTCTGGGAATTTTTTAGGCCCGGATTTCCCCTACTATCGTTTCTGGGCTCCTGTTACTAAAATCGGATTTTGCCGATCGGTGCCTGGCCGGGCGACCGTGCAGCAAAATCCGAATTTTGTAACAGGAGCCCAGAAACCGCAGCAAGTTCTGGGAATTTTTTAGGCCCGGATTTCCCCTACTATCGTTTCTGGGCTCCTGTTACTAAAATCGGATTTTGCCGATCGGTGCCTGGCCGGGCGACCGTGCAGCAAAATCCGAATTTTGTAACAGGAGCCCAGAAACCGCAGCAAGTTCTGGGAATTTTTTAGGCCCGGATTTCCCCTACTATCGTTTCTGGGCTCCTGTTACTAAAATCGGATTTTGCCGATCGGTGCCTGGCCGGGCGACCGTGCAGCAAAATCCGAATTTTGTAACAGGAGCCCAGAAACCGCAGCAAGTTCTGGGAATTTTTTAGGCCCGGATTTCCCCTACTATCGTTTCTGGGCTCCTGTTACTAAAATCGGATTTTGCCGATCGGTGCCTGGCCGGGCGACCGTGCAGCAAAATCCGAATTTTGTAACAGGAGCCCAGAAACCGCAGCAAGTTCTGGGAATTTTTTAGGCCCGGATTTCCCCTACTATCGTTTCTGGGCTCCTGTTACTAAAATCGGATTTTGCCGATCGGTGCCTGGCCGGGCGACCGTGCAGCAAAATCCGAATTTTGTAACAGGAGCCCAGAAACCGCAGCAAGTTCTGGGAATTTTTTAGGCCCGGATTTCCCCTACTATCGTTTCTGGGCTCCTGTTACTAAAATCGGATTTTGCCGATCGGTGCCTGGCCGGGCGACCGTGCAGCAAAATCCGAATTTTGTAACAGGAGCCCAGAAACCGCAGCAAGTTCTGGGAATTTTTTAGGCCCGGATTTCCCCTACTATCGTTTCTGGGCTCCTGTTACTAAAATCGGATTTTGCCGATCGGTGCCTGGCCGGGCGACCGTGCAGCAAAATCCGAATTTTGTAACAGGAGCCCAGAAACCGCAGCAAGTTCTGGGAATTTTTTAGGCCCGGATTTCCCCTACTATCGTTTCTGGGCTCCTGTTACTAAAATCGGATTTTGCCGATCGGTGCCTGGCCGGGCGACCGTGCAGCAAAATCCGAATTTTGTAACAGGAGCCCAGAAACCGCAGCAAGTTCTGGGAATTTTTTAGGCCCGGATTTCCCCTACTATCGTTTCTGGGCTCCTGTTACTAAAATCGGATTTTGCCGATCGGTGCCTGGCCGGGCGACCGTGCAGCAAAATCCGAATTTTGTAACAGGAGCCCAGAAACCGCAGCAAGTTCTGGGAATTTTTTAGGCCCGGATTTCCCCTACTATCGTTTCTGGGCTCCTGTTACTAAAATCGGATTTTGCCGATCGGTGCCTGGCCGGGCGACCGTGCAGCAAAATCCGAATTTTGTAACAGGAGCCCAGAAACCGCAGCAAGTTCTGGGAATTTTTTAGGCCCGGATTTCCCCTACTATCGTTTCTGGGCTCCTGTTACTAAAATCGGATTTTGCCGATCGGTGCCTGGCCGGGCGACCGTGCAGCAAAATCCGAATTTTGTAACAGGAGCCCAGAAACCGCAGCAAGTTCTGGGAATTTTTTAGGCCCGGATTTCCCCTACTATCGTTTCTGGGCTCCTGTTACTAAAATCGGATTTTGCCGATCGGTGCCTGGCCGGGCGACCGTGCAGCAAAATCCGAATTTTGTAACAGGAGCCCAGAAACCGCAGCAAGTTCTGGGAATTTTTTAGGCCCGGATTTCCCCTACTATCGTTTCTGGGCTCCTGTTACTAAAATCGGATTTTGCCGATCGGTGCCTGGCCGGGCGACCGTGCAGCAAAATCCGAATTTTGTAACAGGAGCCCAGAAACCGCAGCAAGTTCTGGGAATTTTTTAGGCCCGGATTTCCCCTACTATCGTTTCTGGGCTCCTGTTACTAAAATCGGATTTTGCCGATCGGTGCCTGGCCGGGCGACCGTGCAGCAAAATCCGAATTTTGTAACAGGAGCCCAGAAACCGCAGCAAGTTCTGGGAATTTTTTAGGCCCGGATTTCCCCTACTATCGTTTCTGGGCTCCTGTTACTAAAATCGGATTTTGCCGATCGGTGCCTGGCCGGGCGACCGTGCAGCAAAATCCGAATTTTGTAACAGGAGCCCAGAAACCGCAGCAAGTTCTGGGAATTTTTTAGGCCCGGATTTCCCCTACTATCGTTTCTGGGCTCCTGTTACTAAAATCGGATTTTGCCGATCGGTGCCTGGCCGGGCGACCGTGCAGCAAAATCCGAATTTTGTAACAGGAGCCCAGAAACCGCAGCAAGTTCTGGGAATTTTTTAGGCCCGGATTTCCCCTACTATCGTTTCTGGGCTCCTGTTACTAAAATCGGATTTTGCCGATCGGTGCCTGGCCGGGCGACCGTGCAGCAAAATCCGAATTTTGTAACAGGAGCCCAGAAACCGCAGCAAGTTCTGGGAATTTTTTAGGCCCGGATTTCCCCTACTATCGTTTCTGGGCTCCTGTTACTAAAATCGGATTTTGCCGATCGGTGCCTGGCCGGGCGACCGTGCAGCAAAATCCGAATTTTGTAACAGGAGCCCAGAAACCGCAGCAAGTTCTGGGAATTTTTTAGGCCCGGATTTCCCCTACTATCGTTTCTGGGCTCCTGTTACTAAAATCGGATTTTGCCGATCGGTGCCTGGCCGGGCGACCGTGCAGCAAAATCCGAATTTTGTAACAGGAGCCCAGAAACCGCAGCAAGTTCTGGGAATTTTTTAGGCCCGGATTTCCCCTACTATCGTTTCTGGGCTCCTGTTACTAAAATCGGATTTTGCCGATCGGTGCCTGGCCGGGCGACCGTGCAGCAAAATCCGAATTTTGTAACAGGAGCCCAGAAACCGCAGCAAGTTCTGGGAATTTTTTAGGCCCGGATTTCCCCTACTATCGTTTCTGGGCTCCTGTTACTAAAATCGGATTTTGCCGATCGGTGCCTGGCCGGGCGACCGTGCAGCAAAATCCGAATTTTGTAACAGGAGCCCAGAAACCGCAGCAAGTTCTGGGAATTTTTTAGGCCCGGATTTCCCCTACTATCGTTTCTGGGCTCCTGTTACTAAAATCGGATTTTGCCGATCGGTGCCTGGCCGGGCGACCGTGCAGCAAAATCCGAATTTTGTAACAGGAGCCCAGAAACCGCAGCAAGTTCTGGGAATTTTTTAGGCCCGGATTTCCCCTACTATCGTTTCTGGGCTCCTGTTACTAAAATCGGATTTTGCCGATCGGTGCCTGGCCGGGCGACCGTGCAGCAAAATCCGAATTTTGTAACAGGAGCCCAGAAACCGCAGCAAGTTCTGGGAATTTTTTAGGCCCGGATTTCCCCTACTATCGTTTCTGGGCTCCTGTTACTAAAATCGGATTTTGCCGATCGGTGCCTGGCCGGGCGACCGTGCAGCAAAATCCGAATTTTGTAACAGGAGCCCAGAAACCGCAGCAAGTTCTGGGAATTTTTTAGGCCCGGATTTCCCCTACTATCGTTTCTGGGCTCCTGTTACTAAAATCGGATTTTGCCGATCGGTGCCTGGCCGGGCGACCGTGCAGCAAAATCCGAATTTTGTAACAGGAGCCCAGAAACCGCAGCAAGTTCTGGGAATTTTTTAGGCCCGGATTTCCCCTACTATCGTTTCTGGGCTCCTGTTACTAAAATCGGATTTTGCCGATCGGTGCCTGGCCGGGCGACCGTGCAGCAAAATCCGAATTTTGTAACAGGAGCCCAGAAACCGCAGCAAGTTCTGGGAATTTTTTAGGCCCGGATTTCCCCTACTATCGTTTCTGGGCTCCTGTTACTAAAATCGGATTTTGCCGATCGGTGCCTGGCCGGGCGACCGTGCAGCAAAATCCGAATTTTGTAACAGGAGCCCAGAAACCGCAGCAAGTTCTGGGAATTTTTTAGGCCCGGATTTCCCCTACTATCGTTTCTGGGCTCCTGTTACTAAAATCGGATTTTGCCGATCGGTGCCTGGCCGGGCGACCGTGCAGCAAAATCCGAATTTTGTAACAGGAGCCCAGAAACCGCAGCAAGTTCTGGGAATTTTTTAGGCCCGGATTTCCCCTACTATCGTTTCTGGGCTCCTGTTACTAAAATCGGATTTTGCCGATCGGTGCCTGGCCGGGCGACCGTGCAGCAAAATCCGAATTTTGTAACAGGAGCCCAGAAACCGCAGCAAGTTCTGGGAATTTTTTAGGCCCGGATTTCCCCTACTATCGTTTCTGGGCTCCTGTTACTAAAATCGGATTTTGCCGATCGGTGCCTGGCCGGGCGACCGTGCAGCAAAATCCGAATTTTGTAACAGGAGCCCAGAAACCGCAGCAAGTTCTGGGAATTTTTTAGGCCCGGATTTCCCCTACTATCGTTTCTGGGCTCCTGTTACTAAAATCGGATTTTGCCGATCGGTGCCTGGCCGGGCGACCGTGCAGCAAAATCCGAATTTTGTAACAGGAGCCCAGAAACCGCAGCAAGTTCTGGGAATTTTTTAGGCCCGGATTTCCCCTACTATCGTTTCTGGGCTCCTGTTACTAAAATCGGATTTTGCCGATCGGTGCCTGGCCGGGACGACCGTGCAGCAAAATCCGAATTTTGTAACAGGAGCCCAGAAACCGCAGCAAGTTCTGGGAATTTTTTAGGCCCGGATTTCCCCTACTATCGTTTCTGGGCTCCTGTTACTAAAATCGGATTTTGCCGATCGGTGCCTGGCCGGGCGACCGTGCAGCAAAATCCGAATTTTGTAACAGGAGCCCAGAAACCGCAGCAAGTTCTGGGAATTTTTTAGGCCCGGATTTCCCCTACTATCGTTTCTGGGCTCCTGTTACTAAAATCGGATTTTGCCGATCGGTGCCTGGCCGGGCGACCGTGCAGCAAAATCCGAATTTTGTAACAGGAGCCCAGAAACCGCAGCAAGTTCTGGGAATTTTTTAGGCCCGGATTTCCCCTACTATCGTTTCTGGGCTCCTGTTACTAAAATCGGATTTTGCCGATCGGTGCCTGGCCGGGCGACCGTGCAGCAAAATCCGAATTTTGTAACAGGAGCCCAGAAACCGCAGCAAGTTCTGGGAATTTTTTAGGCCCGGATTTCCCCTACTATCGTTTCTGGGCTCCTGTTACTAAAATCGGATTTTGCCGATCGGTGCCTGGCCGGGCGACCGTGCAGCAAAATCCGAATTTTGTAACAGGAGCCCAGAAACCGCAGCAAGTTCTGGGAATTTTTTAGGCCCGGATTTCCCCTACTATCGTTTCTGGGCTCCTGTTACTAAAATCGGATTTTGCCGATCGGTGCCTGGCCGGGCGACCGTGCAGCAAAATCCGAATTTTGTAACAGGAGCCCAGAAACCGCAGCAAGTTCTGGGAATTTTTTAGGCCCGGATTTCCCCTACTATCGTTTCTGGGCTCCTGTTACTAAAATCGGATTTTGCCGATCGGTGCCTGGCCGGGCGACCGTGCAGCAAAATCCGAATTTTGTAGCAGGAGCCCAGAAACCGCAGCAAGTTCTGGGAATTTTTTAGGCCCGGATTTCCCCTACTATCGTTTCTGGGCTCCTGTTACTAAAATCGGATTTTGCCGATCGGTGCCTGGCCGGGCGACCGTGCAGCAAAATCCGAATTTTGTAACAGGAGCCCAGAAACCGCAGCAAGTTCTGGGAATTTTTTAGGCCCGGATTTCCCCTACTATCGTTTCTGGGCTCCTGTTACTAAAATCGGATTTTGCCGATCGGTGCCTGGCCGGGCGACCGTGCAGCAAAATCCGAATTTTGTAACAGGAGCCCAGAAACCGCAGCAAGTTCTGGGAATTTTTTAGGCCCGGATTTCCCCTACTATCGTTTCTGGGCTCCTGTTACTAAAATCGGATTTTGCCGATCGGTGCCTGGCCGGGCGACCGTGCAGCAAAATCCGAATTTTGTAACAGGAGCCCAGAAACCGCAGCAAGTTCTGGGAATTTTTTAGGCCCGGATTTCCCCTACTATCGTTTCTGGGCTCCTGTTACTAAAATCGGATTTTGCCGATCGGTGCCTGGCCGGGCGACCGTGCAGCAAAATCCGAATTTTGTAACAGGAGCCCAGAAACCGCAGCAAGTTCTGGGAATTTTTTAGGCCCGGATTTCCCCTACTATCGTTTCTGGGCTCCTGTTACTAAAATCGGATTTTGCCGATCGGTGCCTGGCCGGGCGACCGTGCAGCAAAATCCGAATTTTGTAACAGGAGCCCAGAAACCGCAGCAAGTTCTGGGAATTTTTTAGGCCCGGATTTCCCCTACTATCGTTTCTGGGCTCCTGTTACTAAAATCGGATTTTGCCGATCGGTGCCTGGCCGGGCGACCGTGCAGCAAAATCCGAATTTTGTAACAGGAGCCCAGAAACCGCAGCAAGTTCTGGGAATTTTTTAGGCCCGGATTTCCCCTACTATCGTTTCTGGGCTCCTGTTACTAAAATCGGATTTTGCCGATCGGTGCCTGGCCGGGCGACCGTGCAGCAAAATCCGAATTTTGTAACAGGAGCCCAGAAACCGCAGCAAGTTCTGGGAATTTTTTAGGCCCGGATTTCCCCTACTATCGTTTCTGGGCTCCTGTTACTAAAATCGGATTTTGCCGATCGGTGCCTGGCCGGGCGACCGTGCAGCAAAATCCGAATTTTGTAACAGGAGCCCAGAAACCGCAGCAAGTTCTGGGAATTTTTTAGGCCCGGATTTCGTATGAAAAGAAGTAAATAATTGTGTTGATACAGACATAAAAAAAAAGTAAATTTTTTCTAGAAAATCACGGGCTTGTTAGAACAAATGTAAGACTTTAATTTTTCCAATTGGGTTTGGGTTCTAAATTCATTACTTATTATACGAAAATGTTTCATGTGTAACCTTATTGTGTTTAAAAATGTTTATATAAAATACTCGCCGTGGTATTCGGACTTGCGTATTTATTGTTCCGTATTTTACAATAAAGATTTTATTGCGAAAATATAAAATGATTACACAACACATTTCAAATGAGTTTAAAAAAAATATACATGTATGTACAATGTACATAATTCGAAAATAAATTTTTTGGTAATGGCTAAACAATATTTTCTGGTTTATACCAAATAAATTACAATCAATCGTCATATAATCTACACCTTTATGGAGAATATTCCAGAATTTTTTTCGAATTTCTCTGAGTCACATTTTTGATGAGAGGAAAATAATTACTATGTATCCCGCATATGTATATTGCCAGTTATGTCACATGAACCTCTTATCCAGCAAACGTAACATCTTAACATATGTATTTAATAGGGTCTTGTCTGGATTTTTGTTTAATCCTTAAAGAGCTCTTTAAATTGTTAATAATATATTCAATAATACTTATATACTTATTACAAAAAATCGGGTAACCTGATTTTCGTGTCAAGCTTCCATCTCTTTATACCTGTTCTTAATAATTTCCTTAATTCTAGGTTACGACTGCAAAAGGGTCGTTAAAAATCCCAATCGCTGTCTTAAAAGCTGGAGAAACCCGAGCCGTAAATCCAGACGTAGAATTTTATGACACATCAACCTTCAAGCTTATTCAAGGTAGCGGACCAGTCTACATTCACGGCCAGAATTTAAAGGATGAGGTACCCATCGACCTTGACGAAGACACTGACGAAGAGGACGAAGCAGAAGAGGAGGAGGAGGACGGACACCCAAAGAAGAAAATGAAACTCGAAAATAATGCGGATGGAAAGAATGCTAAAAATAAGAAGAAATAGATTGATTGTCTCTCAAACTTCATCTTCTGTTCCATTTAAAGCGATTTTTATTTTATTTTAAGAATACACTTAAGAAAAAAGTTCTTTTAAAAGTAAAACGATTTTGAACTGAACTCATCCCTCAAACAGCTTCTTGATATATTTCGAATGTTTTTGAAAAGAAATTCTTACGTGAATCACGGACACTAAAAATGCGCTGACAGTGCTCTTGCAGTACAAATTAAACTCAGTTTATCACATTTACATCCTAGACATGTTAAGATGAGAGTGAGTTCACTATTTGTATTCATTTTAAAAAAATTATTTCGTTTGTACATAAGAAAGAACCAAAAATAGATTTTTTTCTATTTTTGAATAAATCCTATTTGTCGGAAGAAATTTTAACTATTAAATTCTTTGAACTGATTCATTGTTTCATTGTTTGTAATTTTAATTATTTTCCACGCTGCTGAAGGTTTTGGGGAAGGATACCTCTAACTTCTATTCTATTTTGCATAATATCACTGTACTTGCGCCTTTTTCAAAGTAGTCAATTCATTTAACCGACTGTTGAAAAGACGTTGCGTTTTTTTCCTCCTAGGCAAATGGCTGTGTGCCAGAAATTTAAATTAATGTGCATTTACGAAAAACTTAAGAAGGCCTACAGTAATTCGTTTAAATTAACATTTTTCATAAACGATTTTAGTTCATACAAAAACGACGAATCGGCAATTTTTAAATTTACCGCCCCTTTCCCCTATTCAGCTGTCAATTCTGGCCCTCTTTCGGTCAATTTGGAACTATTTTTAGATGTGTGGAGTTAGGCTGGTTGTTGTCCCGGGAAGGAAGTCGAGGTTCGATGTTTTTGCTATCTTTCCCCGCTCCAAGACTGTAAGCTCAGCACGACCGGGTCGGATCTTAGCTAAAATTTGACGCTTTTGTGTGAAAGCTGAGCTTTGGTTCGGAAGTTCCAAATTTAGCTAAGACCCGGCCCGGTTGTGCTGAGCTTACAGTCTTGGAGCGGGGAAAGATAGCAAAAACATCGAACCCTGACTTCCTTCCCGGGACAACAACCAGCCTAGCTCCACACATCTAAAAATAGGTCAAAATTGACCGAAAGAGGGCCAGAATTGACAGATGAATAGGGGAAAGAAAAGGGCGGTAAATTTAAAAATTGCCGATTCGGCTTAAATGTTTTTGTATGAACTAAAATCGTTTATGAAAAATGTTAATTTAAACCAATTATTGTAGGCCTTCTTAAGTTCTTCGTAAATGCAGACTAATTTAAATTTCTGGCACACAGCCATTTGCCTAGGACGAAAAAAACGCAACGAAATGAAATAATTTGGTGTTATCTCTTTTAACGCGAAATCAATTTATTTCAACTTGAAAATTAATTTTAAGAAATTTTTACATATTTATGATACCCGGCCTCTTTTGTGCGGTTCTAACACATTTATAAATAGAAATAAGGCATCCTAATTTAGTTACATTAATTTAAAAGAAAAAATTGAACAGATTCTGGATTACAATCTTAACTTCATTGGTATTAATCCAACACAGATTGCATGATTCTTGACTGGAGTGTTACTCTTTCTTTTATGCATAGGGCATAACCTTAAGCCGTTGAAATGCGCACTTCTCGAGGGCTTCTCGGTGATCCGGATGAGCGATTTTAATTAGAGCGTGTGCACGTTGAGGCATGCTTTTACCAAATAGAGAAGCAATGCCGTACTCAGTAACAACGTAGTGAACGTGAGCTCTCGAAGTGACTACTCCCGCGCCTATGCATGGAAAACATTAAGTTAAGAAAATATGCTATTTAAGAAGAAATTGTAAGTACCTTCTTTTAATACGGGGACAATTTTGGATTCTCCCTTATTTGTTGCAGAAGGCAGTGCAATAATGGGCTTTCCCTTGCCATCGAATCCCTCAGCAGCACCTCTAATGAAATCAACTTGCCCTCCGAATCCAGAGAAGAACCTGGTGCCTATGGAGTCCGAACAGACCTGTCCGGTCAAATCGACTTCTATGCAAGAATTAATGGCTGTCATTTTTGGATTTTGCGAGATTACTTTCGTCGAATTGACGTAATCGATCCGAAGCATTTCTGTAACGACACCGCTGAGTATTGTTTCTTCGTATTTTTTTTTAAATATAAAACCTTACCGATGGACGGGTTATCATTAACGAAATCATACAGCTTTTGTGTTCCAATCAAGAACGATCCTACGGTTCTTCCTTGATGTACTTTCTTTGCATTATTTGTAACGCAACCTTTTTTGACCAACTCGACCACACCGTTCGCAAACATTTCTGAATGGATTCCTAGATTTTTGTGATCGTGTAGAGCGTTGAGTACAGCATCCGGAATGTTTCCGATACCCATTTGAAGTGTTGCTCCGTCTTCCACCAAGTTTTCGGCTATTAGTTCACCGATTTTGGTTTCGATTTTATTGGGTTCTCCACCACCGTGTTGAGGCAATGGGGTATCAATGCAAATTGCATAATCAAAGTGTGACTGGTGGATGACCGCATCACCAAAAGTCCTGGGCATTTGCTTGTTGATTTGTGCTGCATAACACAGTTGGTTTTATTTTTGGTGCAAACTTTTGAGGATTTTATTTTAAAGAACGGTGCCACTTACCTATAATTTTTTTGGAATGCATCAAGCCTGCTCGTACACAGTCTACGCTGGTTCCAAGCGAGCAATACCCATGGCGATCGGGAGGTGAAACATGTACTATTGCTACATCTGGTTGGACAATTTTTCTATAAAATAGATAAGGGATTTCGTGGAGGAAAATAGACAGGTTTTCGCCACGACCTTCAGCTACTGCCTTTCGGACATTGCTGCCCATAAAGAACGATTTAGAGCGAAATATATCCTTCATTTCCGGTTCGCAATAAGCGCCAGGCCCTTCGGTGTGCATATGGCATACGGTGATATTTTTCAATTTATTACATTTCCCATGAACGGTCATGGCATTGAGGAGGGTAATAGGTGTGGCAGCAGCTCCCGAAGAAAATACTACATCGCCTGAAAGAATAGGTTTTAATTAGTTTTAATTAGTACGCAAGCGCTGGTATTTTAGCGCTTTTTAAAAAGTTATATTTCAGCTGTTGATTATGAAAGTGGTAAAAGTCCACTTTTTTAACATATCATGCAACAATTTCTCCATAAATCTTAACGTGTAGGTAGCCCTCACGTGAATTTTTCAAAAAGTAGTATTCTACCACTTTAAAAAAAAACGACTCATTTATACATACATACATATGTATATGTATTCCCTATGAAAATAGAAAGGGATCGGACATAAGCCGCTGAAAGTGAAGCATCTAACGAATATAAACTAAGCTTGCCACGACATAGAAAATTGATTAGTACAGTTGCAAAAAGTGAGAAAAAATGAAAGGGGGTCTTTGACATACAAAATTTAATGCGAATTTTGGTGTCCCTCTATATTACCATTTAACCACTAAATGGAAACATGAAAATCCAGTTTTGTACGGGAAGAGTAGTCCAGTACTTATGTATATGTCAGTGATTAGGAAGCTGGACAAATGCCAACCAACGAAAACATCTAAGCAGGCAAATCCTTTTTTGTTGTCAATTACAAATAGCAAAGAAAATATTTGACTTCCGCTTTCCATCTTTTTAATAAGCGTCAATAAATTAGGTACATATTTGAAAAGCAATTAAACGCGAGGGCGAATTATTAGACCCAATTCAAACATCTGTTAGCGCCAATTCTCTCCATCAAGGTGCGAACGTAATAAAATGATGATAATTCTATTTATAAGCTTCAATAAGAACTCGCCCGTTGAACAGGAACGCAAATACCGTCTTCATTTGCAAAGCAATTTCGCTGTTTCTTCGCAAAAGCGATACTTTAGCAGAAATATACTTGCAATGGAATTGACCGATAGCATGCAACAAACGAACGCGAAGCTGATTATTTTTACCCCATTTTTATTCAATAAAAACTTATTAAGTATCCCCCCCACCCCGCCTTGAGTATTCACAGCAGTTCAAGCTCCGATAAAAAGGCAAGGGGAAGCTATCCATATTCTATGCATAACAGAGGATTATTTTTGTGTCCAAAGTTCACGAGATTCACTGGAAAGGAAGATAAGCTTGGGGACTGGATTGAGTAATTTTGGTAAACTAAAATATCCAACAGCTGTGTTACATAAGAGCTGCCGCAGAACCGCTGATTTAATTCCAAGTGCATACCTGATTTAATTACAGAAACTGCTTCGGCTGGTTCAACTATCTCGGGTTTCCGATCGATTGGATGGGACAATTCATTCGTATATGTAAAATAATTATTAGATCTGGAAGCCAGCATTGACGCACTTGGGCGGCTCAGCCGACTTGCCAATTTTGGAAGATTTAAAGCCATTTCACTTTCTTGATTTTTCAAACAGATATTTTACACTTAAAATTTACTTTTTTTTAAAAACAAAATGTACAATCGCCGATACCCCGCCCACGAAATTCGTTAGTGCACTGATTTTTGTACGTCAGTAGGTTTATGACAGATTTATAGCGAGTCTCGAATAATTTTTTTCATCACGATACCATTGAGTATATTTTTTAGATTTTGTCGTTGGTGGCTAGATTCGTTTGGCAAATCGGGAAAAGTATTTAAAATAATTTTTTATTAATACTAGGATAATTTGGTAAAACTCATGGAGGAACGAACGAAAACGGAGAGGAAAGGAAAACTTTAAAGATGTTCTCTCCCTTAAGAACATTTATATAAAATATTAAATAGCATATCGCCAATTGTTTTTACAGTAGAACACAGTGCACTTCTTAGTTAAAGTAAAAAGTTAAAAAGTATAATAGTTTACGATGTCTGAAGTTGGTTGCATTCCAAAACTGTCAAATATATAGAAGGAAGAGTTTAAGGTAAAAATAAATAATCTTTATAAAGTTTTACTCGGAATATTTGTCGTGTTGTATGAAATATAAACATGTGTTTGGTGCCTAATTGTGCGAGCAGATGCAAAAATAGGAAAGGAAAATCTTTTTTCCGGTAAGTATATATTGTATTCTAATTCTTCCTCACAATCTATAATACAAAAATGATAAATTAAGTATTTCACTCAAAATTCAGTGTCTACTTTAGCTTTGTTTACATTGTAATTAAAAGGTTATGTGACGATCTCAAGATTTCTTTATGTTTGTTAATATTCATTCATTGTAAAATGAGAAGCGAAAAAGCTCTCAATTAACATCTCCTACTCATTTGCGAATTCATCTATTTAAGTAATACATTTGAGAAATAACTGAATGCACACTTGCGACCGGTCTACTTGATGCGATAAGTCAGTTGCGGCTGATAAGTAAGCAATTGGGAGTGGGAGAAAAGATATTTCTTCAATTCGTTAAACTTTAGTGATATCTGAACTTTCTTAATAGTCGTACCGTTTCTAACTTCGTTGTACTTTCAGGAGCTCAATTTTGTCAGTAAAAGTGAACCAATTGGAGAAATGGGCGAAGTTTTTATTGGTCAAATCATACACACGAAATCCCTAAATGATTTCGAATTGCTGACAAATGGCTTTGTGGCTATTGAGGACGGGAAGGTATTCTTAATATAATCTTAAGATGACCTAAAAAGGTAAGTATCTGAGGTTATCATATGTTTTTACTTTCAGATTGTTGGAGTGGGGTCTGAATACAATGCTTGGAAAAAACCCAGCAACAAACATTTTACGGAGAGGCTGCTCAGTCCCAGTCAATTTTTAATGCCGGGATTTATTGATTGCCATATTCATGCACCTCAAACGCCTCAGATAGGCTTGGGTTTAGATATGCCGCTTCTGGAATGGCTAGAAACTTATACTTTCCCCTTGGAAGCGCAGTACAGCAATAGTGCATATGCGCAACGTGTGTATGAGCATGTAGTGGTAAGTATTTTTTATTATACTTATAGTTTTGAATTTGATACTTGAAAGGTTCTTTTATATAATTCAGCGCTAGTCACAGCGATCTGAAGCAAATGAAACTTCAAACTTCGCTTTTTCAACTTGACCAGCGAAAATTAATATAAGATTCCCTTTTCCTCTTTTAAAAAGCTGAATTGACCTGCAGATTACTGAATTCAGTCAATTTGAGAGAAAAAAAGAGACATTGAAACTTATTGCTTAACTTTTAATACATAATTTCAAAACACTTTATCCCGACAGAGAACAACAATAAATTGTGGAACTACGCTGGCATCTTATTTTGCAACAAATCATAAAGAGTCCTCTGTTTTGTTAGCCAAAGAGGCATTTTTACAAGGCCAACGCGCATTCATTGGAAAGGTTTGCTCCGATTCACACAGTCCTGACTTCTACATGTAAGGCTTTAAATCTTTTTTACTTTTTACAAATATTTTGTTCAATTTAGTGAAAAATGCGAAGATTCGTTGAGGGATACAATAGAATTTTTAACCAATATCTCGAGATTGGACAGCGACTTAGTGAAACCCACGATCACTCCTCGTTTCGCAATAAGCTGTTCGGAAAATTTGTTGAAAGGGCTTGGGGGTATTGCGAAAGATTACGACTTAAATATTCAGGTATTTGCCTTTATTGTATTAAATTATCCCAATTCACTCTAACTAACTTTGTTTTGCGCAGAGTCATATATCTGAAAACTTGGCTGAGATTGAATTTGTGAAGGAACTCTTTGGGAAGTCGTACGCTAAAGTTTATGCCGACGCGAATTTACTTACAAAAAAGGTAATAATAAGACTGTTCAATATGTGTCCAAAAATTTGTGGATCAGGAAAGATCGATATATATCAACCTAGATCAGGCTCAACGAACGCGAAGTCAGTTTAGATCAGAAAAGAGTGGGCAGTTCTCATTGAACGCGGATGTGTTGATCTTTTTTTAACCTATCTAGATCGATCAAAATCAGTCAACGAGCAAACTTTTGTTTTTGTCATGTTCGCTCTTATTGGAATTTACAAAACAGTAGTTCTTTGCTGCCTTATCTAAAGGGACACTTTTGTCGATCACCTTTTCGGAATTGCATATGGGTTAGAGCTTTGAGGTAGTATAGAAACTATCACATCTTATTATTTAATTTTTACGCACTTATTTTCCAAATTCCAATATTAAAAATTTGTTCTTTTATTCTTTTATTATTATTTACGATTTTTATACTTTAATTCTTCTACTTCAGACTATAATGGCGCATGCTGTTTACCTAGAAGATGAGGAGATCTCAGAATTCCAAAGAACTGGAACATCGGTGGCCCATTGCCCGGCATCTAATACGTGCTTGTCGTCCGGGTTATGCGATGTGAAACGACTGTTGAATGCGAATATTAAAGTTGGTCTGGGAACAGGTACCTGGTACATATAACCAAATAATGCAAAATCCATTGCTTTTCTAATTTCTCACATAGATGTATCTGGAGGGAACAAATTTTCTATACATGATGCGCTCCTCCGCGCTCTAGACGTTTCAAAGCATATCGGTTTCATAAAAAAGAATCAGATAAAAACTGACCGTGGCTGCACCAACCATGATATGGATGAGAGCTATGTTCCACTCAACTATAAGCAAGCAATATATTTAGCTACTTTAGGCGGTGCCGAAGCTCTTTCTGTTGAGGATAAGGTTGGAAATTTCGTCGTTGGAAAGGAATTCGATGCTCTTGTCGTCGATACTGCTGTATATCCGACGAAAAATATTTCATTACCCTCAGAATTATTACATCAGAAGTCTGCAGAAAGGAAACTTTTTCAGTTGGTGGAGCAATTCGTTTATGTTGGTGATGATAGAAATATAGTTGAGGTGTATGTTAATGGAAAGCGAATAAAATGATAAATGATTTTTCTCCAGATAAAAATTAAAATACCTCGTATAGATTTAAATATCAAAAAATCCAAAAAGGGCTGTGCTCCCTTCGCTCCGATTCCATCGGATTTAATAGAGGCCAAAATTTATTTGTACTAAAAAGTCACAGTGTGTGGATTAAGCAGAATCCACTTAATTTGTTATTCACAATAATGACTTTTACATAACTAAAGAGTGCACAATCAGAACCCTACCTGCAACTCAGTTTTCAAAACCTCAAATCGAACACTACTTCACTCCCAACTTTGACTTTTGTTGGTAGACAAACAATTTACTGTGTATGGTTGGTTGGTGGTTTTTCGCTTTATTTAACAAAATTGCACTGAATAATGTCGGTTGCGGCGGGATCATCGCTTCAGGATGATAACATTGATAATTTTGACGACTTTTATCATGAGGTATATTGGTTTGTTTCCCCCTCTGGACGAGATATTCATAAATCACGCTGTTCTTGTTTCAGGTCAAAGAAATCGAGAAGAGGGATTCCGTGCTAACATCTACCCAACAGATAAATCGACTACTTCGTCCAGGTTCCACCTATTTTAATTTAAATCCTTTCGAAGTGCTGCAAGTAGAACCTGAAACTCCTGTGGATCAAATCAAGAAAAAATATCGTTCCCTTTCGATTTTAGTTCATCCGGATAAAAATCAAGACCACAAAGAGAGGGCCCAGGCGGCCTTTGAAATTATAAATAGAGCTTGGAAAACTTTGGAAAACGATGTCACAAGAAAAAAATGTTTAGAAGTTTACGAAGAGGCCAAGGAACGAACGGATTACATGGTAATTATGATGTGATTGCCTCAGTTTGATGGCTAACTCTTGCGTTCAGATTGCAGAGAAAAAGAAAAAACTGAAAAAGGAAGGGAAATCTGCTGAGGGAATTCCCGAAGATGATCCCGCTAAATATAAGCACGCTGTGTATGTGATGGTGATGAAGCTGTTCGCCGACATGGAGCGACGGAGGCAACAGCTAGAGCAGCGCGATATGGAGGAAAGGAAGAGGAAGAGAGAGGCGGAGATCGAGGAAGAGGAAAAGCGGAAAATGGAAAAAGAGTGGCAGAAGAACTTTGAGGAGTCTAGACAGAGCAGAGTTAATAGCTGGCATGATTTCCAAGCCGGTACTTCTTCCAAAAAGAGCAAAAAGCAGAAGAAAACCCACGGAGGATTCATACCCCCAAAACTAAAGCCCGAAACTAGATAAGCCTCATCGATTTTTTATTAGTTTTTAATAACTGTAACTCCGACAGTTCAAAAGTTATGAAGATAAGATCTAAATAAAATATATCATTTAACGTAAGATATTCGGCTATCGTTTAGCGTGCTTTCTCAAATCTATAGTCCAGTGCCTTTGGAAGACCTTCCAAATCACTTGAAGTCTCATCACCCAATTATTTGGATGGTCATTCAATTCAATTCAACTCAATAAGTGAGCAGTTGACTGACATACGGACGAGCATGGCGAAACAATGAGTTCCTTGTTTTGCTACGGAACCCTAAAAAGAAATTTTGAAAATATTGGAAATACCTGTTTTATGTCCTTGGCTTTTACTGTAGCGGGAGTAGTAATAAGTGTACGTGTACTAAGTGCTCTACGAATGCCCAGCCCTTTATCGTTAGAGTTGGTATACTTCGAAGGCTCCTTAGTCCTTAGTAACTCCGTCGGTGGTAATGAAGGTCTTAATTTAGGTGGGGAATAAACTAAACAGGGTTTGCACAAAAGATCTTTCTAGGTCGCATTGCTTATGGGAGGCAAATTCACACCTACTTAACTCACTTTCAATAATAATAATAAATGGAAAATTGTTCTGTTACTTCTTTTTGTAGATCATCACACCTATAACATTTAAAGCAAAACTGTTAAAGCAAAATTTGAAATTCATTTTACGGTACGTTTTATTACATAACTTATGCCGCTATGTTACATTGATTGATGAAAAATACTGTGATGTCCTTTTCCGCCAGTGAACCTCTGCAAAATTTAATTGGGTTGTCGTCTTACACAGCTCCTTAGTTTTTGTTTGGTCTTCCAAATGTGTATCTTCTGATGCTGTACTAACATCCGTTTCATCAATTAACGAGTCTTCTTCGTTACTTGCGAATAAAATTTTTCGGTATATCTCCCGCGGGTCGTATTTCTTCTTGGGTTTTTTAATCAAAGGTGGTACAGTGCTCTTCTTTGAGTCTGTGTTATTATCCATTATTTCTGTTTTGTTTGTTTTACTGTTTTGTAGAAGAACAACTGGCTGTACGTTGCCTATAGATTTTATTACGGAACACTTTTGCGATATTCTTGGTTGTTGATGACGAACTAAATTATCTATTTCGCCTAGAGTATCTGTGGGAGCACAAGAGTCATTTAGGAAGGTTTGATTATCCTGAACTTGTAACGAAGAATCCATTGGTAAGATTGAGCTGTTTTCAAGTGGTTGAAGATCTTGTTCGTTTGACGAATTATTTTCTGGTCTAAAATTAACTTCTTCAACTGAGTGTGTTTTTTCCTTAGGATGCATGTTCTTTACATGACGTGCTAAATTGTCTCTTCTTTTGCATTTCACGGTGCAAAATGTACACTTGAAAAAGCTAGAGCCTGATAATAAAAATTTGCACGTTTAGAAGTAGAACTATTAAAAATCACCCGTAATCTTGATTTCAAGGGAAACTAAATTCAGAAGTTAAGAGTTCCGTCGAAATCAAGAAAAGGGGCGAATATGCAATTTTACCATCGTGGATTCTCTTATGACGATGAAAAGTTTTGACACTGGTGAACATCTTTTCACAAGTTTCACAGCTGATTTGTTTTCGCTGTGATTCCGAGTGTTGAACTATGTGGGCTCTATAAGAACTCTTTCGCTTGAAGTTTTTCTTGCAATGTGCACATTCAAAACTGTTATCTATTAGAATTAAAAATTATGTAGTTGGAAAATAGATTAAAAAAGTTGATCCCTTACCGCAGTGAACAAGTTGGTGCTGTTTGTATGTAGACTTCAAACAGAACCGTTTATCGCATTGGTCACACGAGAAAGGATAAATGTTCTTGTGTTTATCGCAGTGTGCTCGATAAGCTAACTTATCCTTAAACGTAGCCTTACATTCGTTGCAAGAGTATGTGCTATTTCGATCATGATTTCTTAAATGTTTCTTGAGAGTGATCTCCCGAGAGAAGACCTTAGTGCATTTCCCACATTTGTACGTCGGATTGTCTTTATGGGTCTCTTCATGATATTTAAAGTGATTTAGCGAAGAAAAGTGCTGTAATATCACGATAATTAATAAAAGATACTGTTGTTTAAGTTTTAATTTATGTATTTATGTCTAATTTAGAATAAAAATATTATTGAAATTTAATTCATTTCGTTGAAATGGTTGAGCAATTTATTAGAATTCAATAAAAAGTTACCTTTGAACAGATTTTGCAAAGATATGGTTTCTTCAGCACTTCATTGCAATACAAATGGTAGTACTGCTGACTTCTGCTGCGGAACACCCTGTCGCATACAGTGCACTTATAAGAGATCCCCTCGCTCGTCCTCAGCTGGACTATGTGACTGGGGATGGTCTTTCTGGGTCCTTCTCTACTTGATTCGGGCAAAGTTTTGGTTTCGGCTCTTATCGTGATATCTTCCAGAATAGAAACATTCTGGTGTCTGCTGTGCCCAATACTACCTCCATCGTCATTCCAGCACTGGTCTTCAGACTTTTTTTTTGAACAAGCTTCAAGTCTTTCATTGCCATTTCCTTTGGAGCATTCCCTGCAACCATTTACTTCCTGGATAAAGCAATTTCGGCATTTTGAATGGCCGCAGTCCTCCTTTACTAAACGATTTGTTATATTCAAGCAAATAGGGCATTTGGCCCTGGACATGATCGTGACTAGCACCCCAAATTGCGTTCCCAGAACTTTTCACTGCTTTGACGTATCTTTGACATTTCCTTGCTGTTGAGGTTGGAGCAGCTGGGTTTTGTGTGCTGTGCTGTGTCTTCTCTGCATCTAGCAGCTTTCACTGCTCGGGGCAAGTAAATTTGTTTGCTCTGAATCTTTATGCAAATAATTTTACCATGAGCCACACGTTCTGTAGTTAACTAAAGTAGTTTGGTTTGTGAAGTTTTGTTGGGTGGTCACCCTTTTTAATAAAAGCTCGACCCTTCCCTCCGAATATTTTGATCATGAGTGAATCCAGCGAAGACAAGGTGAAAATATTAAACACTTGGATTTTGGGCTTTATTATGTGTATTTAGTGCATTAAGCTTCACTGACACAAATCTGGAGTCTTTATTCTCACTAACTTACCGCTTACAGCTACTATAGAGAGAAATTCTCATAATCGCTTTTGCAATTCTTCATAAAATATATTAATGAATTGATGTACCTTCAGCTAAATTTGTTAAATTATAATCATTTATACGCAGTTTAGTGAAAAGATACATTACCTTTACCTCACCTGTATATGCAAAGAATATATAAACATAGGTTTATATATTTTTTGATATTAGTTTTTCAAAGTTGTTGTTTGGTTTTAATTTGCTACTAAGGCGTCACACCAGGATGAATTTCTGGTTACGGCAACTAGGGTCACACTGACCAATGACTATTTTTATTGTATCCGCCCCATTATATAATATATAATATTTTTATGTGGCCCAACGACCCTCAAATCCAATTCTCTCAGGATCCAATTAAAAAGTCCACAGTCACCTCATCTTTCCTTTCATCCCAAGCTAAATAAAAGAGCATAGCACTCAACAACTATTATCATTAGTCAATTTTAAAATCAATAAAAAATTAAACATGGTATTTTTCTCATTCAATATAATCTTATAAAGGAAACAGAAATGAGCCTGGTTTAGAGTAAATGGTGGGTAGTCTACAGTTATTAATATACATAGCATTAAATCTTCAGTTAATTACAACTTAGCTCTAATTCATCTACGAATTGCCTAAGCTAAATTACACAATGAATCCTTTTTTTTTTTGAAAGCGCTATAATTCAACTTTTTTAGCATGTAATATTTGACAACTATTTATTAACTCATTCTACAGAATACAATTCTTACGGTTTAATTCATTCGACTAATTTTTATTTTTCGATCGCTCGATAACAATTACGAAGTGGTTTTTATTTTTCAATCGCTCGATAACGATATCAAGTAATTTTTATTAGTGCACACTTTCAATGTATTTTATGTAGATGTATGAATTCGCATGAATGCTAACAATAAGGTCAGAAATTAACCTAATTTAAATAAGTGTTAAGTATAATTATATCTTGCATTTTTCAGAATCTCAAGATTCCATCTTCGGGTGGATTCGCTACAAACCAATTCCTACGAGTATTCTTGTTTTCAGTAATTGTTGCAATTATATGCATCCTAACCACCCAAGAGAGCTTCACAAGACCTTTAACTGAATACATCGTTGCATTTAATAAATGTTACAACTTTTCCGGACGGGAATGCGAAGGCTCACATCAAGAATTCCCAACATATGCAATATACCGGAAGAGCAAATCGGAGCACTATTTGGCGCACGTTATCGATCTACTGCATCAAATGGGATACAAACGAGTCGATGTAGGCGAAAACTGGGACCTTTTGTGGGCGCACGATTACCCTTTCCGAAAGTTCTCAAACCAGTTCAAAAACCTCAAGGACTACAAACGCATTAATCATATACCTGGGTCCGGATTTCTCACCTATAAAGTTGAGCTAGCCACTTCCGGCTTGCCCTTTATTCCGAAAGCATTTAAGCTTCCAAAAGATAAAGAGGCGTTTCTCCAATACTCCAAGATGCATCAAGAAAAACTGTTTGTGGAAAAGCACAACGAGCACAGACACATAGCAATTAGATCGAGCAGTGAAATCAACTTGAAATCGAACAGTACCTTTCTCCAGGAGTTTATTAACGATCCGTACTTGGTCGATGGCTACAAATTCGATATAGGCGTTTATGTTATCATAACCAGTGTGGATCCTCTTCGTGTTTATCTGTACAAAGGGGATGTCCTTTTTAGATACTGCACTATAAAGTATTATCCTCTCAAAAAAGAAATCGTCGAAAAATATGTTGTAGGAGATGACTATCTCCCTACGTGGGACTTACCATCTCTGTCTTATTATTTTAACGAACTAAAATTCAGTATGAAAGATTCCTTCGACGCGTACGTTAGGCAGCACAATCACGCGCCAGAAATAATTTGGGAACAAGTTGAGGAAATGGTTCGAACAACTATTCTCTTCCAATATCCAAAGATTTTGGAATCTGCAAAGAAATACAAATCTTCAAAAACATTTTTCGAATTAATGAGATTTGACTTTATCATTGATAAAAATCTACGAGTGTACTTAATGGAGGCCAACATGAGTCCTAATCTGTCGTCGGCACATTTTAAAATGAATTCTCTGCTTTACAAACAGATCTTGTACAGTTTGTTAAATCTTGTCGGTATTGGATCACCCCTTAAATCAAGAAAAAGGTAACGATGGTTGATTAGCATTAAAAATACACTTTACAAAATATTGTTTCAGATCATCCAATCAGAATTTCATAACATCCTATAAAAATATAGTTGTTGAACAAGAGATTTGTGCAAACAAAATTTGTAGGGAATCTTGCTCCCTAGAGCAATGCGAAATTTGTGCTCCTTGTCTTACAAGGGAAAATTTCGATGCAATTAGCACTGCCTATGAGGAACATATTCATAAGGCTGATACAAAGAGGCTTTTTCCGAAGCCGATTGTAAGTATTTTATAAGTAAAACTTTGTTTTGTATTTTAGAAAATAAATAGAAGCTAATGCTATTAAAATTGTAATATCGAAATGTCTGTCTGGGCAAAATTTTCTGGAATAAAAATTGGATTAAAAATTTAAAATTCCGGGGGGTTATTTATCATAAGTTACCAGATGACTTCAAGTATAAATTAGGTAAACTATGAAAGTTTTGCTTGTGTGGGTAAATATCATTATCAAAAAATTTATTTAATTTAGTAGAATTAAACAACCTATAAAATTGATTATTATTTTTCCCCGAAAAATAAAACAGGCGAAATATACAGCAAAATGCATTTTCTAAAAAGTAAGCTAGCGACTTGTCCTAATCCGCTTTTTAATAGAACTTTAATAGATTCTTGATACATTAGAGCACCATCTTTAAGGCATTAAAATTAGCTATTCCTCCAATACATTTTTCATGTGTTTCTTTTTACTAAACTAAAAGTCCTAAACGCAAACTTAGAAAATACCCCTATATTATTTATTGTTTGCTTTCTTTATTTTATTTTTTACATTTTATATTCTAGAAAAATGTGGGCGAATTTAATTTAACAGAGGAACTTAAAGGAATGAATGCTCGGAATAGGCTCATGATAAGATGGTTTCATGGGAAATGCAAAACGGATGTTACCTGGTGTATATAATTTATTTTCAATAAGTGACAAAGCAAATGTTTAAATTTTACAATTTTTGTATTATAGTTACAAAATATACATATGTTTTTGACTTGTTTATTTGCAAGGATCTTTGTCCTCATTTTTGCAGGGATGACAAATTGGTATGCCCTGGAATTTAATATTTTGCTTGTAAGTTTAAGAATAAATACACTAATTTGAATTTTTACCTTTTTCATTTTTAAAGAACGATCGCGTTCTATAAGTAATTCTTCAAAGGCGACTTGTTTTTTCATATTACTAAGCTCATTGTATCTATAATGTAACAAGTAGTTTGCAAGGTAGTAAATCGGATCAGTTGGTTGAACGACGGTTATTTGAGCCAATGCTTCTACTAGTGCCTTCCCCAAAACGTGCTTTACGTACATCTCATCGTCGTTTTTAACTTCTACAATAATTGGCAATTAGTTAAAGAACTGTCAGGCAAAACATCCTTAAAACTAAAGAAAAGCCTTCCAGTACAACATTTTTAAACTTTTAATCTTTTTTCCTGTATAATGTCCGTTTTCATCTTTTGCGTAGTCGGGTATTAATTTTTAAATTTCTATTTTATTTACACAAAAAGTTGTGTTTCTTAACGAGATTACTCTACGTATGTATGCCACCTTAAATAATCCTTATTTGCTTGTGCAAATCATAATAGGTGTCCAAAAATTTTGGAAGAAAGGTATTTCGAAAATTCATCACTTTGATGTCGAAATATTTTTACGCATAATGTGCAGCACTAATATGCCATATTTCAACTACGTGGTGAATTTACAACCAATGTGATAAAAAAATGGTTGAAATCGTTTACACCATGATGATTTTGCGAAAATGCCTAGAGTTAAAACTTCTTCAGTCGGATTAATGGGAAGTGAGTATGAAAACAAAAAGAGCCCTGTTTAACGTATACGTAAATAATCTCACCTACAACTTCTAGAAGCTCAGCCTCTTTCGATGTTGATGTTTTTGAAAAAGAACTGGAAGTCTCAGATTCAGTTGTCTTATCACTAATATCTTCATTCCCCTCGTACAAATTCGAAATTTTGTCTTTATATTCCTGAATGCGTCCCATATCGCATTTAAAAGCCTTTTGCAAAGCTTCTATTTTTTGCTCAATTAAATTTGGGCATTTAGCTTTTAGTTTAAATTGTTCAAGGTAATCTATCATTCTGGTGTGTTCCAAACAAAAGACTTTTATGAGATGCTTAAATTCCTTTAATTGGCAGCGCACCTTTTTGCGAACATATATCTTTTTAGCTTCAAGTGCCTCTTTCCTTTCTTTTGCTGTTTCGTTTTTACGCTTTATTTGGCAATCCAATAATTTAAGCTTTTGTTGCTTTTCTTCAAAACTAAGCTTCTCATTATTTTCAATTAAGCGCTTTTCTTTTAAGTAGCATTCATTCTGGTGTTCATGATTAGAGTCGTTCGTGAAGAGTAAATTTTCTATACGTGCAATATCTCGACTACTTGAAAGTAAATCGCTCATCAGCTGTTGTAAGATGACCTTTCTTTGACTGATTTGATTATCATAATCTTGAGTTATATTATTTTCATCAAATTCTTGTTTTGTTGATTCCGAAGAAGAAATTGAACAAAATTCGGCTTCTTGGACGTCCGGAACCTTAGGGGCGCCACAGGTGCATGGATCAACTTCAGCGCAATTTAAAAAATTAAATGAGCTTTTATTATCTACAGTCCCTATGTTACATTCCTCTAATCTTCCCTCATCATTAGAGCCTTCTTGACTGTTTTCATTCGACATTGTCTCTCGAGATACCGTGAACGCGTTTGGAAAAAGACGTTTTAAATTCGTGTACTTGTCTTTAATAAAGCGTAGTGCCGACTCGCAGGTAAATTCTATAATCTGCTTTACTTCGTTTAGCGAAGTGCTGTATTTCAGATTATTTAAATTGAGAAATAGCACTTTTTGTTGTGACCTTAAGGAGTCTAGGGAATTATCTATTTTTGATAAAATCTTTATGTTATATATATTCTTTCCAAGTAAATCAATTTCCTGAGAAAAGCTGATCCAAGTATTATTTAACAATACCTTGCAACTCTCTATATTGGCGTGAAAGTCTTTTAGGATGATTGCAGGGTCGGAATTCTCCAAACTTTGTAATTTGTTTGTAATTTTTTCCGTTGTTATCTTATACAGGGCACTTATTTCGGTTAGTTTGTCCTTAATTATTTGTAATTCGACAAAATCCTTTTCAACTTCCTTCCTTTCTCCGTATACTCCTTGAAACTGTGCCTGGAATACTTCCAAAACTTGTATAAATTCCAGGTAAGTAATATTTGGTAAGAATAGTTGCAGGTATTGCTCTTTCAGTTTAATCCGTTTAGACACTCTCTTTGATAAAATATAATATCTATAAGACATTCGAGTCAAATATGTAATGTTGCAACAAAATTAATTTATTTTCAATGAAGCAAAGATCTTTGCTATATATTTGGAGTGTAGTAGTCATTTTTTTTTAAAACTAATGCAACAAGTAATTTTGCACGGTAAAGAATATAGAAATACTAAATATATGTCGTTGAACACGAAATTAATTAAAGAAAAGATAATCAGGAAATAAATACACAGCTCAAAAAGTCATCAAAGTTATAGCTTAAACTCAGTTATCACAGATAGGAATTAATAACGTAGAATATTATAAAGTAACGCTCACAAAACATATAAATCAGTTTACGTTTATGTTCTTCTTGCAGACTTCCCAAAAACTCATTAGTTTTTGGAAGTATAACCAAAGCATCTACAGAAAAAAATTCACCACAAGTCGACAATACGAATATTTTACGTCCCACAGAAGCGCTGGAACGGTTGGAATTAAGCAGATTGAGTGCTCCATTTCTAAATGTCAGTTGGCTTAAAATAGGAAAGTGGGGGAAACGTCAGGTCAGGGCGCACAGGACCTAACCTCAATATTAGTTTGGCGTTTAATTATTAAATGATGTGACAAGCCAACAAAATTCTTCTTTAATTAGTACAAAAAAATTGTTTAACTTTAAGCAAGGCTAGTATTTATAAAAAATGTCATTTGGAACACCAAAAACAACCGCAACAGGGTTTTCCTTTGGCAGGTTGCTATAAAAACCTCTGAAATTGACACATCAAGTAGTGTAATTTCATACTTTTCAGCACTCCAGCGTCAGCATTTGGCGCTCAACCCCAAACCCCAGCGCAGACCGCTGGGTTCAGTTTTGGCGCACCAGCCGCGAGTGCTACAGCTGCACCAAGCTTTGGTGCGTCTCCCGGGGCTCCAGGTTAGACATGAAATTTTAAACCTTATACTTCAACATTGCAATCTAATTAGCTTTTGGTGCTGCGCCGACTGCATCTACAACTGGGTTTTCTTTTGGACCTTCTGCCGCCGCCCCCACAACAACCGGAGCTGGGTTCGCTTTCGGCGCTGCACCTTCAACTGCAACCTCCTCTGCCCCAACGGCATTTTCGAGCTTTGGAGCTCCAGCAAAAACAACAGCACAAAGTAGCTTCAGTTTTGGAGCTCCAGCAACAACAACAAGTGGTTTCGCTTTTGGAGCAGCACCCGTAGCCACCACAACCCAACCCCTTTTCGGATTAACAGCCACAACCTCAGCTAGTCTTAGTTTTGGCACAACAACTACTGCAGCGACTGGTTTTGGGGGCTTGGGTTCTGGAAGTCTTTTTGGTAAGTTTGAAAAATCACAACTGTGATTTTTTCTTAAATATTCCGTTTACTTATCTTTCTGGGTCTTTTCTTGATGCGTCGGGCTTGGAATATGAAAGCTAGCTAATTATGTATTATATAAGAAAACAAAACAATACTAATATCATTTTATATGTAGGACATTCGGTAAATGTAGGAAGTAAGGATATTTGGGAAAATCAAGGTGATTGGTTGCTAGTTCTACTTCGACTCTTTAATTTAGCTCTGGGCTAGCAAAAAAAAACAGTAAATCTTAGACATTAAATGATAAATTGCTCTCTCTCAATGTGCATTGTACAGTTCGGTACAGTAAATTAATGTAAGTAGTATGCAAATTGATTCTTTGATGTAGCATGATCAAGATTGCCCTCTATAGAATTAAAACTTAACCTTAAATTTAATCCTCAAATAAAGTTTTAAATTCAAATTTGTACCAAAGTTTAAAGTTGGTGCCCAAATACTTTATATATACATGCAAATTTTGATCAGAAGTTGTAATATTGATTTTCAATTAAAACATTCTTAAAGCAACTACAAGCCAGCCAGCGGCTCTTCCGAGTGCGAGTATATTTGGAACAATAACAAGCACTTCTGCAGCAGCCCCATCCCATGGATTGGGAGGAATAGATGTTAACGCCTCCCAACCCAAATCAACTGAAGGTAAACCAGATATCAAAGTAAAAGAAACACAGTTGCCTGACCAAATTGTGAAAACTGTGGACGCACTAAAGGCCTACATAAAACAACAAAAGTCCCTTAGTTCAGATATTGCTCGTACTTCAATTAGAAAACTGTCCAATGTATCGAATGAAATTCAAACTCTTCAGTGGAGTCTTCAGGAGATTGCAAATTGTGTGGAAAAAAATAATTGCCAAATAAAGATATTAAGAAGTGAGACGTCGAAGGCCATTCAGCATGCCGAAATGGCACAAAGAACCCATGAGACTCCAGTGGGTCTACAGTTTGAAAATATTGCACCATTCCAATACTTTCAAGAGCTAGTGCATAAATACGAAGCAGATCTGATTACCTTCAGGAATCAAGTCGAATTAACCGAGAAGCATATGAGCTCGTTAACCTCCCCGCAATCATTTTCACCAGATGAACTCAAGAAGGGACTCCAGCAAATTCATGAAAGTTTTATTGCTTTGGCAGGAAGGCTACACGAAATTCATCAAAAGGTATTTCTTTTTTCTATTCTATTATAATATCTAAAAGACAGTCTGGGAAAAATATATGAGGTTTTATTCAAATAGCTATCACTTTAAGTTTAGATAATAGAAGTAAGACTGTTGTCTACAAACTGATATGGAAAAGTATTAACAAAATATTAAAACCATATTAGTAAAAGGCGACATATTTCTAGCACATGGGTTTCGCTACAAATTTTCTTATTAATATGATATTCTCACTTCAATTACTCTCTAATAGCAAAGATTATATAAAGTAAAAGATGCGGTAAAGCAGTGGCAGAATATATGATGAGTTGTTTCGGACTCAAAATATAGGGACATTTAAAATGTTATTAAATGTTAAATGTAAAAATTTGTGAGGAGACCTCAAGCTCAATCTGTTTTTCAATATTTTTAAAAGTGCTTTTATATTTTACAGGTCGAGGCACAAAAAGAACAGTACTTGAATCTACGGAAATATCTTCTTCGTGATAAAACTAATGTTTTTGACGAGTTGGAATGCGACGGAAGTAAACCAAATACATCGAAAATTTCAGGCGGCCCGACTCCCTTTTCTTCAATGTCCGGAATGAACCTAGGGATGCAACCAGGAGCCGCTAATCAAGGTTTAGGATCATTCTTCACAAAATTTGCTTTTTAGAAAAATCATAGTTAAATTTGTGGTAATTTTCTGAAACAGTATTTGATATTTAGAATTATAATTAAATAAGACTTAATTACTAAAAAGATCCCATTACTAGAGCTAGTTTTGCGTGAGGAGCAAGAAAAGTTGAGACGGTTATGGATAGTGTTAATTTTGTTACCTCGGTTTTTTATTCTTATCTCCCGTAACCAAGATTTTCCAAAAGTGCAGAAGTCGAAAAACGATTTAATTGCTTTATATTGTACATAAAACAAGTGTTCACCGTGCAAAAATTAGCCTATTTAAATGGGATCAAAATCTTCCAGCTAACACAGGAGACTTTTTCTTTTCAGCTACCAGAATATTGCAGCAACAAAACACGGCGAATCCACTCGGAATCAGTGGCGGTTTTGGTCTTGGGCAGTCAACATTTGGAACTGGAGCAGCGGGGGCCGGAACATCGTCTCTTTTTGCCAGCGGAAGCAGCAGTGCAGGCGGCGCTTTTGGTGGGGGCGGACTGTCTGCGACCGGTTCAAGTTTTAATCTGCAAAAACCACCTGTTGGAGCCAAAAGGAATAAACAATAAATGCAAAGACTGTCCCACGACTAATTATATCGTCTTTTTTTTCAAATTAATAAAGGTTTGCTTTATAATTGGATAAATTGTATAAAAGTTCCCCTAATTGAAACTGTTATACATTTTCTGTCAAGGGTGTTTAGTCCATTTCTATATGTCAGTGCACTCCTCGGAGGAACGAACGTCGGTAAAAAACTTGCGGCAACACCTAGCGCCGCCTAGGTTTTGGTGTCTTCTCAACTGAAAACGAAAAGCAAAGTACAACTGTCAGTTCTCGATTTCCCGCGAAGTGAACTCATTTTACTTTCACTATTTTCAGTGAATAAAACTATTTAAAATGATTTGTAAGTACCTTAAACTAAATACAATTAATTTCACAATCTCGCAATGATAAATCAATAGATTTAATTCCCTTTTAAATGCCGCTAGGCATAAAACTCGGGTAAAATCGGGCGTATCGCGGATTAGCGGTTTTTTTTTTCACTGGAAAGACTTAAAAATGGCCGCCGGAAGGAAAAATGCCGAACTGAAAACCCCGCTTGCCGTGTAAGAGTAAAATTAATTTCGGTGTCGCATCTTTTCTCGTTTTTCACAATTCTCGAGTGTTCGTTTTCGAATTTTCAGGGATTTTCAGGCTGTAAAAGGGAATTCTGGTGAGTTCTAATTTATTTTATCAATTAATTATTCATTTCTGTAGTGAAGCGTAAATTTTGCGGAATTATTACATTTTTCTGAGCATATTTCTTATGCTCAACTTAGGTACATACATACATGTTGTGCAACTCATCTTCAGTTAAAATTAAAAATTCAGTGAGAAATTGAGAGAGATGGTGCAATTTGTGCATAATTGCACAAGTGCAGTGAATCGAAGTTCTGAGTGAAAGTGATTTCGCGATAAAAAGGCCTGTTTAAAAGGAAAATTATCCTTAAGCAAAAGTGTCATGTTATTAAAGTGTTTCTTTGTGATATTTTCAACAGGATACACCGAGGAGGAGAAGGAGGTCGACCTCAACGAAAAGGGTAAGTCTATATTCATTACAACTGTTAAAAACAAAAATACCGTCATATTTAATCGTAGATATTATTGGTTTTTGGTGCCTGAAGAGCTTTTTTGGTCGAGATTTTTTGCTTTTCTCTACTTACTATAATTAAAACACGTTATTATCCACCAAAAAACTAGCCCTAAAGGCAGAAATTAAAAATTTCATTTTTCACCTTTGCTTCACCACTGACATTTTGTACCATTTTGATATAGGCATTTTGTGTGGAACGACTAATGGACTAGTCCATTTCCGGTGTTTACGCCTGTCACAGCTTGTCATCACATCTCGTTTCTGAAGAAGTTGCGAAACTGAAAGTACGGTGTTTTTGCTTGGCGTAGTGTTTCCTAGAAAGGTAGTGGAATTTATTTAGTGTTTGCTAGTTAGTCACGTGAATTGGCATCAAAATGGCATATCCACAGTCGCCAATGCCCGATCAGCAGTTCTTGTGGGACATTTTTCGCAGGTATGGAATGTGCGGATCAAAATCTCTACGCATTCCTAGATGATTCACGTTTATTAGATTAGTATTGGAATTTCAATGTAAATTGTTGTCTTGTAGGGTTGACAAGGATGGTAGCGGCTACATTTCGGCCGACGAACTACAAATGGCCCTGTCTAACGGAACGTGGAGTCCCTTTAACCCAGAAACAGTCAGACTCATGATAGGTAAGCTTGTCGTCAAGGGGAATAGGCGAACCTCAGCCCTCGCGTGAATGACGATTTCTAGATGCGTTATTAGGTAATAGGGATAATAGTCAGTGGCACGAAGATGCGGATATACGCATGGCAAAAGTGGTTGCTGCTCCTAAGGAAATTCCCAGAATTTGCTTACTGACTAATTTGGAGTAATGCAAATCTGACAGACAAGGGAAAAGCCCCGCTCAATTATTGATATCCAAAGTTTTTCTCTGCTTATCATTATTTGCGCAAGTAGAAATTCAATTCAAGATTATCATAGGAAGCAATAGAGCAATATATACACAGCCAAATCCCTGTTGTGCAGAGCAACAAGTGGGTTATCGACCTTTTCAATGTGGGTGTCTTAAGATGAAGAGGCGCTGTATTTTTGGACATAAATTCGCGAGATAAGTTGCTGTATATTTATTTTGATAAATGTACATATGTATACGCTACATTAATAGTCCTGTTAATTATAATTAGTTGTGTTCAACATATACACGTCAATTCAGACTTCTATTTCGTTGCGTTGCCTTACATCGGCAATCACATCATTAGATCGTTTCCCATCCTTTCACTTTAAAAATCCGCACAAATTATGGTCACATCAAATCCTCCACTAAAATGCTACGGCAAGTCAACAGTTTGGCCACTGTCGACCTTCACGTGGAGTAATCCTCTCCGAAGCATTCTCTTTACATGCTTAACACAAACAACACTGATTACATTTTGCTCTCCAACAATCAATCAAAGTTTAATATTTTTCCGCAGATTTACACTTCTTCTCTCATTTGTTATTGTTATATGTGTACCTAAATACCATTAGCGTGTGCTTCCCGCTCCCCTCCATTCAGTTCCGTGCTATCAAATACCAATATAAAATCCTTATGCAAAATATCAAAGAAGTGTGGCATGGTAGTCCAAATTATTTTTTTTAAATTTATTTTAATTTTTAAAATATGTGAATTCTCACTTAATTTCAGTTTTACCATAAACGTATCAGTTAATAAAGTTTTTTTTCAAAACAAATTATGGAAGCAGAAATTTTTCGTAGTGGTTATAATTTTTTGGCACTGTACTATAATTGCGATTAATTAATCGTTGTTAGCATACAGAAAAAAAGCGATAACACGAGTTTGCGTGAAGTTCAATCAAATGCACGAATATAGGCGCACAGGACGTAATATTTAAAAAACTAAATAAATTTTTTTATGTTCAGGAATGTTCGATAAGGAAAACCGTGGCACAGTAAGTTTCCAAGATTTTGGCGCTCTGTGGAAATACGTAACAGATTGGCAAAATTGTTTCCGCTCATTCGATACCGACAGCTCAGGAAACATCGACAGAAATGAGTTGAAAACTGCTTTAACAGCTTTTGGGTACAGACTTTCAGATAATCTAGTTGATGTGCTCATCAGAAAATTCGACAGATTCGGAAGAGGCACAATTCTTTTCGACGATTTTATTCAATGTTGCGTTATACTTTATGTAAGCATTTTTAAAATTTACGAGAAACAAAATAATTTTAGTCATTTTTTCAACTTGTAGACATTAACATCGGCCTTCAGACACTACGATACGGACATGGATGGCGTTATTACAATTCATTACGAGCAATTTCTTAGCATGGTTTTCTCGTTGAAGGTCTAATCTAAACTATTCTCCTACCTTATTACCTTAACTCATCTCACTCATTTGATCACTGCGCGGAGCGCAATTGTTCTTTCTCAAGATTTTTGTATTTTTCCGAATTAAGGTGCGTTAAGCTGCGGCAGCAGGGTCGATATGTTCACAATTGAAAGCGTTTCCCTAATTTTAGAAGCTTATTTGTATATGTTAACGCAGCGATATATATATTTTATGTAAAAAAAAACAATTTCTACAATAAAAGTGGCCAAATCTACGTAGTTCTTTACTGTTTTATTTGACTTTCTTCTTGGGTTTCAATAAAGCTTAACTTATACGAAAACTAAAAAATCGTAGGATGTGAAAGTACCTTCCTTCACAGTGAAACCAGGACTGATTATGATGTGTAGGACCTAAAATTCGTTACCTTAATAGGATTGGTGAACTTAAGCCAAGCCTTGTGTGTTACACTTCCAGTTGACCCTTTTTTACTTCTTGCTTCTCTTGGACTCCTGTTGCTTGGCGGCTTTCTTTTTCATGATTTGCAATCGTTTATCCACGCTTATAACGTTGAAATGTGGTGTCGGCAATGGAACATTTTTTGAGCTGTTGTTTCCTGAAGTAAATGTGGTCAATATGGGGGAAGGAGTAGATGTACTAGATGTTATACTACCCAAAACCGCCTTCGAACTTGAGCTGGAATTGCTGCTTTTCGATGACCCCGACTTTTTGTTAGAGCCAGATTGATCGAAGGACTTGTAATACGGGGACGAGGAAGACGATGACGAGGACGAGTGGGACGACGACGACTTCGATGGGGATGGCAGTGATGTTATCGTTGAAGTTTTTGCCATCATCACCTTGTTTTTACAGTTAGTACAACACCACGAAAACTCTTGCTCATTAGCATCATCGTCAGAGATTTGCGGTTTATGGCATTCTTGGTGATACAGCGAGTGACAATCAGCGCACTCAACGAGCCTGTTGCCCGCTGTGACTACCATTGCTCCGCAGACAACACAAGCCAAATCGCCGAACTCCTGGAATAAATTTGTACGTTTTACGCTTAATCCAGGCGGGGGGTTACACAAAGTTAGAAATACCTTGAGGTTCTCCTCCTCAGACACATCCATACTTTTAATATCAGACATCTCAATTGGAAGGGTAATGCCCTCAGCCGGCATAACAATTTCTTGCTGCAGTGGCGACGAGTTCTTTCCAGACGCAGATGATCTGGAATCGCTCGATTTTTGGCGCTTTATTGTACCGGGAAAATTGCTTTCTTCAGCTATATATTTTTTGTTTAGTGTGTTTATCAGCATTTTACCGGATCCGTATCTTTGCTTGATTATCTCGTCTAGTGTCTGACGAATTTTTTCAGCGGAATCCGGATTAGGTGAGTGAAGCAGCTTTAACGCATGTTTTATCACAGGGTCTATTTCAACTGTAGCACTCATGACTCCCTCGATTCCAAATATTTTTATACCAGAACTAAACGCAGCCAACCCAACGCCCCGCGGACCGCTCAAACACTGTGTACTGGATTACTGGACATGATTAGACTCAAATTGTGACATTTGAAAGTGTTTCAATGTTCAATCATTCCATGTAATTACAGCTGATCGAGAAACTTATAAATGTCCCCAAAGTTAAAACTTAATTAAGAATAATTCACACTATGCATTATCACATAAAAATATTTTCTTTAGAATTAGCATGGACTGCCTTCGCGCGCGGAATATTCTTTTAACGGACGGCGTTAAAAAAGAGTTTTTGATGGGATTTGGGCATAAGAAAATTTTTTTTATTGCTATCTCCACTGCTGACTAACACTAGTCGGACTTTACTACACTCGAAGATCCCCGAGCTTTATCGATTAATAAATAACCTCGTTTGCTCGCACTAAAATTGAAAATAAAGAGATTAAACTTTCTGTAGTAAACAAAATAGTAATTCTACAGAGAACTGCTGGAGAAAGTCTGTAACGGCAATTCAGCCCGCTGACAAATCTCTCATAGTATAGAATGTTAATTTTATGCAAAGATTATCCAGAATTCTGGATAATCTTTGATTTGATGTCATTCCATGAGATGTTACTGCCTTAGAGCGAACGAGAGTGAATAAATATCACACGTTTCGGTTCTATATGAAAAGTACATACGTGAGCGGTCTATTATATTCATTATACTTACGTCAATGTCTATTACATGTTAATTAAATGGAAGTCGTCTAAATTTATCCTAACTTCAAAGGTGCAGCCAATTGGTGGGACATGATCTATTAAAATGCGCGCACCAAATCCTCCCAAAAATAGTCTTAACCAAACTATACACCAGATGGCTAGCAGTTGAATGGGTTCTATCAAAACAAATGTTGTATATGTTTTATACGAATCTACACGAGAAGGAAAATAGACAAGAAATTCAACAGATATTTATTTAAAAATTGGCATATACTAAGAGTTACAAATGCTTTCACCACAGCTGTTTATAGATACCTATACATCTCGTCAAATTTCTGTCACTGTTATTTTCATTCGGGAACACAGGATTATTAACATCTTTCAATGCATCCAGAGAGTAAATTAAGTAACTCTCTATTGTCAGTAACTCTTGTAACAAATCTTCAGAATCAATACCAATTAAGTGCGAACAGGTATCCAGCAGCCATAGAAAATTTGTTGGCATATGATTCCTCACCACTTGGTATTGAATGTTGGGCAGGTTCGGTAATTCTCCCATTAAAGTCCAGTAATCTAGAGCAGAAATAGCCAACTGAACTTTTTTAGAGAAATTCTCATTATCAGACTCCTGAGGATCACTGTCATCTTCGCTGACTTCTCTAAATAAATCATTTTCTTCTGAAATTTGACGCGGTTCGATCAATGATTCATTAAGAGGGTTCATATCCTTTTCGCTAAAGATATCAAATGATCTTAGAGAAGTTAAATCTAAATTATCTACTAACGCCTTAGCTTGTGAAGAAACACTAGGCGTTGCTTGTTTTTCTCTTTTCCAATTCTCAGGTGAAATAAATTTTTCATCTTTCGAAATATTAATTGAGTCAAATTTTGACGAATTATGATGAATTTGAACTTTTTCATTCCTCGAAATATTAATGTTAGTTGAAGTATTTGGGATATTTTTAAACGCCCCTAGATCATTTTCTTTTTCCCTTTCTGCTAATAGCTCCATTACTTTTTCTCTTAGGAGAAGTGATACAGACTTTTTCTTTATCTTCTTCGCTCTATTCGCCGTTTCTGGTTTGTCCATTGTCTTCGTTGCACTCACTTTTTCAATTTTCATCTTTTTATCGGATTTCGCAATCTTCGATGTTTTTTCCAGCTCTATTGGTGGAAAAACCTGAATTTCTTCATACTTGGGAATATTTTGCAACCATTTCTCTTCTTTTATATTGAAATTGACCTTTTTATTTCGTCGACCTAAATTCCGACGCCTTTCTTTATCGCTATAATTAGCGAAAATTCCTAAAAAGTTTCGGTTAAGATTACACTTTAAACGCTGAATATCAAGCTTAATATTATGCTCCATCAAAATTTTGCTTAGTTTGGATGGCTTTATAAACGAATCTATATCTAATACTGAGTGATCCTCATACATGTAATCAGGAATATAAACTTTTGATGGCTTATTTTTTAAAATCAGTTCCAAATATGTGTTGTTTGGTGTCATTGAACAAAAGAACTCTAATTTATAGTCTTCTTCTTTCAGAACTTTTAAATTAAAATTCTCCAATAATTTTTGCAAGCTTTCCAATGCATTTGGAGTTTTTCCATATTCTTCGATGCGAGGCAGCTCATTTTGTACGAGGTCAATCAGTTGGCTTTTATCTATTTGTTCATTGAGAAGTATACTCGTTGGGCAATGGCACTGCGCCAAAATTATTTTTCGCATTTCAATATAATTTCGCCATTGCTCCCATACAAAGAGCTTAGATTGGCTTAATTTCTCTAGTTTATTGTTAATTTTCTTTGCTGATAGTGATATTTCCTTTTCTTTAATATCGTCCAGTCCAAAGAGCAATTTCATTACAAAAATTATATATGCCATAGCCCGTCCTTCATAACACGGTGTTACTGGGCACGTTAATCTATATTTCATTTCCGGGGGACAAAAATTGAGAAGGCGCTCCACACAGCTCGCTATGCCCACCGGAAGACGAAGTTCTATTAAGTAACGCTGGACAAGTGCCAGCATATTGGGAAGTTTCAATTCGGTTATAGACAATAGCTTAGAAAGAAGAGCTGCGTGAGCTCGCATTGCAGAATAGCCAAAAACATTTTGTCTGGAGTTTTCTTCTGAAAGAATTAGTTTCACGCAATCATCTGCAACATTGTCAGGAAAAAAGTGAGATATTTTAGTGGTTGCCAAATAGCCATCTCTCATAAACCGTAGCATATCTGCTAATTGAATCTGATCTTCAGTCAGATTAAGTGCCAAATAGAGAATTGTGTACACCGTCTTCCGGGTTAATTGCAACCTTTTTATTTTTCTAGGCACTACATGCCCACGATTCGAAGTTAAGTCGTGGCAATCAAGAACATTGTCGTAATCTTCAGCGTGCTTCGCCAAATGTTGTTTGGGCATTATCTTTTTGAAAATTTTTCGTGCAGCTTTTGAAAATTCGAGACGAATAGCTCGAGATGTTGCAGCTGAGCTGGATGAATTATAACTCAAAGAAGTGTTGTATTCTGAAGATTCTAGGTATTCCTTTTCCATCAAGTCTCTCTGAAATTGGAAAAACAATAAATGTGATACAAATATTCGACGGTTTAAATTCATTTGGTATTCAATTTCCTTTTGTAACTATGTCCCACACGGTGGGAACCCTATGATGCAGGGTAACCATTTTTCACGTCATAGCTGCCATATCCATATAAGCTGCGTTTTTTAAATAAACTATGCAGTAGTTTACTTAAATTTTACCTTAATTATATGGGTCCATACACTAGACACTTCCTTTTATCTTTAAATTCGAATTGAATTTGAACAAATAAGAAAACTTTTAAAACTTTGATTTCGAAACTTACTTTTTGCTTCTTCAATCGTCTTTTCTCATTTGTTATATTACTTTTCTTTCTTTTTCGTATTTTATTTTTAGTTAATTTGCGATTGTATAAAATCGCTGCATCTCTGTAAAAATTAATACAATAATAAAAAGCTTAAACTAGGCTGTTTTGATTGTTTGTCACCTTGTAGAAAATAATGGCCCTAACTTCGGCAATGATGGATTTTTTTTATCGAAAAATGCAATCTCCATTTTTCGTAAGTAAACTGCCCACAACTGTAACGTTACAGTTTTTAATTCCTTCTTCGCGCCTAACTGAATCATTTCTTCCGTCAGTCCGGAAAGTAAATAATTAAAACATTCCCAAGATGTTAACTGACCTGAAAATATGTAGATATCATTTAGTACTTCAGCATTTTAAACGCCATATTTAATTTACTTTGATAATTTATATTTTGGCTCTGAAATTCTTCAGACTTCAGTCTATGGCTTTTTTGAAATTTTTGTGTGCCCTCGTTAAATTCATCATCTACTGCAAAATCTAGTGTTTTTTGGGTTTGAGTCCCACATTCATCACAGTAAAAAAAGCCTTCTTGCAGAGTAAAATTACTCTCTCCACAAACATCACATGTTAACTTGGATAAGTCCATTTAACCTGAAAATGATTTATGTTTTAAATAATTTGTAATTCTTCATTATTATTATATTCTGGAAATAAATTAATCAAATATCTAATATGTATCTAAGAATATTTTTACTACTAACCGAAATTTCATTCCTAGTTTAATGTTAATAATTAAATCTGTGTATCTCAATCATAAATTCTATGAAACTCATTAAATTAAATGGGGTTATTGCGAATCTCGTTTTTCAGGTGAATTGGAACCAAAGAAGCATTTTTAAGGCTAACATAAATTCAAGGCTTTTTATTGGCTATAGTTGCATTTTTTAGAATAACCACTAAATGAACAATACAATTTTACAATGAAATGTTTTGAAGCTGTCAATTGGGATTCATAAATTAATTCTCTCCGAATTGTTTAGCGATTGGGGGCATTTTTTATTTGCCGCTTTCTATTAAAATAAAAGTTTATATGCCTTAATATTTATAATTGAAGCATACTTTACCTAGAACCAGAAATGAAGCAACACAAACAATCGCACAATTTGTCAATCAAAACAGATGCACACAACCGGCATAACCTCCTTTTACAGATGTTAGATTGAAATGTTAAAAAACTCCTTCAATTCAATTCAATTCAATTCCAATTATTTGCGACTTGAAGTACATACAATGGTGGTTTACAATTGGTTATCACTTATGTTATACTTCCGGGGGGCAGATTTACAATGAGAAACCTATCCTCACATGTGTGGCGTTGGGTGCTGATTACCGTTGACTGAAATGTCAATGCGACTGAGCTATAGTAGTGTTTGCGCAATAGCCACATGGGGCTTGGCTTAAAAAACTCCTTCGTGATAGGAGAGACATCTGTAAGCGGGCAAGTTAAAATGTTTTCGCGCGTTCAGTAAAGCTGCCGGCGACATATTTCATTTATATGCCAACATAATCTAAAAGATGCGGCCGGACAGGGCCGGACCCATCTGATGGTTATCATTAAACTATTGAAACAGTTGATTTTAATTTGGTTTGTGTGGTATTATCTACTTTTTTCTAATTTCGGTTTTTTGTTTTTAAATAAATGAATTTAATTGCATCAAAGGTATGTAGTATGTACATATGTATAACCACGTTTATATTTTCTTTGAGGGTTGCGCCAGATTCATTCGGATATTAGAATGAATTGTTATTAATTTGTCTGCCTACGGGATCTAGATAGAAGCGGATTAGTTCGATTTTGTCCAAAATTTGGTATTCTTTTAAACTAAACTCGTCGCATACAAAATGCCTAATAGAAATGGTGTACTTTTCTAAGCCTCTTGCTCACACCATTAATGAACTTTAAGCAGTCAGTTGTGGGTTTGAATTATTGTCAAATGCATTTTAGGAATATCACTCAGTTTAAATGACATAAACCCATCAAGTAATTAAACCGAAAATTATTGAACAATTCTTTTTGTATCTTCGCTTAAGAGGAATTCAAACACTTTGAGAATCCAAGACCTGAATACGACATTTTTATCTGAATCATTGTTTTTAATCAGATTCAGGGAGTGCGGGCGAGGAGTGTACCTTTAATAAAACAAAAATTTTTAAGGTCAGTACATTCATGTATGCATATATTTTTTCTTAAACGCTGACAATAACACAAAGAGAGCTAAGAAATCAAAAAATGCATTAAAAGTAAATGAACTAATAGCTATTGGCTATTTGCCGCAAAATCTTAAACAATTAAACTCCCAAAACATGAATTGTTCTACTTTATGGATTAAGAAATTGATTACAAATATAAACTAGGGAAGACCCAACGTAATTTTTGAATTATTAATTAGGCCTTGGCTTATTAATTTATACCTATGTAAGTATAATTGGAAATTTCTAACTTTGTGCTCATTGAGGTGTAGTTTCTTATGGTCTTTCAAACTGTGCGGACTGAAAACATAAAATTAAATAACGTGGAAAGAAGTGCTTCTTATGATGTCGTACCAAATCCCGGATAATGAATTTGAGGATGCTATGAATTATGCTCTGCTACGGGGTGATATGTCCAATATTTGGGACTCGACCAAGGAGCGTAAAATTGAAAATCCAGATCCCGAGCTAAGGGACAGAGAACAAGAAAGGATCTTACGATCCCAATTGAAATCAACAGATGGAGATACCGCGGAATTATATGATCAGGTGAATATTGCGTTTGTTAAGTAGATTTTATATGAAATATATAAATAAATGAGTTTTGGTTTCAGAGGTCGTAGTACCTAAGAAATTTTTAAACACAAGCTTAGTTATTCGGTCAGGTTCATCAATTTGTCTTAAAAAAAAATAAAAAAATATGTAATAATAAAAATATATATATTACAAAGTGTAATACAAACATACAAAATGGAAAGTGAAAGTTTTAAGATAAGAATATAACTTAAAAAATAAAACTTTTGCTTGTCTTACACATTTTGTCAACTATGATTCATATTTCATTCCCATGATATATTTTTATATTGCAGTTTTATAGGGATCATAAGCTACTTCTGAAACTCTTTCAAATTCTGGCAGTGATGCCGATTGTTCGGTCAGGTCCTGGATTAATTACATTCAGTTGGAAATCTTCTGCTGCCATATACGCCGTTTTTTTTTACGCCTTAATGACACTAATCGTTTTAGTCGTGGGTAATGAGCGCCTTAAGATTATATCCTCTATTAAAGAATTTGACGAGTACATCTACGCAATTTTGTTCCTAATTTTCTTGGTGCCCCACTTTTGGATCCCCTTTGTTGGATGGGGTGTTGCAAAAGAAGTTGCAACGTACAAAACAATGTGGGGAGCTTTTCAGGTAGTTTTATTTTTATTTCTGCTTAATTTAAAAAGTAAAATATGCTTTCTAGGTGCGATACTATCGCGTAACTGGTTCAACGCTTGAGTTTCCTAAGCTGAAGATTTTGATTGTGATTATCTTTATAGGATGTCTCATTTGTGCTTTTTTTTTCCTCACAAGCCTGAGTCTTTTGTTAGAAGGTAAAAAAAATTTTTATTTGTAAATTGTAAGTGACCATAGACATTTTCAGGATTTCCTATGTGGCACACTTCGGCATATTATCACATCATAACAATGATCAACATGAATTGCTCATTATGGTACATAAATTCACGTGCGATCAAAGCGGCATCGAAGAGTCTTTCGGAATCATTCCGAAAGGTAAAGATTACAATAAATCTCAAATTGATAAATGGGCACTAATTTTTTTCTAACCAGGACGTTCATATTGAATGCACTGCAAAGGTCATTTCACAATATCGTTTCCTTTGGTTAAACTTGAGTGAACTACTGCAAGCACTAGGAAATGCATACGCTCGGACATATTCGACTTACTGCTTATTCCTGTAAAATTATTTTTTCAGTAAGTTTAGTATAGGTAATCAAATTATTTAATTGCAGGTTCGCCAATATAACAATTGCCATTTACGGAGCATTTTCCGAAATTCTCGATCACGGACTTGTCTTCTCATTCAAAGTGATTGGACTGTTTGTGGCAACCTTTTATTGCGTTGTTCTTCTATTCGTTTTCTGTGATTGCTCACATAAATCAACTTTAGAAGTAGCGCAGGGGGTCCAGGATACTCTGCTGTCTATCAATCTTCTAAACGTCGATCTCCAAACCCAACGCGAAATTGATTTATTTATTGTGGCTATAGAGATGAACCCTGCTGTGGTCAGTTTAAGAGGATACGCCAACGTGAATCGTGAACTACTATCTTCGGTATGTTTTTTACATTGTTTTTTTTTTTTTTATAAATTGTTTATGTGATGCATTTTACGTACATTTTTTATTATAGTCCATTGCCACTATAGCAGTCTACTTGATTGTGCTTCTACAGTTCAAACTGTCTCTTATTGCCCAGAAGGTTTCAACAAAAATGCTGCAAGCTAAAATGTTGGCACAAGCGTAATTTTACAACAATATTGTTAGTAGTTTTATTTAAATGTTCACTGTATACGTAGAAATTAGAGAATAATAAATTAATTTGGAGATTTCCAAAATATTTTTTAATGATTTTACCAATGCACAGACTTGTTTTGTATTTAATCCTTTTTTTATTATATTTTTGAGGGTAATTCTTTCTTCACGTGTTTATTTACAAATAATATTTAAGGTCAGGTATTTTGTTTGTATATATTTTAAGCAACATTTAATTCAATAAATCGGTTTAAAAAGTCGTTTGCGAAATTTAATACAATATAAAGCCCAATTTATATTTATACCCCGCGTTTCCCACGCACAACTATTCCTATAATAAAACTAAAGAAGAACTACGTTTTATAAGATTCAAAATTTAATTCTTCAAGCTTATTAACGATATAAATAAATGAAAACTTTGTAAAGAGAGAACCAAAACTATTGAGTTCTTTTATCGATGTCTCCACTTTTGCTATAATTATGTAGGTACAGATAATTGGAAAGTATAGGCTCAATTCCCGAGTGCATAAGGAAGCGCAGTTTAAGGTAAGAATTAGCAAATACTTTCTTAGAGTACTAGTAAGTAAGCATACTTATGATGTATTAATTTGTCATATACAAATTAACGCGATAATTAAAAACGTAGACAAGTTCATCTGAAATAAATCAATGTCAATTATATTTAGGTTTCGTGCACATTTGTGGGCATAATAATACCTAATAAGAGACACTTTTTATCGACCACGTTGTATTAAATCATCATCATACCATCCTGCATGTCGGTGCGATAAAATCAGTAAGGTGTCCACAACCGTCGAGTTTGCAACTCAATCTAAGGACATTTCGGTGTCCCTGCACTGGCGAATGACGTGACCAAAGAAGGGTCATTTGTATGTTGTACATAACTTCTATATGTTCAACCACCCGCACGGTCAGCAACCAGAATCAGCCGGCGACTCAAGCTATGCAGAACTTAAGTTGAATTTGTTGTTGTGGTTCAGTGGGACATGGTCAGATTACCATGGATTTTATTTCCTTTCTTGTTGCTAACACACGTTTACTCGAAAGTATAATAATAATAAGTGTGCTTTTTTTTAAATCTTTCACTAAGTAAAAGTATTTCTAGAGTATTCCATCATTCCGCGTAGTTGCACCTCAGACAATTTGTGAAGAACCTGTAACTGAATCCCTGTCAAGGCAACAACAGTTTGTGACAGTCACGTAAGTTAATAGTCGTATTATGAACTAAGATAAATATATAACTTATAAAATATTTTCAGTTTATTCCCACGCAATAGAGAAAAATTAACTTATAACTTTCAAATATTTTTCAAAAATCTTGGTAACTATCAATCACAGCGTCGCACTTTAGAATTGTGGAAGTATATAAGAAGCTTGGAGTATAGAATTAATGTTCGCGACCGCTTGCAACTTTCTGAAACAAATTTGTTAATTATCAACAAGAATGAGGTAAATAAACGTATTTTTAATTCGTGCTAACCGATAATTTAACCATCCGTGACAAAAGCTAACACCAGGAATAGCATATGTCTTTCATGTTTCTGGTACTGCAAAAAATGGAATATTAGCTAAAGGACAGAATTTTACAATTAAGTACTTAAAAGGCGATTGGACCAACAATAATAATAAGGTGCAATGCAATATAATTCACGCGTAACAACTAACTAACGAATGTATTCTTTTCAGTCTTCAAATAACATAAATTTAGTACTACTAGCTCCCGAATATACCTTGGCTGGCATTCCCTTTGTAGCTGTGGCTAAAGTCGAATTCTGCCCACGGCGCTTCGATTACTTTGTAGGAGTAGTAACATACAATTAAAACGCCATTAACTAATAACACACCTGTATTTAGTTTCAATGGAATATTCCCGGATTAGATAAACAAGTTCAAAAGGATCTGCAAACCCCACGAAGCACCCTAAGGATTCCTGGGGGGACATTAAAAGAGGGGCAAAACTATCAAGTGGAAGTTTCTGTACTTCAGACAAATAGTTCAACGAAAATTGCGGGGGTGAGTACAATATGAAATATTAAGGCCAAAAGTCATTACTCATATGCCTTGCATTCATATTGATTTCCTCAATAAAGGTAACGAGTTCATATGCTCGTATTTACGTCTATGTATAAATATTTAACCACTCACAACAGCATGATTTTACCTTTCAGAGATAGAGTTCTTGAATATAAGTAATTTAAATTACAAATTCAAAGACCACAGTGTCTATTGAAGTTAAAATTAAGGAAATTATATCCATTAATTTTACTCATTTTTTTAGACGGCCTTTCCATTCAAAGTACTCACCAAAGGATTTGAAATTTTCATAATTCCCACAAGCGTAAATGCCGGACTCGGACAGCCAATAGTTGTTGAAATTATCATAAATGATTTTGATGGTAGCAATTCCAATGTACCAGAGGTAAATGCTAAGTACCAAAGGTAAAATAATTTTTTTGTGAAATTTTTAACTTAAAGATTTCATGGACGAGTACAAACGCATTAAATGCTGCCTACAAGTGTAGAGGTTGTGGAAGAACAAATAAAACAAGACTAGAAACATCTTTCGATACAGTTGGCAAGTAAGATAACCGAGTTAAATTGGATTGCAAAACAATAGGGGTGTTCACTCTTCGGTGTATCATAGCAAATTCTAATATTTTGCTCCAAGGTGCTCACCCTCCATTGTAAGCAAATACTATAATACAAATATGTATGCTATTTGAATAAAAATACATCGAAGAGTGAATAATCCTAATATTTCAGTTTTGTGGAAAAAAGAGTTATTTGTATGCAATTTTTGTATTAAACGAACTTTTATAATTTAATTATTGTTCATTATGCAAACTTGTAATGGTTTTGTATTCTCTAAACAACCAAATTTTTAATGCATTTGTATATATACATAAATCTTTCAAGAATTATATGTTTTAGTTATACCATTACGGCAAAAGTTAAAAAGGGAGCTACTATTAAGGCAATAACTTCAAAGGTTACAATAACATCCATACTGCTGTACTACGAGTTTTCGAACATCCCGAATCCATCCATTGCTGTAGATCAAGGTTTTAGAATTGATCTAACAATAAAAAATCTCATACCAAAGTGTGAAGGAGAATGGATGTCTGTCGAAAAAGACGGTTTTGAATTTCTTCCTCAGCTTGTAATTATTAAATAAATATCTTTGAAATTAAATAAGCATTAGAATAACTGTATTTCAGAAAAACGAGCTTAAACACTTCAAAGTAAACAATTTAGAACAGAACTATCTTTCAGAATTAAGTGATTTTGGTAATAATACAAAAAGTGAGTTTTTTCCACTCACAATTCCTCAAGCTAATTGGTTTAAAGGAAATGGGAAATACAAATTACGCTTGCAAATCACATGCCCAAATCTTTTTTTGCAAGAAGAGAAAATTTTATCCAAGAAAATAGAAAGTTGGTTTGAATTCGATTTACTCACAAAAGATGCGCCACAAGGAGCACCTTTAGAGGTTAGTATTAATATGAGTGATGCTTAGTTCTTTTGGTGATGTATCTAATTTAATTTAATTTTAATTCTAAAATTTAATTTTTTCTTCTTAGGTAAGACCAACGAGTGGGCTGGCACTACAAACAATTTTCCAATTCACAACGAACGACGCAAAGGATACAGAGAACTTACCTCTTCGCTATGAATTTTTTTATGAAATGGATAATTTTACAATAAGTGTTGGCAGTTACTACGAATATCGGGCTGCTGAAACAATCCTACCATATTCAGGTAAGTGTTAAATTACAATTCAAATAATATGTGCTCCCTTGCGAACGCATATCTTCTTACAGTTCCCTTTGCAATCTTGGTGTTATATGAAGTAGACTTCTGTCTCCTATTTTTAGCTTTAAATTACTCATATTTACAATATGTAAATATTTGTTTTTTAGTTTTTTATTTTCATTGTTATTGCTTGCATTATGCGAAATAAATAAATAAATGATATAAAAAGAAATTTTACAACTTAATATTTTTAAAGATTCTGCAATACAAACGTTTTATAAAGTCTGCGATGTTCGAAATGCTTGTTCAACTATTAATGGACCTTTAATTAAGGTAAATATGGGAGAAATGACTGCGCAAGACGCTCAACAAAAATTGCAAGAAATCGCCTTAGCCTTCGAGAGACAAGATTTTTCCCAGGGACAAACCCTCATGCTTATATCTGCATTATCTTATAAAGTACGGCACAAATTAATCAATATTGAAAATTATAATGATTACAATTTTCTAGAAAACAGGCAGCAAAATTTACGACAACTTCAGAAATCTTTCCATATATATTCTATCCAACGAAATTAATAAACAATATCAAAGCCCAAGTTTTCATGTAACGAATGATGATACTTACAAGTTTGTTCGATTAACAAAGGAAATTTTTGAAATTCTTGATGTAAATAATACCGAAATGATTCGAAAACTTTTGAATCTGCTGGAAAAATTAACAGAAGAAACCAATCCCTTGGGGTCATTCCGAAAGAAACGAGAATTGGAAAAGTTTACTAATTTGAACAACGGAAAAATTGAGGTGGATAGTGATTTTGCGCAATTATCTCTGGAACTAATGGAGCGTCTGTTAAAGTCAATCGATGAAAAAAATAGACTTGTTGAAAAACAAGATATTTTGGAAAAGATTAATAAACTTATCGTAAAGTTGTGCAAAAGCAACAAGATCCTTACAGAGAGCATAAGTAAGTTTAAAATCTATTTACACTAGAATTACATTTGAAAAGAGTTCTGCTTAGAACTTGAGGATATTTTTTTTACTTAACTAATTAAAATAATAATAATAAGAACAAGAATATTTATACATAACTCAGTCAGTAGTTGAAGTTTCCATATATATTGTTTTTATTTTAAATACATACATGTAAAAATGCATACATAATAGATTTTTATTTATAACAAGGAACTAATTTGGCTATCATAGACGTATGGAAACTAAAAGGTAATGATATTATCGGAACGCGGTTTTCGGTGACACATTACATGGTTCCAAAAATGGCATATCTTACAATAAATTTGCCTGAGCTACGAACAAACAATGAATTCTGTTTAACTCTTGCCCAATTCCCTGACGATTTATATTCAACGCAGGCAGATTCGGGGATGTATAAAATTCAATTACTTAATTTCTCCTTATATTCGGAAAGTGAAGCCAGTGATGGTCAAACATTCGGAAATGCTATGGATTTCCTTCTTCCAACCATCGGAGGATCAGAAAAGGTAAATTTGAAAAGTAATATCAAACAATTTTAATATTGTTTTTATATTTTCAGTGCTCAATGAGGATAAATAACGAGTGGATGGAAGATCTCTGTAACACTTTGTATGAATCAGATTTGATTAAATGTAGCTGTAGAAGTTTGGGATATCTTAGGTAAGAAGCACAACCTAACTTCAATATTACTATGAAGATGGGTTATGCCAACATTTAACATATCTACAAAACCCAAATTTTGTTTCAATATGACAACGAAAACTATGTTGCTCAACAATTTCAGGTTAAGTGCTAATCTTGACCAACGAGTAACTTCAACTGCTTCGAAAAGTTCTACAACTGTTTCTACTTCCCGTTTACGTCCAACTAGAGTTGTAAATGATGAAAATCTGCCATCTTTCTCTACCACGTTTAACATAATTTCATTGGCGTCAACATCACCCAAGACATTAACTACTTCCCAAGGCGACATTACGACTTCACCCAGTCCAGCAACAGGTTATATAAAAATATGCATCTTTTACTAATAATCCCAAAAGTATTTAAATAATAACATAACCATAACAATATATGTATGTAATGTTTCAGCATCAATAACAGCATACATCATACCATTGGTTGGGTTAGCTTTAATAGCCACTGTAATAGGAGGGGCTGTGGTATACAAACGGCGTCAAAAGATCGATAATTTACAAATTACTGGTATTGAGGTAATTTGTACTCTTATTTTGATGTTTATTAAAATTTTAACTATTTTTTTTCTTTCGTTTCCGTAGAGCGTTGAACCTCGTGAACAAATTTCCGGATTAAAATACGGACGATTTCATGATGAACACTTGCTAGTTGGAAGTTTTTAATATCGTATAGAACGCAAGATTATTTACTTAAGCATAAATGGACCCCGTAAACTTAATTTATTCCTACCTTTAATTTCAAATTGAATTTGTTTCAATAAATTTAAAACCATAATTATACAGCAATCCTACAATTTCTGCCTTATGGATGTGTCGATAGAGAAAATACCTCAAATGGTGTTTCAAATGAAATATCTTATTAATTTAAAATCACATTTACTTGTAATATTTACTGGTAAAAAAGAAATGTTACATTACCTTTTGTCAAGTATTATAAATTCATCTACAATTAAATAAACTGAGCTTGCTCAAATAACAAAATCAGAACAGTTTAGATGTATTTTTTCCCAAGCAAATAACACAAAAGTCTTCCAAGAAACTTAAATATCTACATTTCGAGGATCGCAACAATACTTACCTTACCACCAGTTACTTCTATGATTGGTCTGTTGAGTTCCATTTATAGCTTCCTCTGCGTTTAATTTTAAAGAATTCATATTTCGGACGAAACTATCCAACGATTCGTCGAGATATGGTGAGGTACGTGAGTTTGTCGGCTTGTTCTTACTGTTTGCTAGAAGATCGTTAACATTTATGTTTGCTTTCGGTTTTTCCTTCGGTGGTTCAAATCCATAACTAAACCTTTTAAATGACTCAACCTCTCTATCTTCAGATTCAAGCTCATTTAAGTTCAGCATTTGGTTAGGTGCAAAAAGGTTATCTAAGAGCAAAAGCAATTGAATTAGGCAACCTATGTCGTTCTTAACACAATATTTTACCCCCATACTCTCCCAGGGCACCACCGAAATTTTTGTTTTGTAAATTTTCTTGTTCAGGGCTAAAATTGTTAGCTCTTGATGTTGGCCGGGAGATGGGAGTGATTTCTACATGGTGGGTAGTACTGTCTGCGGAAAACTTGGATTCATTTATATTGTGAATAGTCACCTAGGAAAAATATGTGATTTAACCAGAAATAACACCATAGTATTCACAAGATCTACCTCACTGTTTAGTCTCTGGCCTGGTATGAGGTTCCTGAAAAATGACATGTCGTCATATTTGCTGTTTTGTCTGCCCTGGTTGGGAATATCGTCCAAATAATGATTGAATCCCGATACTGAAGGCGGAGGTGATTCATCACAATTGTGGCCCGAATCGTGTGAATTTCTATCAAACAAACCAGAAGATGCTGAGAATACTTCAAAATTGTTATAGTAATTGGACTGTTGATACTTTTGTTGCAGAGGTGAAGAAAGATTATGATTTCCAATATAAGGATTTTCTAAAAAGATGAAAAAATATTAAGATTTTTATTAAATTAATTTTTAAAAATCTTACTATTTGGCAAAGGACCTGAATTGGTCTGCCATTGGTTTCCAGTTTTTTTTTGCTGCTGCGCAGTCTTCACTTCACTGCCAATAGCTGATAGACATTTTGGGCCGGCATGCCCATTCGAATATTGGCCATTATTCGATACGTTGTCCGAAAAGTAGGAAAAGTTCCTACAACTTTCCGGCGCAGCATAGATACTTGGATTGAAGTTGCGATAATTATTCTGAACACCTGAAGAGAACGCCTGATGTAATGCAGGATTTCGTATGGTAAACATGCCATTTTCGTTTTTAATTATAGCAGCTGGTTGGTCCATTGGGAGTGGGGCAATTGGAACTCTATTTGGCATAGAAAGCACATGGTTATGCATGGACGGCCCGTGAAACATCGGATTGCGCAAGGTTATCATTTTAGACTCATTACTCTTTTGCTGCAATATTGCATTATCATTTGAAGTATCTGCCTTCTTCTTCTTACTTTTACGCTTATTCTTCTTGGGCTTTTTATTTTCTGTTTGGGATAAAATATCCGAAGTGGTTGATCTGGACCCCATTGCATCGACCATTATTACTCCACTTTGATCTGTACCAAATCTTCCTAAGTGTGGAAGCAATGCAGGGGGAATTATGGGCGCAGCCATCGAATTGTGCTGCTGCTGTTGCAGCTGCAGAGGCTGTGAGAGCTGAAATGTGAATTATTTTATACGTCTATAGAACATGCGATGCAATAATTAAGCAGGTCAGTTTGGTTGTACATCTCGCAACAAGGGCGAATTATTATTATTATTCTCCATTTTCTGTTTACATGCATTAAAAACTTTCGACTGGTCGATTCTCATAAAAAGTGGACTTATATTTAAAAACCCGGCTTATTTATGCATATATGTATGTATGTGTCTTATATAAAGATATGTTCGGAAAATAGTCGTATATAAGGATATCTTCCGAAAATACGGCATAAACTTTCTTGAAAAAAATAATTTCAAAATAAACTGAGAGGGAAAACTAGTCAGAGATCGAAAGCAAAGCCATTTAAATATTTGGTTAAATAAAATTGTATCATTTCATAAGATAGGTTTTGAAAAAAATGTTTTTCGAGATTACCTTATTCGTTTATATAAAAAATCTAATTAAGATGAATGAAAATAAATTACCTTTCCAATCGATTCCGTTTTTGCCCTCAATGCTTCTGCTCTACTTGGATCGACCTTCGTTAAAGTGATTCCTGGCGGTAAAGTCAAATCTTCCACTTGTACTCCTCGGTTTAGCTGCTCCATAATGCTTATATTTAAATTACATATAGTATTAGGATTATCACACGTATTTCTCGCAAACTCGACTGTGGTATCAGCGTTAAGGTTAAGTTTTTGCATTGAATGTCCCAATGACTTGGCAATATGCTCTGCATGCTTGACAGTCTTATCGGAAATTGCCAAATGGTGTTTTGTGTTATTATCATTAATTTTAATACGATTCAGTTTTTTGTTCGCCTTTTTCTTTTGCTTTTTATTTTCTTCTGAAGGCGCACTACACGCAGCGGAAGGTTGTTGAACAGGCACATTCCGCGCAATTGTAGGCTTCTTTTCTTTTCCTGCATTCTTTGAAGGTTTCTCGTTATTTTCTACTCTAGTTTGTTTGTTCTTTTGCACTTGATTGTTATTGTTAGTCAATTTAATTTGAGTCTTCTTAGCTTTTGGTTTTACCACAGTAACGATTACGGACTCTTCGGATTCGGAAGAAAATTCATCCATATGAAGCATTTTAAACTGATTGTTGTCGAACTGACCCTTATCCAAAACTTTCTTATGTTTTGGTTCAATCTTCTTCTCCCGTGACTTTTCTTCAGTTTTAATGGCTTCTACAGATATTTCTACCTGCTTCTTAATCTTCGATTGTTTTGAATTTTTACCTTGTTTTTGCTTTCCATTGCTTGCTGAATTCTCTCTGCTGTTAATGCCACTATCCGCACTGGGGCACTTACTTTGCGGGATCTTTATTTGCTCTTTATTAGAATTTTTCTTTGTTTTATTGCTTGGTTTCTCAACCATAACTTCAGTTGGCTGTTTGTTCTGCTTCTTACTTTTGCTATTTGCATCTATTTCAACAAGCACACTCTTTTGTTTTCTATTATTGGTATTATTGGTTTTAGATTTTGTTTTTGCGGCTTGTTTCATCTCTGCCTCCTTTTGCATTTCCGCAGCTAATTTCATTGCCCTTCTTCTCTCTTTCTTTAATTGAGTCTTTGTTTTCACCACAGGTAGTTCGGTTAAGGCACTATTTTTCTGTACATTGTGTTGAGATTTTAGCTGTTGACCTTTCAAAGGCAATGAAGCAGATTTGAGCTGAGAGGGAAATACGGTTGGATGTATAACACTTAACGTTCGGGCGTCTAGCGAAGTGGCAGGAACTATTTGCCCATTAATGAATGTATACAATAGCTTATCCTTGTCTGGCGAAGGTCCTTTTGCAGTTACTGTGACCTGGGTCTCTGGGACATTCGGGAGATTTACTCTCCGAATAGTTACTATTCTTTTCGATGGGTCTAAAGGATCTGAAGCATTCGGATACGACACTTGTACATTGTGAATTGCAGGTACTCTAAACTCTTTCGACTGAACAAATTGCTGCTCAGGGGGATGAAATACTGCTGGAGAGTTTGAAGCGCTCTTCTGATTTGTACTTTTGGTTTTAATGCTTTGCTTAGGCTGAGCAGCTGCAGGCTCTGCAGGCGCATTCTTTTTCAACATTTCTTGCTGGTGCTCCTTTGTAGGTAAATATGAAAATTTAAATTCCGAATTGGCTGATTTTACTGTTGCTATTAGTTCCAAAATATTCGTCTCAATTTTCGCCTTTGCCTTACTCAGCTTTTTTATGTTCGTCTCAAGTTCACTTATTCTCTTTTTATCCTTCTTCTTTGACACTTTTTGAGCCTTTAATTCATTTTTCGACATAAACTCTTTAAAGTATAGATCATGAAACTGCGACCGCAAATCTGTGAGCTCCTCAACTCTTTTTTGCTCTTCCCTTTTTAATTTCTGTTTCGCCTTCTTAGCAGCTTTCTTATTATTAGGTTTAGGCTTCTTTGAATCGCCAGAGCCTTCTATAAAGCTCAACTTATTTTTAACCCATTCCTCTAAATTTTCACTTGTGTCTAAATCATTTTCGATGTTCACATTAACTTTTGCCGGTTGCTTCAAATCAAGTTTCGTTTTATCCTCTTTTTCTTGATTTGCTTTTATAGCATTTTTAGTTACCTCCTTCGAAACATTTGCTTTATTCTGAATTTTTGACATTTCTTTGCTTAAAGTGCACAAGCTAGGAGGACTTTTGTTCAGCACTTTTATCAAATCTAAAGGAGACTTCGTACTAGTTTTATTAATTGTTTTAACATTCTTCTTGGCATTCGTCATCTGACTTAGTTTTTTACGCAACCGATCTCGCGTTTCACTTACTCGTGAAGAATCCTAAAAATATCATATAAATAAGATATTTTAATTTTACGAAATACAAAAAATAATAAATACCTTGTCATGAGAACACTTTTTGTTTATATGGCTTTCTTTGCAATGCTGCTCCGCGCAACCTCCAAAATAAAAGGAAATTCAAGAGATTAAGAAGCGAAAGTACTCTTTTTATGCATCTACTCAACTACAGAGGTAAAATTTATAAAATTATTAAAGAGACAGTTGATGTAACTTACATGGTGGTTTCTTTTTAGGATTATCTACCAATTCGCGAGGTTTTATCAATTCAGGCTCAAGAGTTACTGGAGGCTCCTCACATATTTCCCTTTGAAATAATTGTATAAAACAAAAAATCATACACGAAATTATTAAAAATTACTACCTTGGCTTTGGCTCCACTTTTTTATTACTCTCCACTTTAAAATTCCTATTAATCCTGTAAAAATGAGAGACAAATTTTATAGTAACTTGAGGTAATTTAATTCAAATAAAAAACAAAATCTTACTGTTTCAGCAAAATCTGTTTTAAAGTAGCAGGGCTTAGCACCGAGCTGTAAAAATAAAAAAATAAAAAAAATTAGAAATTTAATTATTAATAATTTTAGTAAGAGATTTACAGTACTAAAGCATCTAAATTGATTACTTCATTATTTTGCCTAGGGTCTGTGTTGGAAATTGCAGGGTTCACGATTTACTTCTTTTAATATTGTTCTAATAAAGATGCACTTTGCAAATCTTTAGTGATATCAACTTAGCGAGGTTTTAAAAATCTTAATTTCCCATGTGGATTTATAGAAAATTATTTTTCTCAAATCAATATTTTGGAAATTACGCTAATCAACGTTTTTAATGTTTGTTTATTTTACAGAAATACACAAATTTTAATATGAATTTTTCTAAGTCCGGAAACTAAAACAATTTCCATTATGCCAGGTTTTTGAAAAAATAGAATCATGACTACCACAAGAGTTTAAATGAGTTAAGAAGTTAGCTGGGATATCTCTCCTAATTTTGTTCGACAACTAGAACTTAGTTTTAAATACCTATTTCTTAGAAAAACGAGATTGTTAATAGTTTTGTAGTATTTGAAAATAAACTTTCAATCCTTTCACAATCATGGTATTTATAACATAAATGTTAATTTTTTAGTAGCGGACATGATAATCCTATCATACTACACGGGTGGCGCTGTTACAGCCTTCTATTTGTAAATCACGTATTTTGTCGAAATCGACACTGCGAAATTTGGAAATAATATTGTAATTTAAACAAAAGATACACAAGTTACGTAGTCATCTTTGAAATAATCTTATTGGGTATATTCTTTCATAGTAGGTACTTTAAATTTATAAATATAAGTAAAACTCCTAATTATGGCATTTGCGAAATATTTGGCTTGGCTACTACTGATTTTCTTGTTTTTTTTCCTTCCATGCTATTTCTATATCTTTTAGTGATATGATCTCACATAATAACTCACCCAAGATTTGGTTCTTCTGACTGCAAAATACTAGAAAGAAATAATTTTTAGTAATGTTAGTAAATTAATAGATATATTAATTCTAATATCAGTCAGTGTTAGTGCTCAAATGTAAAATACGGAAAAATGTCAACATAGCCTTAGGAATAAACATCCTATTGTTAGATAGTAATCGGTCACCAAGGTAAACTAAAATTACGGCCCTGCAATTCTCTTCACCCTCGTATTAAGAGGCGGTTAGAAACCGAGCAAATCTTTACTTACCCTAAAGTCTTTCCGAAAAAATCTAAAAATTTCTTCGATTTCGCTTTTCCTTCCAGGTGCTCCTCCATCGGCAGTTCAATGTCATTGTTAACTAATTTCAATTGATCAATATCAGGCTTTGATGGATCATCGTCTGCGTCAGCAAAATAGCTGGCAATTAACGAGGTATTGAACGTCCACAAAGTTTTTAAAATGAGATCATCACTTTCCGGATCATGGAAAATTGAGAGCGCTTTATACATGGCGACACCAGGAACAGTTTCAACCAATTTATCTAACGTTATTGAGTATGGTTGATAATTTTTCATTAAATGATGGGCTAAGCAAAATGAAATTTCTCGGTTTATAAATTTCTTAGCGAGCGCACAAGATGTCCTTTTACAGTTAGAACAGAAGTATTTTTCTTCAATCGTCTTATATGGATACGGCTTGCGGTCTAGGCAAATTTATTGTGTTGAATAAAAGTAATCCACTTGTTTGAATGCCTTACCTTTTAAATGCTTGAACACAGTCCAAGATAAGTGGTAGGTATCCAATGGTTCCGGGGTAATTTCTGCCATCTTTGAGCCATTGAGCATCGCATTAAATTCTTTATTATCCCCTTCACTTTCAAATTCTTTACCTTGCTTGGCTGTAACACATTTTTGAAATATTTTTGCAACATATTTTACACCATCTTTCCCAACTCTCTCTGTGAAACTGCATTTTAGACATACTCCTTCTTTTTTACACTGTTTGGTAAGCTTTGATATCGTAGGTCTTCCAGCAATCAAGCAGGTTGCACACGTGCATGCACTATAAATTAACGAATTAATAATAGCATAAAAAAACAACCACTACATTTCCCAATACTTACTCTTTATGGAATTCCTGTGGATTGTTGCAAAGTTTACACGATTGCACGGACACCACTGCATTGAGACGAACTGGATCTGAAGTAGGCCACCTCTTCTTAATATAGGCTACAATATTTTGCCAAACTAATTTCTTATCCTCATGAGTTTCCCAGTTAGGAATATCAATAAATTGCTCATATGGCAGAGTAATGTCTTTTCGGATCACTTCGAAAATAGTCTGAACAGCCTTCAGCCGCTTTCTCCTCTCCTGATCTTCTGGCGACATGTGATATAAATGCAAATTCGCCCAAACCTCTCTCCACATGTTATTAACATTTGTCATTTCCTCATCGAATTTAATGTATATTTTTACTAATTCAGTATATCTTTCCGGTGACACTTCAGCTTTTAGCTGCAAAGAAATAATAGACAAACATAATAGGACCTAACTAAAGTTGCAACCATACCCTTAGTATGCACTCCGCCATTGGTCCAATACTGGCGTATACGTATTTTTGGTACATCCGCTTGTTAAGTAACACCCAGTCCATGCCGAACTGCTTCATGTGATTGTTCTCGAAGGCAAAGAGGAAACGCGACATCTCATTAGCTACAGTACAGACCTTCTCGTAGCCCATCAAGACATCTTAAATTGAAGGAACATTAAGAAGAAAAAAATCAAAAACTCAAAAACAGGAGTTCTTACAATTCATAATAACTTCTGTAGTCGAATGACCAATGCCTATTGCGGCTATTTTGTCCGAAATGCCGACTGAATAGGCTCTGGCGAAACATTCTGCTTGAAAACTCATCAACTCGAGCAACTGATGCGGATCTTCTGTTACAAACCTAAGGAGAACTGTTTTATAATAACTGAACATTTTTTATTTCTAATAAACTTGAAACTAAAGCGCAATTTTATCCGCTAGCAGTTCGGCGGTATTTTGTTGTTACGTAAATGATAACTGTATGCCAACAATAGTTTATAGAAAAAAATATATTTTGCAGATTATTTCGAAATGTTTTAAGATTGTTTCTATTCTGATATAACAGCTTAAAATTACTGCTACCATTTGAGCAGCATTATTAAGCTCCCGAATTAATGCGTTTTTTTGACCAATTAAAAGGACTAACTGAACTGTTATAACTACTTGTGGCGTATTATATGATGCTTTTATCATTTTAATCTGCTTCAGATGAGGCGCAAAGTCCGTACAACTGAAAAATTCTGTTTTTATTTCAGAATAATTTGCACTAACCAATCTTAGAATTGCCTCAAAAAAGTGTTATTTAATTCGTTCACTGTGCAATTCGGAAGTGTTATTGAGTGTCTGCCGTAATTTCTTTGCAGGCAATTGTTAGGAGAATTCAAGTACACTTTAAAAAAAACTATACGGCATTGAACACATGTACCGAAATAAGGCCTTCAATCGTTAAATATAGAATCGATTTCTAAGAAATCCAAAATTTTGCAATTTAAAGGAGATCTGAAAGGTCGCGGTGATAAAGACTTACACGATCGTTAACTAAAATCGCTCATTCATAGGTTCATAGCTTCAAAATCACATGCAAGCATTAAGATATTTACATTGCACTCAGGAGAACCAGCATCACATTTTCGGTGAGCGACAAGTCCGACATGAATTCCAAATGCTGCATTCTGTTTGCGTCCTGTACCCCGTTTACAAGCCATGAGAAGTTGTCCTCCGTCAGGTTATCGTACACTTCCAAAGTATTCACGGCGCTGGACCTAGATCAAATAGATCAAAATTCGTCAGTTAAAAATAGACAGGGGCACCTCAATGTCTTACTCAATGATCGACCGGTAGAACTTGACAATTATTCTGCGCAGGGCGTTCCACATGCTCCGCATGCTAAAGTGGTCGTTCATAATCAGCAGGATCACTTCTCTGTATTTGAGGCACTCCTCGCACGTACAGAACGCGTAAAAGTCCTCCACATCGTGGTCCAGGTGGAGGTCCAGCAGGTCCTGAAAGAGCCCGCCTTTAGCAGAGGCAAGTGAATTTTTCACGCCACTAAAAAACATACCTCACTGGTCAACTCCTGAATATCCTTTGTGGGGTTCTTTATTTTGCATTGACCATTTTCAATCCTTTGCTGCAGCTCCTCTAGCGAGACGACTTGCTTAATTTTCAAAGGGCTCCGCTTGACAAGTTTCTCCAATCCGCTCTGGCTGCCGTCCTTCTTGATTCCAGCGTCCATTATTTCCCTGTTACACTTTGGTTCCACCGCTTCGTCAGAGTTTCAATTAGCGGCAATTCAAGCCAACTATCAAAACAATTTGAATATTGCTATTTTTTCCCAAAATCAGGCGGAATATCTCAACAACTTGCGAGTGCAAACAAATCAGACACTTCCATCAATATGGCGAATATTTTCTTACCTGAAGTTTGGTTTGTTTTCTTCCAGGAGTTAGTTGAGGTCACAACCCTAAAGACGGAATGTACATGCAATTAGGGCCCACAATGCATATCACTACTTCCAACGGGTGGTGCGCCTTCGCTTAAAATTCGCAACAAATTCGAAGAAATTATAAAACCAAAGAGTAATTAAGCAATATTTATTTAATACGCATGGTTTCTGTAACAAGTTTATTGTGTATTAATTAAATTCTAAAAAACAACTTTGCCATCCTGCAAAAACAACAGCTGTTCAAAAGTTTTCAGGCATTCTCGACGATTGTGCATGGATGAGAATATCTTTCCAGTCGTTTTTTAAAGTTGGCGGAACTGTCCTGAGAAACGTCAAAACAAAAATAAGTTTGGTGAAGTGCTTTGCATCTTTAATTTTAAGTGTTCTGAAATTGTAAAAATGACCGGTGATAGCGAAATGAAAAGCAATATCGCAGACGAAGAAGCGTACATCGATGTGGAGTTCTACAGAAAACTAGTCCGAACTTACATTGATATGGTAAATTGCTACATATTTACGCATATACCTTCTGGTTGTTTTTCGGTTCACTTGTTTAGTTTATAAAAAGGAGAAATCCTCTGTAGTCTAGAAATTTTAGCAATCGTAAGAGTCAGTGCAAATTAAACAAGATATACAAGCCAATTTCATACAAATTTTGCGAGCAAAGTGAAATTCGCACCGCTGGGTCTTGGTGCGGTTACCGAAGTAAAGGCCGCGATAAGGCTGGAACAGAATGTGTAGCGTGTAGAAGTTTTCACTTCAATAAGAAAGAATCTGACTGCGTAACTAAGGTTGTATGTAACCTTTCAATTTCAGTTTCTCGGAAATTATAATGTGCGGTATATCATTTTAATTTTTGCGTCATATTCACTCGATTATCTTTTAGCATGAATTCCCTATCTGCTTTTCAAGCTGCATACTTTGGAGAAAATGTGTAATGAACCGAAAATAACCTAAGGGCTTTCAAATTAATAATAATGTTTTGTGAATACTCATACTTTAATTCAGAACATTTACCATAGTTTACATTTATTAACGGGATTCATCGTGCTCTTCCTATGGCAGTTGTAACTATCTGCAAATTGCTGTAAGTTTGAAACAGTGGCCTTCACTCGTATATCATGCCGTGGATGCACATCGTTCGGATCGGGAAAGTCCGACCACACATTATTCATTTCACAGAAAAATTGACCAAAACTGAGGAAGAATAGTTTATCAATGCTCAAATTGAGTCCCCTCGTCCTTTCCTTCTTCACTAAAGAGCTATATTTATTTCTTTCCACCCAGTCCTTGTAAGCCAAATAAGATACATGCAAACCGACATTATCTGCTAAGTTTTCACCCAAAGTAAAGTTTCCATCCATCTTAAGGCGGTCGTATTGTGCTATAAAGCATTTTGCACGATGATTATATTTCGCTAACGAATTTGTAGTTAACCAACTGTTAGCTTCGCCTTTATGATCATAAAACCTTCCATCATCGTCGAATCCATGTGCGATTTCGTGGCTCAAAATGAAACCCACAACTCCGTACTTTTGGTACATAGGTAAACTGGAATGATAAAAAGGAAGTTGAAGCATCCCCGCTGAAATGAATACCTTGTTTGTACTGGTACTATAAGAACCTTGCACATCTGTTAAGTCAATGGTACTGGAGCTGCGAAGCAGATCTTTAAAGTCTATCATATTGTTTAATGCCATTAGATTGGTTGTTGTTTCAAAAAATTTATCCTTATTAATACTAACATTTTTAAAATATCTCTTTCTATGACTCCGCCTCGTCATAAAGTATGGAAGACCTACACCAAGCGTCATGGCTTCAATTTTTTTGATCGCCCTAATTCTCGTTTTACTGTCTATCCATGTTGAATTTTGAAGAATTGCCTGGAATTTGGTTTTTACATCATTCCAAATAATTTTAACTTCTTTTCTCTTTTTACTTTTTAAATACTTTCTAGAGAAGATGAAATCTGCAGCCATGTTCATATGGTTGCTTACGTGTTGGACACATGTTTTCCACCAAGGCCTCATGTCCGTTCTGTTGGTTACTACCAAATTCGTTAATGACAAGGCATTTTTAATGATAACGTAATTGTAAATGGTTTCTTCTTTAGTATGGGAGAGAACTTTCATCAGACCTTTTAAGTAACGATCTTCCACAAGTATAGATTCGCTAGGTTTAATTTCACTCGTGTTTAGGAGAGTCGTCAAATACATCTTCCAGTCGATCAAAGGATATAGCTTCGATAATTCTCCAAATTTTCTTCTTGTATATAATTCCGCTCTATGAGTCCGTTTGTTATCGTTCCGTGATATACGCGCCAGTTCAGCCTCGAAACTATAGATTTCCTGTGCTACATTTTGTGCTTCAGAGTAGTTTCCCCCTAGCTCAAGTATAATGCTTCTTATTTTTTTCTTGTATGCTCCAAAATACCCTTCTATCTCATAATCGTCCTTGTCTGCATTTTCCAAAGGAGGTTGATCAAGGTATAGAATACTTTTCGAAGTATCGTCGAAATCGATGTCTATATAAATGGCGAAAATATATTTTTTACCCAGCAAATGTAGCTTCGCAATTAGCTCTGCCCAATGAAGGTATCTTGGTCCACTGTCTAAAGCATGACAACTGCCCAAAGCAGTGATAAAATCTTTAAGAGGTTCAATACCTCGCTTCTTAAGTGCAATTACATTCATGCATGATTCATAGTATTCCTTCGCCAGATGAACTATGTCGCCTTGTAAGAAATCTTTAAAAAAGTTGTCATCTTGGAAGCTCTCGTTTAACGCCTTCAGTACTTCATTTTTCGTCATTTGAATCACGTCATACCGTAACAAATTTCTGGGGACGTCGACCACAGACGACCAGCTACCGCAAGAGAAGGTAGAAAAATCTTCGCAGGGATCTACACTTTTATCCATCACCGATTGTAAATAATTTTCGTGATATTGCCTAATTACTTTTCCATCACTTTTAACCGATATAAGGTTTTCTAATTTTTCTAATCGTGCCTGTATGCTTAACAGGCTTAAACAGAGCGAGATAATAACCAGCATGATTATCAAATAAATACTGGTATTTCAATGTTAAAAAACTTCTGTAAGTGGAGCGATTTTGATTAACCATTTTACTTTTATATGTTCATGACAGTGGGTTGAATTGTATGTACAAGTGGCGAATATATCGATCACCAGCTGTGTAACGTTTCAACTTAATAAAGCAAGCATTTCTATCACTAAAGAAAATTTAATGGTTTTCCTGAGGAAATCAATTTATTTGAAGCAATCAGATATACATAGACATTAAGTAATCGAAGCCAGCTTTCTTTAATTTTTTTTTAATCTAAAGATACTCTGCAGTTTCTATACTCATTGACGTCTTTGTTGACCTCAAAAAGGATCTTTGAAAAAGAAGATAGAGAATGTTGACCTATATCAATATTTTTTTTAATAAAAAGAATGTTTACTCTTGAAAAACGTACAAATAATAGTTATAATAAGAAAATTAGAGTGGCTGAAGTTATTGTTTCCAAAAATTTTAAAGCATTCGGTTACTCACAATATGCCGCTTTATTCAACGCTTTTTTATTTAAAAATCTAATATGTGCTTTAATTTTTTTTTATTATTCTACCACATCTTATCTAATGGACTCCACATTGGTAGGTCTTTCAAAACTATTGTTTTATTTTACGCAGACTTCAACAAGACCTTTTAGAATTGTTAAATTGTAAATATATTGATCTCCTTCTAACTACTATCATTGACGGCAATTTATGCTAATGACGCACGTCGATGGTATTTTATTTTTTGAAATTTTCCTTACACAATATGTTATTTGTTGATTTAAATTAAGACGAGGATTGACTGCTCCGAAACGATTCGAAATAAAAAACAAAATTTTCAATTGAATCTGCAAGTAAAGAGACATCCTTTAAAAGTAATATTATTCGTTTTGAAATATGCATATGTATTTCTTTCAATAAAACAGGCGAATATATCTACAAATTTATATTTTTATTTGTATAATTCACCATAGCTTACATTTCTTAATAGGGTTCATAGCGGTTTTTTTAGTACAATTGAAGCTCTTTGAAAATTCTTTGGAATTAGAAAGTGTAGCTTTGAGGCGTATATCCTGCCCAGGATGCATGTCGTTTGGATCTCCATAAAGTGGTATATTAGCCATTTCACAAAAGAATTGAGCAAAACTTAAATAAAAAAGTTGATCGGTTCGCAAACTAAGACCTTTAACCCTTTCTTTCTTCATTTCAGGTGAAGTTTTGTGTCTTCCCACCCAGTCCTCATAAGCCAAATAAGCTACGCGAACGCCAATGTTGTCTGCTATATTTTCACCCAATGTAAAGTTGCCATCAACGCCAAGATGGTTGTATTGGTTTATGAAGCACTTCGTACGCTTATTGTATTGAACTAAACATTCTTGAGTACACCAACTGTTGGCTTCTCCTTTATAATCATAAAATCTTCCTTCGTCGTCAAATCCGTGGGCCAGTTCATGGCTTAAAATGAAACCCACAACTCCATACTTTTGGAACATGGGTAAACTTGTGTGGTAGAGCGGCAGCTGCAAAATCCCAGTTGAAAGCTTCAATTTATTAGCTCCTAAATTATATGACCCTGACACATAAGACAATTCGGAGGCACTGGAAAAACGAAAAGGGTCTGCCAACTGCAATGCATTGTTCAAAGTCATTAAATTCATAGTTGTTTCAAAGAACTTCGTCTTGGTAATATTAAAATCCGTGAAATAATTGTTTCTTTCTGTTCGCTTTGTTATAAACTTTGGAAGACCTATATTAAGCATTGTGGCATCAATTTTTCGAAGAGCCCTCACCTTTGTTTCGCTGTCTATCCAAGTTGAGTTTGTTAAGATTTCCTTGAACTTTCTCCTCACATCGTTCCAAATTGCTGTAACGTCCGCACGTTTTCCACTTTTCAAATATTTCCTTGAAAAAATAAATCCAGCAGTCATGTCCATATACTCGATTACATTATTAACACACGTTTTCCACCAGGCATCTATGTTCGTTTCTTTGGTTACTATAAAATTCTTAAGGTACAACGCTTGTCTAATTATAACGTAATTGTAAATCGTAGCCTCTTCAGTGTGATTGAGTATTGTCATTAATCCCTTTAAGTACCGATCCTCCACTAGGATAAAATCGCTTTTGTTTAATTTATTGGTGTTGAACAGAGTTGCGAAATACATCGACCAATCAATCAAAGGGTATAATGTCGGCAAGTCTCCTACTGTTGTCCGCGTATATAATTCTGCTCTGTGACTTCGCTTATCATTATTCCTGGATATATTCGCCAACTCGGCCTCGAAATTAAATATTTCCTGTGCCACTTTTTCTGGTTTAGTATTGTTATCCCCTAATTCAACCAAAAGCTTTTCGAATGTCTCTTTATATACGGCAAAGTATTCTTCGGTTTTGTACTCAGTTTTGTCATCTTTTTCCAAAGAAGGTTGATCTATATACAGAATGCTTCTTGAAGAATCACCAAAATCTGCATCAATTAGGGTGCTAATTAAATAATCCTTGCCCAGCAGACGTAGTTTGGCAATTAGTTGTTCCCAGTGAAGTGATCTTGGTCTAGCATTTAAAGCAGGACAACTGCCCAAAGCAGCAATAAAATCTTTAAGAGGTTCGTCACCTCGATTTTTAAGTAAATCAATATCCATACAGGACTCGTAGTACTCCTTCGCTTGGTTGATAACATCACTTTTTGAAAAACGTTTAAAATAATTGTCATCTTGAAAACTTTCGTTCAACGCTTTTAAGACTTCCGTTTCCATTAACTGAGTTACGCCGTACCGCAATTCATTATGAGGCACTTTTAGTACAGAGGACCATCTACCACAAGAGTACTCCAAAAAATCTTCACATGGATCTGCATTTTTATTCATAACTGATTTTAAATATTTCCTGTGATACTTTTTTATCATTTTTGTGTTACTCTTAGTTGATATTAAACTATCTAATTGAGCACTTACGCCCAAAAAACTTAAACACAATACGAAAGCGATCAACATGATTACTAAATTTTCTACAGTCGATTGATTTTCAAGAAAGCTTAAGTCGCCTACGTAAGGCAAAATATTTAAGCTCTTAAGTAAAATTGGCATAGATACAATTTGTATGAACAATTCGTTTGTAAAAATCTATCGAATGGTCGTAGTTTGCTCTTAAATTACGCACGACTTGACGATATAATATGCATATGTACATATGTGTTTTAGTGTTCCATTGAATTCAAACATATGCAAAATACATTTTTTTCCCCAAAATTGAGATTATTAGTGGGTAGTGCTGTTAAGTACTTTTGCTATATATTGGCCACTAATAATATTTTTTGGAAAAAAATGTACAAGGTCAACGCAGAAAGGGGACGATTTTGCGATTTTTAAGTGAATTTTAATTTTATTGTCCTTAATCCACTTTTTTTTGTTAAACGTAAGGTGTGTTGGGGATTTAATTAAATTGAAATTTTTGTGTTAATTTTTCAAATTAAATTGCAATTTCTTTTATTTAATATCTTATCTTTATTATTAATCTTAAAAAATATTTGGAATTTTATACATATATTTTATTCCAGCGTCGCTACCAAACAGCGCTATTTTGGGCAGAGAAAGTTTCCGTATTAAGTCAAAACGACCCGAAAGATATATACTGGCAGGCACAATGTATGTTCCTCCTAAAAGAATATCACAGAGCTGCGCATATTATAAAAGTCCATGGATTGGAAAAGACCAGCGTATCATGCTATTACTTATGTGTCGAAAGTCTTTTTGAAGCTAAGGAGTACAATGAAGCAATTGAAATTTTAAACGCCGTGGATGTAGAGGACCTTGCAGTGTCTCTTATAGCTCAACATCCTTATGAATCTGATTATCCAAATATCTGGCTGGACGAGCATACTAAAAATGTAAAATATATATTGCTTGTAAATCTTTATAATGTTTAATGTAATTTGAATTTAAGGAAACTCTAGCATCAATATGTTATTTGAAAGGTAAAGTCTTTGAAGCCATGGATAACAGAGCTCTTGCAATGGACTGCTATGTGCAGGCACTTCAAAAATCCATATACTGTTCGGAAGCATTAGATGCTCTCGTGGAACACGAAATGTTAATGGCATGGGAAGGTTTTTATTCAGATATAAATTTAGGAGTAAAATGTTCATGAAAATAAAATTTTTAGAAAAAGAACTTATGCAACATTTACCATTCTCCCAGCAATGTTCAGACCCTGATGCAAAACTAATAAAAAAGTTATATGAAAGCAAACTGAAAAAATACTACGACACACTTAGTCCTGTAATAATAATAAATGTTTTGCTTATCTATTGGAATAAAATAAAAAATTTTTTGGCAGCAAACAAATATGGAACAAACACCAATTGGAAACTTAAACACTTTGCAATCTATCAAAGAACTCACTGAAAAGATGCGTAAAAGCCGGTCCAATGAAGTGAAAATTAATAAAAATTTAACATCCAAACTCTTTACTCCACTTCAAACAGCTATTCTGTCGCCAGCAAACAAGTAAGGAATATTAACCTGTAATAAATAATATATATTTTTTAAATTATTTTTACTTCAGAATCTTGCAAGACCTAAAGAATACACCATCGTACTCCCTTCAGAGCAGTTTATCAAGAGTATCTTTAACAAATGAAAGCAATCGGGCACTGGAAAACAGTCAACGAAGCAAATTGGGAACAGATTGTCCGACAGCAATAACACTTAATTCTTCCCTGGTTAGAATTCAGCGGAGTGTAGATTTACTGGCTGCTGAAGCTGAGAAATTATTTTACGATTGTGAATACAGAAAGTGTTTGAAAATTTTAGATGAGTAAGCAAATAATTCTGGTTATTACACTGTTACTAATCTTGGATATTTTAGCCTTCTTAAAAGGGACCCCTATCACAACGGCGCCCTCACAGTTCAAATAGGATGCTTGGTTGAATTAAAAGATTTTAATAGTAAGTTTGTTTCGAAGCTATCAACAAATTTTCCAATTCAAATATTGCAGGACTTTTTTATGTGGCCCATAAGCTGGTTGATCTTTATCCGGATAAAGCAATTTCATGGTATGCTGTCGGTTGTTACTATGATTTAATAGGGAAAAGTGATCCAGCAAGGCGATATCTTTCGAAAGCCACTTCTTTGGATAGATTATATGGACCGGCTTGGCTAGCCTACGGGCACTCGTTTGCTAAAGAAAATGAGCATGATCAGGTTAACCACTTTGCTTTAAACAAAAAACCAATAAATAAAAATTTAACAATTTATATACAGGCTATGGCAGCATATTTCAAGGCAACACAATTAATGAGAGGATGTCATTTACCTCTTTTATACATCGGTGTTGAGTGCGGTCTAACAAAAAACCTTGAGCTGGCAGAAAAATTCTTTTACCAGGCCATGTCTATAGCACCTCTTGATGTTTTTGTTTTACACGAATTAGGAGTTATAAAATTTGAATACGAATTGTAAGATACCTGTTTAACAATGATTATTCTGAATCCAGTATAAAAATATTATTCTTCATTACGTTATCTATTTACCTTGGATTAAGCATAACTTAAATAAAATAATAATAATATGGGCATGAATATTAATCTAAAATTTAATTTAGCTACAACGGAGCCGAAGAGGTATTTCGAACAACTGCTGAAATAGTAGCAAACCGGTCGAAGAACAATAAAGAAGCTGTTTCACCGAGATGGGAACCACTGTTCAATAACTTGGGGCATTGCTGTAGGAAAAATAAGAAGTACAAGGAAGCCCTAGAGTATCATCAAATGGTGAATACTAAAATTTAAATAAAAATCATTGCATAATAATTTTTATGTTAGGCTCTTTTGCTAAAACCTCAAAACCCTGAGACCTACACAGCAATTGGATTCGTTCACGCTCTCATGGGACAACTGGAGAGAGCAATTGAATACTTCCATAAAAGCCTCGCACTTAATAGGGACTGTGTTGTTACATCAACCATTTTAAAAACTTGTATTGAAGATCTAATGGAAGAAGACTCAATCATCGATAAAATTTGTTATAAAGGTAAATTTTTAGTGTTTTAGGCAACACTTTCGTGTTAACCATTTCGTTCAATTTGTAGAGGGTAAAATTCCACCTAAATCACCAACAAAAAGGCCAAATCCAGTAGAAGAAACACCAATGAAACTTAATTGTATAAAATTAAAGTTTGAGGAGTATGATTTTTCGCCAAATTCAGACACTATTGATAATAGCTGCGATATGAGTATGGATGTGTGATAATTATTTCTCCAGTTGTTTCAAAGTACACACAAATAAATTCTTTAAATAAAATGTTTAATTTGACAAATGTATTTTGAAGATTCCTTTTTAAGTGCATTAACAAATCAGGAGACATTTAATAGTAAAACGATCTGAAGGCGGTGAGTTTGATTTATTTTGATTATCGTTATCGAGCAATCGAAAAATAAAAATTACTTCGTAATCATTATCAACTAATCGAAAAATAAAAATTAATTCGTAATTATTATCAACTGATCGAAAAGTAAAAAATACTTTTTATTCATTATCGACCGATCGAAAAGAAGTAAAAATTAGTTGAAGAAAATTAAATCTTTCATGCAAAGTTTTATTGAATCTTAGCAAGAGTACAAATGAAATAATTGATTTTAGGTTAATACATATAAAGTGATGATTTTTTTTTTTTAAATTTCTAAAATAATGATTATCTTCAGTCCCTACCAAATACTCCCAAGGACTCTTGTAGTGGACAAGGGTTAACGGTAACACTCGACTGCTAAATTTGGCTTGGATGAACGCTGTGCAGAGTGAACACTGTGCAGATTCAGGCAAATAATGCGATGAGTGACATCACCAAGGACATCTAAGAGAAACTTTGCTCAGCTAAATTTGGGGGAATTGTGCCACAGAAGCTCGCATTAAGCTTCTTCTTCCAAATAATTTACCCCGAACAGTGCCGTGTCCTCGCATTATTTAACTGTTTAATGGTCAAGGAACAATGTCTGAAATGTGAGAGTAAAATCTGACGCCTCTCAACATGTTCATCTTTCAATTTTAAATAATACGAACATATTAATTTGGACAATATGAAATAGGTAGCTCAAAAAGTACTTTAATGAGCATTTTTTTATTGGCAATACAAAAACTTAAATGTACAAAAGTGATAAAAGTTGATTTATTTTTTGGTTTTTGTTTAATTTTATATGTAAACTAGGCGCAACATGCCTATAGAATTTCTTCTCAATCGAATATATGTATGTATATCCTTTTGCGTGACACACCGCACATATTTCACTGCTCTACATCCCACCCACCCTTTCCCATTGCGATGCAGTGCAGCTAAAAATTTGTTCATGTACTGTGCTTCTGCTTCCTAAAATTAATTAAGTTAAGTCAAGTAACAGAATTTCTTCGAATCGTCGAGTTTCATAAGTTCAAAAGGGGATTTAAATTTCTATAAAGTGAGGTGGCAGTTGGAGAAATTTTATACTATAATTAAAATTATCCCCCGCCGACAGATTTGGGGCTACTGACGTCGTCAGCAAACAGCTGATCCACAGTTACGCAAATCTTACTACAAAGGTCCTGATGGATTATGGGAACGACAAATTCTCCCGAAAGGCAAATACTACGGGAGCAGGACTCACTCGGATCGCCCCTCACGACCCTGGAAGTTGCCGGTGGAGCACGGAGCAGCCTCTCAACCTGATTTTGGGCGCATTCAACAAATCGCGGCAGCGGCTATTGGTGAAAACAAGAGACGGCGGATGGAGTCGTGGAGCCCCGCGCCCCCGCGACAGCTATTTTCTCGCGAGATCTATTACCGTCACGGTCATGCAGCGCTCACTTCGCAGCTCGTCATCGTCACGCAGGGCAGTTTCAGCAGAGTGCCGCCCTTTGCGAAGTTGCTGAATTGCAGCTTCTTCCATCTTCCATTTCCAGAGCGAGTGTGGAGGGAAAAACTCCACTCCGGACTTCGCGTGGTTCCCCTTCGTCGCTTCTTTTTGTCAAATTTCCAGCTCTTGCCATCCGTCATCTGTTGTGGAGCCGTTTTCCCATTAGAGTCAGTCGCTCTTGCTCCTTTATTAAGTTTGGTTGTTTTTTGGACGGACATAAAAATTCGGAATTTAAAGTGTGACGGTTAAGGTAAGGAGGATTCAGTCTCTAGCCCACAACTCGGTCACGAAGCGAGCAGAGGCCGTGCTGTTTGCAAATTGTAGCAGCAACTCGTTAAGTGAAGTTGGGAGTGCTGGAGGAGCTGCCGACAATTACGTTTTTGGAAGTGAAAAGAAATAACCGTTATACGGGAAGTGACTTCGACATTTCTCAGAAATGGATTGATTTGCGGGACTAAAGTTTTTTTTTTTTGGTTAAAAATCTCGGAACGATAGAACAAAAAGTAAAGAGTAGCAAGAGTAGCGGCGGCGTTGCACAGGTTTTTCCTATTTTTCTGTATCTTTCCTCCCATTCGTTTTCCTCGAGAAATCTCGAAAATTTGACCTCCACGGAAATCTCGATGTGTGTAACGGGACTCTTCAATTGTTGAGGAGGCAAAGTGTGCAGGACAGCAGGACACTCGGTGCTTTTTGTAGTTTGTTGATGTTCGGGGACCGCTGAGGCATTTCACGTGACACCGAGTTTAGAAAAAATGCTGATTTATGAAGAGATTTTCTAACGCGAAAAAAAAGATTTAAAAAAAAATAAACTTTATACCTATATCTATATCGCAATTTGCTAAGAATAAAAGAAACAGTTGTGAACGAGCAGGACGGCCCCGTCGAGAATCCGCTACTCTCTCGGTGCTCTTTTCTTTCGCAATAATAAAGGAAGCCGCAAATCCCGAATATAAAAGGAAATTAATCGGGTTGCGCGTATAGTGTGCCGCTGTGGTTATTTTTTTTTTTTTTTTGTACATATATATATTTTTCGTCTCCTCCCTGTTTTCTGTACCAGTGTTCCAGAAGGGTCATTCGGTGACCCAGCCGATTTTGAGTTTGCCGGCAGGACCTGCTTCCCCATCACATCACATGGTGGATCTTTTTTCCTGTTTGACCTCCGAGCGCTGATAATTCGGCGCCTCGCACGGCCGTCCCACCCCATTCATCCATAATTTTTGTAGCTGTAAAAATCGGTTCATTCGTTGTTGTTTTTGTAAGTCTCATTGTGTAACGAGACAACGTGGTTTCGGGAACACCGTCGTGTCCACTGCTCTGCTACGCCTTTTCTGCAGAGTGCACACGTCTGGCGGCGAGAGAACCGGAGCAGCAGCACGCACGCCCCCAGAAGCGGCAGCAGCGGCTCTTCAGTTCAAAAAGGGGGCACAGCACAGCCCCACCGTAGTAAAGGAGCTCACCAAGGGAGCCTCACTGAGCCCCGCACACGGCCACGAAGCCGCCGCAAACACACCCACACGGACTGGACTGTCACCACACCAAATCATCCGCCAATATGCCATCGCTGCAACAGGTATGCTCATTTAATTTTCGCGACTTTGTTTTTCCCTTGTTTGTCCTTTTTACAGCCCACCCACAAATGGGTTTTGTGTATTGCTCTGGTTTTCCCCCCTGAGGGGGAGAACTTCACTGCACTGCCATGCCACCGATCGGGGTGCTGCTGAGACAGTGAGTAGTTGAAGTTCCGATGATTGGCATGTCTGTAAAAAAGCAAAAAAAAAAAGGCCACAGGGGTGAAGGATGAGTGGAATACGGTCGCAATATGCACTGCTGATTTCCACCACTCGTACGCCGTGCGATTGAAGGGCACGGGATGACGACGGTGATGAATGGGGCGCACACGCGGGCGTCGGGCAGTGGTATGCAAATCATTTGCAATTGATTGTAATTTCACCGATTTGATTTCATACAACGGCTGTATAGTTCCCGGTGCACCCGTTCGCCCGTCCGTCGTCCTGAGTAATTGCGCGGAGGAGGTTTTATCCTCCGACATAAACTTTTCCGTCCCGCCCACTCGCACCATCCCCTTCCTTGCCTACGTGAGTAATTCAATTTTTGATGACTCCTCCGTATGAACCACGTTTCTCATTCAGGTTCAATTTCATGAGCATTTTGAGTCATTTCACTTGCATTAAATTTACATTTGATGAAATTATTTCTTGCAAGGAAGGATTTTATTAGCTGGCAATTGAAGGAGTTGTTGTCATTCAGGTATATCTGAAGAAATATTTTTAACAATCTGAGTTTAACTTTATATTTTTTAAGAAACCTCTAAATAACTGCGAAGATTTATTGAGCTGAATTATGTCCTTTAAAAAAAATGTTATTGATCACCTTAGAAAGATTGTCCCACTTAGAAATTAAAATAATTTTCTCCTTAGTTTTTTTTAATTTAAGGGTGTATTCTCATATAGCTATATACCGTCATTTTATGATTTTTTTTCACACCATCATATGTATACATATGTATGGCATCCAGGTTTTCTGCTACATATTTACTATGTATGTATGTACATATTTATTTAAGTAAAAAAAAGTATTTTTTTCTGTAAACATAGTATTTGCATGCATTCATAAAAATTACCTGAAATCAAATTTGCAACAAAAAAATCGAATAAAATAATTAAGCCAGGTTTGCATCTCCACTCAAAATGGTCTCACTTTTCGTCCTTTGATTGCCAGTCAGTATGGTTTATAAAAATATACATACATACATATATGTGCAGATATAAAAAATTTTTGTACACACGATGGGATAGCATTAAATTTTGATCAAACCATACATTGATTCCGCTCATATCGCAACTAAATTCGTAATTGGGAGGAATCGATCAAGGGGGTGGGGGATAGCGAGTTATGTAAAGATGGTTTGGATCCGATATCTTTCGCATTTCTTCACCGCTCTTGACCAAACTTACCGGGGGACGAACGCTTCTTCACCCTGAGATTGCCTCCCAAAGCGAGCATGATGTAAAATCACCCTATGAGTTATGTACTTGCCGAAGCGAGGACCATGCCTCCGCTAGTCCTATGAGCTGCGTGATTTTGTGTGCTCTATGGAGAACAGCGCTCAAATTATATACATTACCTATATAATATAACTGCACGCTGTTCTGTGTACTATCGCTACGCTTTGCAATCCTCCCGACGATTCTGATGCTATTTTCTCAAGATTCTTACAGCATTTGTAGCAGAATAATTGAGATGTGAAGTTCTCGACCCATATTCAAATTATACTACATATACACTCGAAAAACATTACCATTTTCTGAGTCAGTCGGGTAAAAAGAAATTAAGTTTAAATATTTGTTTGCAAAGTGCTAATAGTAAAAAGAAAACTTATATTACAAATTGTGCTTTTAAAACTAACCAGTAATTAAATGGTCATATTCTACACACCCGGTAATTATTCGAATATTTACGATGTTCTTCCAATAAACTAAAAGAAAACATGCGACACTTAAAGGCAATCATGTGATGTTTTCAAATCTTGGAATTTCAAGTAGAATAAGATATATTATTTGTGCTGAGCTACTATAAAGTTTTTGATTTAATGGACGAAAAAAAAAATGAAATGAATAGTTCTTTAAAAGATTTTCAAATCTTTCCAGTTTGTGTTAATAATCTGGGGATGATGTTTGATTGCATCTGAGAATATTACTTATTTTAGGGTACCCATCCAAAAATTTTGTACAAGGGAGTTATGAAGGTGTAGTAGACAGACATTACAAAAAACAAGGGTTTTTGGCTTTGTGACTATGATTTAGAGGATCTTTTAATAAATTTGTTCATTTGCAAGTGAATCTGACCTTTTATTCGAAATACATATAGGTATATGTTAGAAATTGATTAAACTACATATTTACAATATAGAAATTGTTGCTTCTTTCAAAAAAATATTATTAAATGTCTAATCCGATATGATCCAGAACACAAGATCTTTTTTATACTGAGTGGAAACTCTTGAAAATTTAGTATTGAATTTTTACTTGCCTATGTTTAAAAGCTACGAGGAGACATGCAAATCAAAACACTTTAAAAATTCATATACCTTTATGACAAAACTTCACCTCCGCAATAAATGGAATCAATAAAATCCTAGACAGTCTTTTCACTTTCTCCAAAGGAAATATGTAAGCTTAACTGTGAAAATTGTTAGTTGAATCGCTTATTAGTCCCATCATTCAAGCACTGCACTTCAATTAGCTGTAAAAGTTATTTTTATTGCAGTCGTCAAGCAGACTTGTCGGAATCATTTACTTACGCTGCCATTCCCTAAACAATTTCTTGTTATGACTCGCTTGTTTCTAAATGTTTCAAAACGCTGGATCAAAATTGTAGACCATAAAGATTTCATCTAAAGTATAACCAAAAACGATGTCATAAAAAAGACGAACCCGCCATGAACTTGTCACATCGCTTTTGGTATATGATGCCACCAACTACGCTGCAAGGCACAACATATCAGGGCTCAGAACTCGGGACTCCCAGGAGCTAGTTTCATTCCCTGCCGTATACTATACGTGCTTGTGTGCTCCTGCTACAGCAAACAATCGTTGTTCATATTTTTCTATCTGCCGGAGTTACAATGGCAAAAGAAGCCGTCATTCTTGATACAGCAGCAAGATTAGACAATTAAGTGAAATTGTGAAAGTATAAAAACACCTAATTGGCCAAAAGCACCGATGTTGTGTAGTAAATATTGTTTTACTTTCAAATTCCTCCAAAAAATATAAAGGAATGCATTATAAAAGTTATGATAAAAGAATTTAGGTTTGAAGTTTGAATTCTCGAAAAAAACATTAGGTTGTCTGGAATTTTCAGTTATTTGTAAAAAAATAGTTTAACTTTTAAAATTTTTCTACAAATTATTGTTTTTTTTTAGGGTACCGTAGCAACGAATAGACCAGTTCGTCTGTCTGTTTGTCCTTCTCGCTGACTAGCTGTAGCCTGCATGTCACAACCTCTATATGTATGTAATGTATATTAGACCGCTGATCTTAGACAAAACCGCTCCACGAAATTGAAACCACTTTTTAACAAGTTCATTATCTCGTTTTGCCTTAAAACCACCATACTTAATTTTGTGTTAAACAATGAACATATTTTTATATAAGTACATATTTCACTCTTGCACCTTCTGATGCTTTTACTCGTCAATGTCAGGATTATTTTTACAAATGTTTGAAATTTGGGATAAAATACGTGGAACTGCGTCGTAACTTATTTTTCTTAATTTGAAAATAAAGATGGAAGTTAATTAATGTTTTTTATCGGGTGTGTTTTCTAAACATGGTGAGAATCCCAGTTTAAGCCTCCGTCAATTAGCAATTTGTAGTTTTGTTTTTTTTCAATTACCTCATCGAGTAGGCTCTAGGTCTCCTAAAATAACAAAAAAATGTTTCAGGACATTTTGATTTTAACCCTTTAATCATGAGTCGTTACCAGAGCGCGCCTCAAGTTCTAATCTCTGTATACGAAAAATTTGAAAAAATTCCTGAATGTCGCATTTAATTACTACCTTTAACGAAAATTATAACAGAATGATATTGCAACAAAAATACTTTTGTGTTTTTTTTTTTTAAATTACTGTGTTTTATTTTGAGAAAGGATAAATTTGTCAAAGTTAAATATCCAATGAAAAAATTTTCATGGACTTTAAGACAAATTCCCATGAGATTTCCCATATGGTCAATTGGAATGGTTTTTCCTCAGAGTCCTTCATGAGATTCCACGCGCATAGAAATTCTTCTCCATAGGAATTCATTTGTGGAAAAACAGGAATGAATTTAAATTTTAAAGGAATTAAAAAATATTTGAAAAAAAATGTTTGAATTAGATTTCTTGGAAACTATTCAGTCTTGAAGTTAACTTTTGAAAGCGTTTCAAATTCGTCAAGCAAAGTTTTCAGTTTTTTCGAGTAAGAAAACTGATATAAATTCTTTTGTGGAAATTATTGGAATCCATAACTTTCTCATTTCCCCATTTTCTTCTTTGATATGGATTATCCGTAGTTCTTGATAAGCACAAATTATAAGAAGTTGAAGAAAATGTAAGTGTGAATGTCTACGGAACCCTATCACCTGCGTGCTGGGCCGATTAAAAAACTAATTGTATGACTAAGAATTTGCGTTTCTAAATAGTGGAAATTCAAATCCGCGTTTCCTTTCATTTGGTTGAAAATAAGCACGGGCAATGGATAGTACAGCATTTGTTTTTTAAATCTGGTATAATTTTGAACATATGTATTAATATCTCGTTTATATGCTTTCAAATATCTATTCATATTTTTTGATAAAAATTTTGATGTGCCATAATGTTCTGGAAAATCTAAATCTATTGGTTTCAGTGAGCAAGAAAGAATAAGTTGTTCAACTATGCCCAGCCTGGTGGAATTTATAAACTTTAACGGGGAATAGAGAGTGGAATTTAATACAATGTATAATTAATAATTTATATGAAACTATGCGAAAGAGAACATAGAATTTAAAGGGAAATAAGGGAGTGATAACATGGTTGCAAAATGGTGCAATGCATTGCACTCTACCACACAAGTTATTGTATAAATTGTATTGTTTTCCTGTTTTCTCAACTTAAATACAATAACAATTAACAAATAAATAGACTTGACTTGTTTTTTACTCCCTTTTCTTATTTTTCTTCATTGAGAGATAGAATGTAAAGTATTGTAACCTTTTTGGTCATCACTGTATGTAGACTAAAAGATGTTTAATTATAACTTCTTTTATGGAATTTTTTTGTAATTGTTAACTTTTAACGAACTCGTTGTGTATATTGTAGCCCGATAGAGAAGGGCGAAAATAAAAACATAGACTGCACCCACACACAACCAACAAACTTTAATAACGACCACTTGGTGATAACAAAAGTTAAATCGGTTCAGGCAGGTCAGCATGATAATGCACATAAATGCAAATGAAGATACTAAACGTGTTTCAAAATCTGAAGTTTCATTAGTTTTAAGAAGCGTATAAGTAGTTATATGAGAATTAGGAGGAATACAAATAAAGTAACAATTAGCTATGAATAGGCAAAGAATGTCGACCATAAAGCAGAAATGAGCGCTATTAAAAAGAGTTGTCCAAATCATTAGGGGCCCGGTCCCTTAGGCTTCCCACCCACCCCCGGCGTGGGCAGTGGGACAATTTTGCGCTCAACCTCATTAGGAGGAGGAACAGCAGTCAGACTTCTGTCTAACTCTTTCGCTATGGCATGTCATTATTATTTTCATTCCCGGCCCCAGCGCCGAGCCGTCCTAATGCATTCACTAGCGAGCTAAATGGGAGGAATCCTTCATTTGGATCTAAATTCGTTCCCGCATGCTTTCCTACAGAGTGAAAAGTGGATGAAAGCCTACACAAGTGCGGGAGGCAGGAAATAAATTAATTCGCAAAGTAATTCGAGGCATTGACATTTCCGCCAAGGAGAGATGTCGCACTGCATGTAAAGTACGTTTGTTCGCCTAAAGGCTCTTTGCACAACTATTTTCATTTTTATATTCCTTCCTTGGCCCGCGTTCTGCTCCTCATTTGAGTAAAACAACGTTTAACGTAGAGGCAAATACGAGAAGAAAATAAAGTTAAAAAAAAAATCATGTGTCGGATAGTCCCACTCCCCGCTGTCGAATGTTCTTAGTATTCAAGTCAAATTCTGGGTTTTATGTCTTGGCATTTTAGGCCACAGTGTGACAGCAGAAAAAAAGTCCAAGGAAATTAAATTACAAACAAATAAATGCGCAGGATGAGATAAGGATGTACGCATTGATAGGCGCAAATGACGTGGAGCTAATGGAAATCCTAGAGGATGACACTCGAACACTAAGAGGACGAAATGGATTCCTAAACAAAGTGAAACATTTCTTAGGCACGACAAACTTCTCAATGTCTTCCCAATCCTCTTAGACAAAACGCATCAGGATGTGTTATCGGACGGCCGCAATCTACTTATGAAAATCGGTCCAGCGGAGGAGAATCACGTGATCGAAATATTTAAATGGGCGACTCATCGTCGACCGACCTATTGATTGATTGCCGTGATTTATTGTATTTGTATATATGTATATATAACGTTAGGATGCGAGACCAATCGACAGTCTTAAAGAAATGATTAACGTCCCAGTTGAACTCTTCGTCCTATATTCGGCCAATCAATACAAAGGGTATCGGTTTGGTGTTGATTTGCATTTTATCATTCCACATTCCACCCAGCATTTGTCGTCGAAGAAATAACCAATGTCACAGATGTGGTCAACTACGAATTGCGTTAATTTCTGGCATAAATTCTGCTTGGATTTATGTTCAGTTATGAATACGATATTTTACGACAGCAACGGTTCCATGGTAACTTTTGCATATATTTTGGCTAAATTAGGACCAATGTGAAGAGGAAAAGCTTGTCTATTTTGGAATGTCGTTAAGCCTTCAATATAAAAGGCTGTTCTTTTATTTTTGATAAATTGGCCAGAGATGCTAATAGCTTTTTTAATAACTAAATATAATCTTTTTTTGTCTTGGAGGAATGTATATGCCAATCGATTCTATAAAATATTCATCAAGTGTTATCAATCCCTACAAAACTTTGCCCTTTCAAATTTCTGTTTCATTCTAAACTGAAAACAATTTATTTTAAATAAATTCTGTAGTCCTTAAGTAAAAAAATTAAACCTTTGATTTTTCCCTGGTACCAAATTAGAATATTCCCAAAGGGATTGAAGACACTGGAAAATCCTTCACCAGTTAAAACCTTAAAACTCTTCTTCACCACATGACGTAAAATTTAACGCAAATAAAACGCTTGTCGGTATATTAGCACTCTCAGTGCAACGAGTACCGCAATACCAGGGAATTTCTTTGTCTTTTGTTTTTCTTCAACCTTCAGCAGTATCCTCAAGTGGGGAGAACAAATGGCACAAGGAAAAGTTTTAACTTATAATAAAGCTTGACACGAAATTACTTCAAGAATCCTGGCCTTTCACGCCCCTCTTATCTTTCCTTTCACATGAGCGTAACCACTCGTCTTGTTTCGTCTTAAAAGATATTGTCTTCTTCCCGAAAGTTGGAACAAATGCGACGGGGGTGAGAATTTTAAACTTGGCGGGAACACGAACCATCAGGATCCAGTCGTCCTAAAAAGAGGAGTTCCCTAATTTTATTGTGTGCACCTGACGAGTCCTGAAATTATTAAATTGAGTCCTCCGAGATGGTTCACTTTAGCCTTTCCTTTCAAACAGGAACTTGAATTTCCCATTTCATTTTTCTTTATTCTTTTACACTATAAGGTGCTATAAGGAAACCATATGAGGCAAGATTTTATTGTGTACAGACAGCTATTTTATAAAATAAAATGTTTGACGGTTCTGCTCGTTTCCAAAGCATTCAAAGACGTCTTCTTGAAGAACACTTAAAAAGAGAAATTTCCACAAAGAAATCGACACACCAAATTTTCCGAAAATACATCGACACACAAAATTTTTGGAAAATTCCGTGAGAAACGCTATGGGTCGAGGATATGTGCAGCATGAGCAGGCAGAGAAATTACAAATTGACGTTGTCAGGACAATGGCTGGGAATTGAACATCAGCATTAAATTCTCCTCATAAATAAAATTGTAGCCCAAAACCCAAAAGGTTCACCGATAAGGCGAATCAGTTTAGATAAATATAAAGCAAATAAAATTTCATCTTTATTTAATGATAAGCCATAGCCGCAAGTACAGGAATAAGCGCATTGGTGCCCTTGCTATATCGGTATAATATAGAATATAAAACACTTAAAACTTTTTTTTTAAGCATAATATTATAATAAATTAACAATAATATCATAATTACATATTATAAACATTTATACTAAGGAGAGACTTGATTTGGTAGGAATAGATGTTTCTTTAACAGTTTTTTCGCCCTACATATTCTCTAAAGTTTAAACAACTCGTTTGGAATTTTATTTTGAACTTAACCGTTTTAAAATATGTACTATTGTATTGATGGTTTTAATTGTACTGTACAATGTTCAAGAATCTTTATTGCGGTCCACAATTGCTCAATATTCTGGGGTTTTTAGTTTTTATGTACAATTTATAATGCACAAAACCTTCTGTTAAAGGAGGGCCGGATGTGATACTTGTTCAATATACGTACATAAATGGTATAGGTCTCATTCACCGAATTTCAGAAATCAAGGATTGTCATGTGTATTTGCATTTTGGGCTGAGGCGAACATTCCCACAAAATTTCATGGAAATCCGTGAGATCTCAAATTCAATCTGTTCCATCTATTGAGTTATTGAGAATTAAATTTGGATTGACACTGCACTCGCACTGAACGCACTCGAACGAGACAATGGGGCCTATTCTGTTAATATTAGCCGCTGGCTATACAGTGCCTATTTTCACTTAGCCATTACGATTGTCACTTTTGTCTGAAAATGGCTATCAAAAGTGGATATCATAGCTACTACCAAAACGCTGTTGCTATGAATTGTCACTAATTTTTAAATCAAGGATTAATGACTTTATCATCCCTTAACGTGTCGTGAGGGTGGAATCTCAATTTAAAATTAGTACAGATTTTCGATTGAACGGCTATTCATTGAAATCCGTACATTTATGGCACATTTCTTGAAATTCCTGTTTTTAGAAGACCGTACTTAGGTCTAAATGAACCGAATATTTGGTGTTCTACACTCTTTAGTGATTTCTATGGGTGAGTTGACATATGTATCACATGTTTAATGTCACATACAAGTTATTTTCAGCACTTACGATCTCAACATTAGAGATCAAAAAATGTTTGAACACTATGAAACCTTTTTGTTTGGAAAATTGTATATAACTGAAATCGCGAATGTTAAAGAAAATATTTGCTATGAAAATATGTATGTACTTTAAATTGTCATTATTTTTAATGTCGTTCGTAACTTTTTTTATTGCTCCTTACATACCTATACCTATAGAACAAATTTACTCATTTCCCTAAAATTTAAAGTACTCTGCCAACTTCGTCGAATAGCAAAAGTCCTTCAAATTATTCGTTTTGCCAAGAATATTCCTTCAATATAGGTACTGGATTGATAATTTCAAATAAATTTGGAGAAATCAAGACGCATCTGAATGACTTTCATGCTCACAAGCAGATCCACCTGAAGCCTTCGCCAAAACCTAAAACTCACATTTTGCAACGTAATATTGGGTGGAGTGGGGGAACTTTTAGCGAATATGTTTCTGAAGCTTGAATATAGCAGGCTTTCTTGCAGATGAAAATGAAATCACTTAATGAGGCTGCTATTTATTATCTGCAAAGCATTGAAGCTAAATATTTAGCGTAGTTTATAAATTAAGAGACGAGGCGAATTATTTATGTAAGTAGGTACGTCTCCGGGGCCCCGATTGAGCGGAAGATAGCCAGGCTCCCGACTGCTAATTAAGGAAATCAGCAGCGCCAGACCGCTAAAGACGGGGAGAAATCTGGAGGAATCCTCAGAACGTGTTGCTCCCCTTGACTGCACTCCATTCGGGCGTAAATTGAAGGAGACCTCTAAAGCACTCAAGCTGTACAACAAGCTTTTGACATGTCCGCAAAAATAAACCGCCTCTCTAAATATTTTCCGTGTAATTTATTTCTTGACCTTTCATTGTGCTCTTTATAGCCGAAAGTGCAGTTGTGGAGACACCTTGTCTGCCCCTCGTACGTGTCGGAGCACACATACGGATCCTTCCCTGGTCCCGAGATGGTGTTAAAGGACAATGAGGAGAGTCGAAATATCCAGGATATCTGGGAAAGCTGTTGGCAATGTTTCTAGTTAAGAAATTATGGTTGGAATGATCCATAAAATTTTTCGCCGAGAGAAAAGAATATCTGCGGACCTTTTCAAAGTGAATTTATTGCAAAATTAATAAATTTATGTCCATTAGGGTTCAATAAGCGACCACTTTCGTCCCATTGTGGAATGCTATAATCCCTCATTCCATCGAACATCGCATTGTTTGCTCAATTCCATATTTTTATAAGAATGTAGGTACATGTATGTACTAGATGAAATTTTTCAAAATGAAGAGATGGGGACTTCTGAACTAGAATTTTATTCGTTAATTGCATTTGATCCCATTGTAGTATACTACTACTGGAATTTTATTAAAAAATACACACTACGACCAAAAAACTGTTTTAGTTTTTCTATGCGCATTTAAGTGGATGGTGGATAATATTTTGTAACAATATTATGTGTAGTTCAAGTGTAAATTTGTTACTGGAAGGACTTATAGTTTCAAACTGTTCTTGCTTAAGATAGGTACATAGTACTATTATCTTAAAACAAAACTTTAAACGTGTGGTTACGAATTTTAATTTTGTGTTTTGTTTTGAGTAATCATAATTACAGATTTGAAGACTTTTGTAATGCATTTTCTTAAAGTATACTTATTTTAGCTTAATTTAAAATAATAATTTAATTCTGATATTTCAATAAGGATCAAGCTTTTCAGAATTGAATTCTGCCAGTATACTTCTGGGTGGTATACATATGTACACATGAGCCGTTGAGAATTATTCTTTACTACATAAACTTGAAACTTGTTCACTTTCGCCATTGATTAAAACGAAGTCGAAAGAAACACGATAAATGTAATTGAGTGTTGCCTTTCATTGTTTCCGAGGATTCGAAATATCAAAGACAGTTTCTTGCCCGAGTACTCGCTAAAAAATCAACTCCTCTCCGACGCGGCAGAAGCAACAACAACAGAAAGGCATTAATCCAGTGCATTTACATCGTATTAAGAGCAGCACCGATAAAGCTGCTCTGAACAGCGGCGCAATGTTTCATGTGCTAGGGAAAGAAGTGTTGGAATTAAACCAAAACTGAGCGGCGCTCGCTTGTAATATATCTCCGAAAATCTATTTCCTAACCCGTTTTTCTTCAGTTGCGAAAAGCTTTTAATGCAGAACTAATGCATTTTCATTTTAAGCAGCTTCCCCGGGGTGCTGCGCGCCGGGGAGGATCGTTCGCATTTGAGACCATCTTGAAATGTAAATTTTTGCTAATGTTAAACATTTGCATTGGAAGGGCCTTATCCCTAATGCATGACTTAATTTAGTGTACATAAACAAAGCGAAAGACGGAAATGAAAGCTCCTGGTGCGCATAGAGCACCTCAGTTCCCTTCAGGCTGTCAGACAGCATCGATACAATTTAATGAATAACGACACCCAGCTGCATTGAGTCAATGAGCTCTGGCACCATCCCCCTCGTACGAACTCATCCCCTCCGCAAATCAGAGCTAAATGCACGTGCTTGCATGAACACACCCGCAATGACGTTTGCCATTTCAATTCTGTGCCTTTCTCGCCCGGCTACAGATGAATCATGTCCCGTGCTAGTGCCAGGCTCATGGATCCGAATACTTTTTCCCTTCGTAAAATTGTCATTACTAATTCTCACTTACACGGCATCATGTGGGCGGAGGACAGATCTTCCCATTCCCACCCACCGGGCGGCGCTGTCAACACCCATCCGCCCGGCCGTTCGTGAGGTGCCCCATGAGCCCCCTCATCGTCTTATCAATACCCGTTAACTGCCAGAACTCTGTTTTACCTGTTGAATTCGCTGTCAGTGGGGAATGCAAGTTAACGAAAACAATACCCGGAACATCTTCTGTCGCTAGTCCCACCACCCCCCAGCACTCGGCACCTCTCCGGCAGTCCCAGTCGTTATCACTCGCAGGACGGGTGGCGACGCTGTCTGGAGGACTGGGTGACAGGGACTCTTGTAATGGGTTCCAGGATTTGTAACTTGTATGTGGGAAGGTTAAGCTTTGAATAATAGACCCGGAATTCTCCTTTTTCTCCCAGCTCGTTTCTTTGTTTGCTTTGACTGAGCTTTTTACCAGGATGTGTATGGATTATTATCCTAAGTCCCATTTGTAGTGGGGCCTACTTAGTGGGTGGGTGGGGACTCTGTGGCATTGTGGGCAATTATCGATTTTATAATAAGAGCTCTGCAATTTCGGGGATACTTTCGAACGGCAACTGAGTGTGACGAAGGGAATCTCCCAGGAAATTGAGCGGTTGCCTTCAACAAGTTAAAGGAAATGTGATCCTGGAGTAAATATTGAATGTCAAGGATCTGATCCTTCTTTGGTTTTATTTAGTTGGGATTTAGTGCACTTTCCCAATGATTTTGTGCATTCTATTCCAAGTCAGGGCAAAAGTATTACATCTATTTAATATCTTCCTATAGCAATATCTTATTTTATCTTCACATAAACATTTAAACTAATGTGTTTTCACTATGATAGTATAAGCTAAAACGAAATTCCAGTGCATCGAATTCGTAACAAAACGTGTCGCATCTTTAAAAAGATACCTTCGGTAGTGACTTTTAAAAGTAAAATCTAATACAATTACTTCAATTCAAAGTTGATCGTATTAAATTTTAATATTCGAGTTATGTATGCATAAGTTAATTTACTTGCAATATAGCATTCTTAATTCTTTTTTTAATTTTACTGATCCTGTAAGTAACACTCGGTACAAAGACGAGCGACACCTCATTTACATTATATATGTATATACATATATGTATATATATTTATTATGTATGTACATACTTAGATACATGTACATTTATTGCAAGCGACTTTGATACTTTACGATATTTGCACCTGAAAGAATAATTTTAACAAGAAGCACTTCACGAACCGGCTATATATAAATGTGTAATAATTATTAATATGTTTTTTCTATCAATAAAAAAAGTAATAAAAGGATAGCAAAGAATTTTAGAAAATTAAGTTTTGGTCCGTTCCACACATTTTTTACTTATTGCACATAAAGAGCGTCTCTGACAGTCGTTTATGGGTTCTTACTTATTTCTTGGTGCTGGAATATTTTCAGATATGCTCTATGCTTCCATGCAAAATTCCAGTTATCGTTTTTTTATCTCTGAAATACCTTATTATTATTATTCCTAAAATAGATGTGCATGCTATTTATATATTTTTTTTTGTACGAAGTGGTAGTGATTTTGCATATTTTCTTCTTTTTAAAGTTAAAATGAAAAAAACCGAACAGTTATGGTATAAACCTTCGCTGTCTGACTGTGCGTCTTTATGAAAGAGAATAAAGAAAATTCTATTCTTTTCGAGAGTAAAAACGCTCGGTAATTTCTTTCATGTTTTATCATAAGGTGAAATGGATTACTATAGTATATTTGAAAACTGTATACATATCAATATGTACATATATGTGATCGATAAATTTGGCAATAGTTTCAAAAACAACTACAAGTATGATTTCGCTCATAAGGCCTAGGTTCCAATAGGCGAACCAACCAAGATAGTTTCATCCCCTTTTGCTTCGCCCCAACGCGAAGATCAACCAACTAAAATCGCCCAATTCCGTTTACATACTTTAAGTAGTAACCAAACTGAGACTTAAAACAACGTAACGTAAGGTGCGAACGTGTTTGTATGACACCAATCTATGTGAATACGCTACATTACGACTAACTATAACTTAGTTCATTTAAGCCAGAGTCAGGCAATGCTGAAATCGCTCAGTTGCTTTATAAATAATAATAAATAATGTTTCATTACGGAATTAAAACACTATTCCAGACTATTACAATTGAAAAGTATCTAAGTAGGTACGCCTCTCGCTGGCAAATATCTAGTTAATCCCTCAATCATGAGCCAAGCCGAATTTGTACAGCGAGCGCACAATGGGGGAAAAAGTAAATCCGAGGAATGAAAAAGATAAGCAAATATTATAGGCTCTTGTAGACTTACCTTAAAGATCTGATAAGACAGCTAAAATTTGTGTACAATACCAATCCGCCGCTGTACCATCAGAAACAGACCAAAAAATCGTAGAACCCCCTTTCCGGGCGGGGAGTCTGTGGGAGATGGGAGATGTATGCTGTGCGATTGCATCTGTGTTGTGCGAGGCCGATGCTCATATATGTTTTCATTATTTTGAGAAATCCTTGGAAACTGCTGCCTCTGCTGCTCGTATATATGCGTTGCCTTCCTTCAGCCGTTCTTTAAGGATAAATTTTTGTGTAGGCCAAGAGCTCACAATACCCCAATTGCATAAGTCTCCATGTGGTAGAATCTATGTGCTTCCAGCAGAAATTTCCGGTCACACACTAAAGAGGCTTAGTATATCAGCATTTCTGCATGTAGAAATATGTCTTCTCTTCCTGGTCTATGGTTGTTTTATAAAAAGGAATGTTTGGGAGAATGAATGCGTTCAATTCTACCTCCTGTTGTTCCCCCTTACAAGCACAACCAGATAATCATGAAAAGAATCCCACCCATTGGGATGTACAAAAAAACGGAGATGGCCAAGAAAACTAACCGAACTCCAGCTCCAACTCCAACTCCACCACCCAGGCTCAGGCTCAGGCAGGCATTCTGAGATGCCCAAACTATCTCGGAGCATCTCTGCTGCATCCAGAAGGATTCCATATAGTCGGAGCCTTCCGAGCAAAGATTGCCTATTGACGGTGATGCCTTCTTGAATTGAAAGTTTCTGGGGGTGGGCATGCCATCGCGCCGGCCCCCTTTTTACGTGTCACACACAATCTTCGGTGGGGGGTGGGGAGCAGCCATTATTTCTCAGCCTTGTAGTCGTCACTTCACCTAACCTTACCCAGCAAGGACCAGCAATTTCTTTTCCTTAAACGAACCCAACCCTGTCTGCAGCCCTAAATTGCCAGAGCGGTTCTCTTCTCCAGTCTTCCTTAACTACATGCCCTTCCATTGGTGATCTTCGTTCGAAGCGCATAATGAGGGTATTAGGGCTGGGGTGACACAATTTTAAAATCTTTTTGTGCCCTTCAGGATTATAAAACGAAACCCGACTGCTGCTCAACTCCCGTGTGATGTGGCAGATAAGGATTAGAAATAGACTCCGGGATTAGGTTTAAGTCAGGAAGTCTTTCCGCTTCGCCCCACCCCTCTCTCTATTCCATATCGCGCCCCGCCCATCGCCCAGGACTTGCCACCCGCACATTCCGGGTGGGAGTAAAACAAAGCCGAAGAGCACGGGTGGAGTGATGAGAGATTTCTTAAGTACCTTTCCAAGTGTTTCGTCATTTAGCGCTATTTAGTCGTAGCGCGCTTCTTAGCGTCTACCTGAAGAGTGATGTGATGGAAATGGCTGGAGCAAGAACCCTCAAAGGCAGTGGAGGCTGTGTGGAGCCGTGCTCCAAAACTGTCATGTTTTGTACAATTTGAGCAATCAGCAAAGGCTCCAGTCGGCACTCGTTTTAAAGCACGTCTTTAACGACTTTGCGAAACAAGACACAGGCCCACTCTGAAAACCGCCCAGGTGATACCGCCAGCAAGAGGGGTGGATTCTTAATTTGTGCATCAATTAATTTACTGCACGCCATTGTTTTCGCTTAGTTTGTATAACGAGAGCCAGGCGGGTTGCTTTGAGATTTAATTTGCTCTGAAGGTGACCTACATGCAGGCTGCTGCAGGTGGGACATCCAGGAAATATTAAACTGGAATTGCTTTTCTCGAGCCGGAAGAGGAAAATTTTATGGTAAAAAACAATTTGCTCTTTTGAAGTGAGTGTTTCAAGGTTTCATCGGCTAAATTTAACATGTATAATGTAAACAAGTGGAAATTTGTGAACTTTCCTATACCACAGGAAATGATATTTGCTGATGCATTCTATAGCACTTTCTGCAGAAAGGTTAACCACACATCAAACGCAAAAGAGACAATCCCGTTTCTTAGTGAAGGTCGCTCTTCATAGTTAAGTGGATTATTCTCCTTTATTTGATATAAATGAGTTATTTTCAGCCTAAAAAACAAGGTTCAATTTGAGAAAATGTTATGTGTTTAAACTATCATTTGGAAAGATATGTATCATAAAATCTCCTGATGATATATGATGATTCGACAAAAAAAACGTAAACTTAGGAATTGTGAATAACGTTATTTTCTTTTAAGATACAAAAATTATGGTATCGTGATTCGATATTTCATTATTAATTCTATTCTAAGGTATTGTAAGATTTATGAACTACCACATAGGTATGAAATGTCCTAAATCGAAGTCTTTCATTCTAAAATTTCTAATATTTAAATAACGAATATTTTGTTTCACTGACGTCTAATAAATGATTCTTTCCGGAAGAGTGCGCGTCAAACTACATATAAATATAGTAATCTAACTTTATGGCGCCAAAGTATCTGGCTCTACAAGAATACAGTCTATTAGGGCTGAACTCAGTTTTTAATAAATTGATGACTCCGAATATTGGCATTAACAAATAAAGGATTATTGTCTTACATTTGTCTTTTATAGAGCAGAAAAACGACGAAGCCTCCATTTTTTCACTTTTATGGGAGTAATGATGTGCTCCAGTGGCTGCCAGGATTCGGTACTGTACGTAAACCAGGCAATGTCTGTGGAGTGAACATTCGTCATCATTCGCGTGAACTTTGATCAATACTATTACGCAAGCATTTTATAAGCATTTTCGTTGTCGGAACTGGGAGTCAGCAGTCAGGCAATTCTTCCCAACTATAGATTAGGTATTCAATAAACGGTGCTCGATTGTAAGTGTCCATCTGACCATATCAACATCTCTAGTGTCTGGGAAAAAGTTTGAAAAGATGTTCTCAAGATTACAAGTTGATTACCTATCCCTCGCCTGAAGAAGTATTCAAGGTCGTTAAAAGTTTTCTGGTTCTTCTCGAGTTTGCACACAACTTTTCAAATTTGCCCAGTTCGCCCTGAATCACAACAAAAGATAAAACAATTGAAAGATGCTGTGCTCTTATTTAAAATTCATGTTACCCGTGCATTTGCTGAGTGTCCTCCAGAACAAGATCGGGAGTTGAGTGCAAAAGTTTGGCTCGAACTGAAAAAGAACGAGCAATCCACTTCTTATTTTATTTTTATTTTTTTATTTATTTTTAACCAGGAAACACTTTCCCGCTGGATGGCTCAACCGCCCTTCTCGCCGAAAGCGTCGTACGAAATCAAAGATTTCCGATGCGATGCGGCTGAAATGAATTTGTTTCTGATACTTTTTATCGCACCATCGTCGAACTAAGAGCGCACTATCTATCGGCTAAGATTGATTTCGTTTTTGCGCCACGTCCTGACCTGTGTTTGCCCTTTCCAAGAAATTGCAACACGACACCGAAAGAAAATTTCGTTGTTGGATGAAAGTTTTGTCCACCCCATCACCTCTTACAGGACGGACCGGGACCAGGATCGGGTCGCCAGGATGGAAAAAATCACAAGATGTTCTTAGTTTCCTTGTTTGAGTTTTACACGTCTCCGAAGGAGGGACAATACATCAATAACCAGCAGTTTTAGCAACAAACTGTCCCCATCAGAGTTCCGAACACGTTCCCTGTGCACAGCGCACAACAACCAGGAAGACGCCCTCGGGCGTTTCTGGGAGAAACCGAAACCTTTGGGGGCTAGTGGGCGAGGAGCTCCTTAGTTAGTGTTGTTCAACACAAGATTTTGATGGGAGCGGGGGCTAGGGTGGAGGGCTATGAAAAACTAACGTCGCTTCCTCTAATTAAAATTCTATGAGGGCGTCGTACACCAACTTGAAGAGATAAATGAGGTGACGATATTAAAAAGCTCTCAACTTGGTAATTTGTCTATGAATATTTTCCTTTTTTGTGCAGCGCTCCTTGTTCGCTTTTTGCTATTTTATTGCAGTTAATTAGAAGAAATATGAAAGTATGGTTCAATTCGGCCCGAACAAACTGCACTTTACAGACAACTTTTCGTCGTAAATTCTTTGAAGTTTCGTGTCAGGCAAAATTAGTACGAATTTGATACACATCGAATTTGAAGGTAGTTTTAGACCTGCATAATGAATGGTAGCGAAAACAAGAGGGACCTTTGCAGAAAACGAGATCTGAATTTTGAATGTCCACCGACATTGTGGTCATAGTTTCATCAATTCAATACAGTCAACGTGAATGTCGTTTAGGTTCTTCCTAGATAAAATCTAATGGATATATTTCTGTATAAGAACGACAATGTTTTGTTTTATCTTATTAAATTAAAATGACCTAGGCATGAAATAAAACCTTTATGTTGTTGTTGATTTTACGGTTTCACTGCACAAATAACTGAAATTAGAAACATAAGCTCTAGAATCTACAATTGTGTTTTTTATAGCAATGTTAAATGGGCCATAAATTGTTTTCTTGTTTGATACATATCTATTTATAAAAACAAAGTATACTATGGAGGAGGGTGTTTTGTTAGTGTCTTAACAGGGCTATGCTGATCGATTCTACATGATCTCCTGTTACTTACACGTTTGTTAGTTCTGAAGATTAAATTTTAGTACGTTTTCGCAGGCTGTTATCCTTAATTCATCGCGTACTGTACTAGTATGTACGTTCTAAAGACTATAGCTCAGGCATTCTGGGTGATTATTCCTTTTTGCAATAATTATAGCAAATTCGTGTTAAATACCTTTATAGTATTGCTACATTAACATAATACCATAAGATTTCCCTAAAAATTATATAAAGGGTGTTTCTTAAATTTAAAAATCCAAACAATAAATTCTACGAAAAGATGTGAAAAATTTCTATTCACATGTTGAAGCTTCATGAATTAGTAACCCAAACAATAACCCCACAAAATACCATGATAAAGTGGCCCTAAAGCCGCTGCAGTAGAGGTGGCGAGCAACAGCTATGTAGTTTTATTTTGATTGCTTCACATTTAAAGTAGAGTCGAATATATTTTATTTGAATTTGCTTGTCTAAAAGGATAGAATTAAATACAGACGAAAAATATTCCAGAAACTGTAAACTCATGAATAGCTTTAACTTTCTTCCAGAAAAAGCGAAAAAAACAGTAACGACTTTGCAGTGTGTGCAAAACGTTTGCTTTTACTATAAAGTATAAAGCGAGGTCAAGTGTCCATTTTCATTTAAGTGGCGAATAAAATTCATAATAAAACTCTTGCAGCTCAATGCCACCGCTCAGTATATGCTGCGTGTCTTTGGTCGCTATAAACGTAATGTAATCGTTCCAGAAGAAGTAGAAGCAACTCGCTAGCGGTGCATCTCCGAAGAAAGGTGTACCTTGCAGCTGTTAATTGATCTAAATTCACGCAATTGCACAATTAGCACAGATTTACTCCGTTCTCAGAGGCTCGGCTTCTAACTCTTGTTACGAGTTTGATTACTTCATTTACTGTAAAACGAATCACTTTTGTTCCGACGCCTAATAAAATCTTGAGGAGCCTTTCCCCAACTCTACTGCACATTTGTCTCTGGTGTCTAAGGACAAGAGACGTTAAGTGCAGAAGCAATAAAAGTTAACAAATTAACTTTGTAACGTATTGTCTCAGCCAAAAGTTTCGGGGTTTTTCTTATTTGTTGTTTTGCAACCCGAGAAGCAGGGCGAGATATCCTTGCAAGTTCATGCACAACTTCCAAATTGTCTGAAATATGAGACTACAGCAGCCTTTCGCGTAATTTGCCTATTATTCAGCCATCCAGCGGGTCAAGTAAGCCGCCGAAGGGGGGCGGGCTATTCAGGACTTCTTTAAATTGGCCTAATATGCACATAAGAAGATTTTTTGGCAGTAACTCAAATAATTTATTCGCAAAAATTTATTACGGCCCCCCGATTTAGGCAAAGCATTGGTTGAGCTCCTGCCATTTGAGAAGATGTGGCCATCGCGGCATCCCACAACCAAAATGGGGCTCCCTTTACAAATAATTGGGTTCTGCGATGTGCGATATGAAGTAGGCGAATTATGTGTACTTTAGGGTTTTTATTAGCCCATTTATCATTAGTTTGTTGTTATTATTTTCACCCTGCGCTTTTATGACTTTTTAATGCCTTTATTGTATTCTTACAGTTCAACGCTAGCGACTGCCCTAGTCCTGATGCCAGATCACTTACTGGACCAGACATTCTCCATCGGCATTCCATTAACTCGCTGCTGGAGCAACACGATTTAATCAACAGAGGGTTGGCTTCACCAACAGAAGGTGGGTTCATTGTTTCTTCTTTTTCTTAACTGTTTTATTTTTGCAGAAGACTTAAGTACTTAACTCAATTTTTGCGGATGTGCTAGTTTGCACAATATTTCCAATTCCTCTACATTTAGTATTGTTTTGACAAAAATATCATTGCAATATGATACAACGAAAAAATTTTATTCATAAGTTAGTATAGCTGTAAACTTTAAGGAGCCTTTAACCCTTTTATAGAACTAAGTGTCAAAGTGATTTTCAATCGGATTTCACACACAACCTAAATAAGCATCAAGTGGTTTCAAAATTCTGAGACACTTTTAAGCAGATTAGGTATATGTTATGTATGTATATCATATTTATCACGGTATCACTTAGTAGTGCTGGTGGATAATTTGTTTTGGTCTCAAAATTGGTCTCAAATTTGTCAACTGTTTTGCAACTTAAGTAATTCGAATTGCAAAATTTCTGTTCTAAGTTTTTGTTGTTTAAGAAATTTGGTCGTCATGTTTTTTAACATCACAGTTCACAATATGTATACATGTCACCTTTTTCCCACGCAAAAATGTCTTTTTCCATTTAAAATGTATAAAAATCCATTTCAAAAGTACTTAATTCGAAAACATTAGTAACGAAATTTAACACAAAAGTGCTCATTATTCCAAATGCAAAGTATCACAATTCAATTCAAAAAACTGTTATTTTTACGGCTTCGAATCTTACAGATCGTAGATATCATGGAAGTTTTTAGATTTTAGAATTATATCTACAGGCGACTTAAAATCGGTTAAAACCATTTTTCAACGATTTATCGCGACCTCCCTGTTCTCTCAAAAATGAATATTTCCCATAATGTCAGCCGCAGTGTGCATTTGCAGATTGTGTTTTGCTCAATTTACCCCCGGACTGAGCGAGTATAAAGAATGCGAGGCAGGACATACGGTTGCAATTTGTGCATCATAAAGCATAATTTTTAGCAATTCAACTATATCTTGCCCCGGCCATATTCGTTCTGCATAGCTACGGACACTGCATGCTGGATATAATATCTAAGTTGATCTATGGTCGGCATTTATCATTCGCAATGGCCCTCCGTCTACTTGAATCGTTCGGTGACAACAATGTTGTACCAATTGCCTACACTTAAAAAGTTTTCCGTTTCCTTACGAGTCGGCCGAGGGATGCAGCCGAGGAAAACCTACGTAAAAGTTATCCTAATAGGGAAAGATTCATTATTGCTCCCTTGCTATTAGTCAGCCTAGACCGGACTCTATCTGCAGGGTCGGATGGGAGGGGTGGACAAGCCCAGATCTTTTCTCGGCAAACGAAAAACTTTTTACTATCAAGCCCCAGTGTGTTAGGAACCATAAGGAATTATACTATCACATTACGACGAATGCACATACATAGTGCCAAGTGCAGCACCTAGAGCCCTTCTTACAGCGTCCTGAAACCGCACACATAAATTAATGGAGAATTCCATCTTCCAGTCGGCGGCGTGCTCTAAAATTGCTGCTCAGCTATGAACCATGTCTGCTTTACGGTATCGCAAGAGATTCAGACACTTCTCGCCGAGTGGCTGGCCCCCTCAGTCGGTGAGATGTGCATCGTCGAGTGGTTTACTGCATTTTAATTAATGTCTGTCCGCTAATAATTATTCTAACACAATTAATTTCATAATCTGGCCGGAACAAATAGATCTGCTGTGCTCTTTTGATAAGCATTAGACATCAATTGCCTGGCACGAGAGCACCTTGTTGCCGCTATTCGCGTGATTCAGCTATTTTAGCAACAGTCAACAACATTTGTTTATAAACACTTTGCGGCTTCAAATAGTGAAATTTTATTTTGAGATCTATAATCTACATACAGTATATAATATATGTTAGTTTTAAATATTAGTTTTTTAACCAGTAATTTTTTAGAACTACAATGTTAAATACAGCCAAAGCCCAAAACCGTTGTTAACGACTATGAGGAGGTACGGTACGGTGTTTTTGGAAGATACAGATAGTTGTATGGAAATGGAAAAAGAGGTCCAGAAAAAAGAATTAATTTCAATAAATATTTTGAGATACGTTAGAGGTATTCCTTTTTTTTGTCCAATCAGAAATGCACCATTTGTAGAATTTCGCTTAAATTTTTGTATTAACGCAGGGATGTTTCCTATTTGGAAAAACGTCAGTGCGTATGTCTGTTCACTAATTATCAGAGTGTGAGATGGAAAATTAACTGAGTAGAGTTTTTTCGAAGTAAGTAGAGGTAGGGTATGCTCCGATGAGTTGAGGTAAGCCACACTACACTACCCCACTATACTACTGGAAATTTTGAAATAAAATATAAATATTTTAAATATAAAAATATATTCTTTAAAAGATATACCTACTTTCTTTATAATTGAAAAGATTAAACTCGGTGTTTTTAATTTTTTAAATTAGAATAATATGTTAAAACGTTATTTTTACTTTTTAGGAGAAACAATGACTATAACGGATTTGCTGGGAATTAGTAATACTCGGAATACAGTTCTGGGATCACAAACTGGCTCGATATCACCCTTGCCTCAATATACACCACTAACTCCAAGTTCTACACAGTCGTCAATGTCTCCCGGCATTCACATGTCAGCGAAGAATTTTGACGCTTTTCAGGTAGGTAATAATAAATTCTACTTGTAAATGGCGAAGTCTCAGGGCGTAAAAAGATGCTGGAACCACTACTCAATTTAAAGAATACCATTTTGCATACATTTAAAATGTTGGCGCTCTAGGACCTTTTTCGGCAAGATTACTCTTAAATGCATATATCCTTATTCCTTCCAAGAAAGATTTAAATTAATATTCCTAAATACACTTGAAAGCAGCCATGTGCATCTCCGGATTTGTTGTAACTTATAATAAAATTTATCAGAAACACTATTTCCCTGATCGTTTTGGTATTAAAAGTAATTAAATCTCATTCCTGAAAGGGACAACGAACACCACTGTGATGCGAAACAAATCAAATAATTTTTCTCAAATTGGTTTTTAAATCTAATTCTTCGAATTCAGGGAAAGTAAGTAAGATACATTGGAATTGCTTTATGCAAATTTTCATTTACAGTCTTGCATAAGAACTTGAGACCAGTCTGTAATTTACCTCAACCACAGTCTTTTAGTGCGAGCAGCTTTTAAATGTAATGTAATTTGAAGTGACTAAATTAGGTAAGCTAAATTCTTAAGATGTTTGTAACAAAATGCTATATTTGATTTTTCATTATACCAGTAAAACCAAAAATTATAAACTCAAATATACTCCAGGTACTAATATAAAAGTTTTTAGTTTCGGCAGTAATCAACGGATTTTAAGAATATCGACGATTTGTCGAAAGTCCAAAGCATTATTATTAGCATTAATTAGCATATAATTTTAAAACGCGTGAATAATTCTGTTTTTATTTTAAAAGTTTGAGTTCGTCAAAAGTTGCAATGATAAATATGAAACTTCTGAAGAGGCCGAAGTCGCCCAAACATATAAGTAAACTAAAATGAAAATGATAACAACTTGCGTGCATACTGGACGAGGATTTTTTAGGGGCGTTGAATTTAAAATAGCGGTCGTTCACTCAGACCCTCACATTATAAGTATTTAATAAAAATAATTACATATTTAATTCAAATCTCGTACAAATAATAACTTACATACATGGCGACTCTTAAGAGTAATTTCAGGTTTAATGTAAAATTTTAATAAACAAGTTAGTCCTAAGCCAAATTGCAGTAACCTTAGAGTAAACAAAAAGTCTAGTATTGTAGTAAACTTTGCTTGCCATGTCCAATTCATTTTCAAAATATTGTTTTTCGCAATAGGACGTCTGCCATCATCGGTTTATATTTAGTAACATTTTATTTGCTAAAGTTTATTTAATAGTCCAATTATATATCTTATCTCGTATATCTTCTTGGAGTGCTTCAAAAAAATCAAATAAATTCATCAAAAAAGATGGATGTAAGTAATATCAAATGTTGTTTTTTTTTTTTTTTTAAGAAATGGGAAATGGGAAGACAGCGTTGCTGTCTGCTAATTTTTCTTCGTTAATTAATTTTGAAGTCCTAAAAATATTAAATTTCTAGAGCAATAGCAATAAAGTCATATTTTCGTGCAAATGGTCGGCACAGCTAAAGAACTTTAGTGCTTTAACGACAACATATTTACATATAATTTTTCTTGCAGTTTGACAACATTGGCCAGAACACACCTTTGAAGGTATTTCAAAGGAACCTTAGTTTTGATTGTTCGACGCCAATGTCCCCCGGCACTCCATCTTCTTTGTACAATCGATCGTTTCATGGATCTCCACAAATAAGGTAAGGGAGCATATTAAGCTATACAAATTTGTGTATTGCATCAAAATCTTCTAACAGTGATTGCAGCAGCCCTGGCACCGTAGACCCCTCCATGCTTTATAATGGTGTATCATCTAGTCGTTCAAACTCCCCAGAAAGTGATAACAGCAATCACTCAAACAATGAAAATAACAACCTGGTCGACATTATGGTATTTATATCAAAAGCATTTTATTCTTGATCGACTTAAGAAATGCCTTATTTAGAATATTCTGAGTCTTAATCAGCAACAAAATCAACAACACCAGTTTCAACAACAGCAGCTAGCATTACATCAACAACAGCAGCAACAACAACAGCAGCAACAGCAACAGCAGCAGCTACAACAACAACAACAACAGCAGCATCAACAACAGACGCAACAGCAGCAGCAACAAAATGCTCATCTTTCAAACTATACTCAAATCGGAATGGGTATCTCACCGGCAGAATTTGATTTAACAAAACTTCACAACTTGCATACTTTAAATACTATAAAACTTTTACAACAAGCGCCGATGCCTTTGTTTGGAATCAATCAGCTTTTGCAAGGTTGTAGTCCAAATCAGGTACGCTAAAGTAACGTTATTTAGGTGCGCTACAAAAATATAACATTTTCTCTTCAGATAAAAAATTGGCAAATACAGCAAACCCAAGCAACTAGTAGCGATGCGCATTTAGATCGGGTAGCGAGGTTCCATAGAACTTCAGCTGGTAATATTTACTAAAAGACAGGAGAGCATTATTTTAAACAAAATATTTCATCATTAATTTCAGCTCTTTATGACGCAACTTGCACTTGGAGTGGGGTTCTACCGCCGAGGTCTCATAAAATTATTAACTATTCACCAAAAGTATTCTTAGGAGGAATTCCGTGGGATATTAGCGAGCAATCGTTAATTCAAATATTTAAACCATTCGGTCAAATAAGGTTTTTCGCGCAGATATAAAATATTAATGAAAATATTTTATATATATTTTTCCCAGAGTCGAATGGCCAGGAAAAGAGCAGCAGGCTGCTCAACCAAAAGGATATGTGTACATTATTTTCGAATCGGAAAAACAAGTAAAAGCCTTGTTAGCTGCCTGTACTTTGCAGGAAGATAATGCGGCAAGTGCTGGAAATTACTACTACAAGATTTCTTCGAAGCGCATTAAAGCAAAAGAAGTATGAATTATAAAATATTATTTTATAGTGTTATTTCACAAGTGTCCCTTATTAAGGTCGAAGTAATCCCGTGGATTATTGCCGACTCAAATTATGTAAAATCAACTTCACAAAAGTTAGACCCGACGAAGACTGTTTTTGTTGGAGCATTACATGGAAAATTAACTGCCGAAGGACTGGCTAATATTATGAATGACTTATTTGATGGCGTTGTTTATGCAGGTAAGTCATTTAATACAAATTTCATGAAAAAAGCATAAAAGCTTAAAATTAATATACATTGCTTCAAAACGTCTGTGGGTGTGTTTCCCACAGTCTTTATAAATAATAACCAACCCATATTTTGAACATGAACTCCGCAATTCATGATGGATGCTATTCTTTTTCTAGGCATAGACACGGACAAGTATAAGTATCCCATAGGGTCTGGAAGGGTGACATTTAACAATAACAGGTCCTATATGAAGGCTGTTTCTGCGGCTTTTATAGAGATTAAAACAGCAAAGTTTACTAAAAAGGTTCAAGTAGATCCTTACCTAGAGGATTCACTCTGCTCAATTTGTGGTGTTCAGCACGGACCCTATTACTGCAGGGAGCTTTCTTGCTTCAGGTAATTAGAATTGTTCAAGCTCGCATGCACATATATAAATTAACCGGATCTTTAGATACTTTTGCCGTTCTTGCTGGCAATGGCAGCATTCGTCGGATACTTTCCGAAATCACAAGCCACTTACGAGGAACTCAAAATCTCAACAACTTGTTGGAATAGGACCACAGTCTAGTTCATCCAATACCTCAAATCAGCCTCAGCAGCAAACGCAACCACCGTTACCACAACAGCCGCCGCCGCATCAGCAGCAACTTAACCCATCGATGATTAATAAGCAACAGATGCAGCAGCAGTAACAATGCTCCTCAACCTTCCTACTATTAGACCCCTTTTGCTAGTTATGTTTTTCCTTTTCTTTTTTGTTGTTGTTACAGTTTTTTATATAGCGAGTATTTTTGCCACAAGGGCATTCTATTACCTTTTGCCAGGTAGATACGATAATTTGTAAGGGGTATTCGAAGAGGCGCGATAGTTCGAAGAAGATTTTTTAGTTAATCTTCTAAGCAAATTGTGTCCTTAATCGTAAGATAGTCACTCAAACAGAAACCGATGATGCATTTAAAACGTATGATTTCCTTTAATGATAGCGCTTTGAAAATACTTCATTTATTTATTATAAAAACATATTTACCTATATAACAAACATACTGGTTTTATAAAAGTTTGAGATATCGCAGTATTTATTACTCGCAAAAAATTTTACGCTAAGTTCAAAGTCAAATGCTAGTGCGTATAAATTTAATATTTATGCGGTCTTATTTCCAGGCCAGTCTATATATAAAGATTATTTAATAGTTTTTTAAATCGTAGTTAAAATTAGCGATGAGGTTGACTTCGTTCCAAAAAAAAAAATTATCGTAATGTTTTTGGTTAAACCAAATTAATTGTTCTTGTATTTTTTTTCTCTTAATTTTAAGGACTTGAGTGACAGTCAAGGCACAATTTGCTCTTCTTTAATAAAATAAAAACGAAACAAAGACTACAAACGTCCTAACATACCAAAAAGCGACTAGAATCACTCGATACTGAACCTGAAAATTCTTATCAAAAGTTAAATTTCGATTTAACGAAGATAACATAAATAAGCGGAACTGTACACTTGATGACGACAAACATACTTCTTTGAATCGTACCATCTCCGAATACCTACTTAGGAAAGCTCTCTCTATATACTCAGAAAAATATTCGAGGCTATTAAATCAATGCATTTACGAGATACAGTCTTATACTTTACTACTACGAGATTTTTATACGAAACTACGCAAATGCACAATAGCATTTTCTATGTATTATATATTATATATGAACGTATATTTTCTTATAAGCGAGAGATTTTGTAAGTTCCTATTGTACACAGGATGCACATTGGATTGATGAGAAGTACGTGTTAATTACGGCTTAATTGCTTCTCTTCTTTTAAGTGTTTTGCAAACTGATTAATTTCATTTTTTTTTTCGTTTGTTATTTATATTTATTTAAAGAAAAATTTTTTTGTTTCCTTTTCTTTTTTAAGGACGCTTTTTTCTTTATATTTTTTTTAAGTTTGAAAATGTTTTTTGTTATATTTTCTTTTTTGAAAATAATGGTTCAATGATTATTATTATACACATGCAAAATGCAAATAAATAATTTCATACAGCAAATCATAAAATTATATTTTTATACTTAAACACTATGTAAAATTGTAAAACTCGGATAATTATGACTTTTCATTGCGGTTTGTAATAAGTACATGTTTTTTAAATTATTATGTTAAATTCAATCGAATACCCGCGCTTACAAGCTAAGTTACAGAGTATAGAAAGAAATTACCACCTTTTACTTGAGATTTCTTTCAATAAAAAGAAATCTCCTAGCAATCAAAACTTTCTTAAGGAGCTCTTTTAATAATAATAAAGGGTATTCACTTCAGGGCAGCGCTTCTACTTTTAAATTTACCTACATATTTGTGGTGGTGGCTTAATACGGACAGAAGGAAGTTATAAAATGGTAAATTTAAGAATCAATACGAATTAATAAGACCTATATACGGTACTGATTCTGTGTACTATTGATTAGTTCGGGTTTAATTTAATATTAAAATAGGAAATCTCCCGGCGAATACCTTTTATAATAAAGATGAAATCTTGTAGGTTTGGCGCGAAATTAAGCTAAACTTTCAGGTTCATATTTAATTTTCGCATGTTTTATATTCAAAGTATACACTAAAAAACCTAAGAATAAATAATATTACTTGCTCTTCTGCCAAGAATAACAAAAATTTGTTACAAATAAAAAGCCAATAGTTTTAATCTCTACAGTCTTCTAAACAACAAATCAAAAAAGTGTGCTTTTTAAAAAAATAAGATTGCATTATCACGATAAATGTAGTGGACGGATATTTACATTTTTATTTTATTAAGAAGTGTGGAAACCACTAATGTACACCCATGTTCTGTACATATTTCAAATGAAATGAAATCGAAAAGAGCTTCTTTTCAATTGAAATTTCTTGATAAAATTCTTAAAATTATGAGAAATTCATTTCAGTTTCCTTTAATTTCAACTAGATTTTCCACAAAAACTTTCATAATATGTATTGGATTTTTTATTGAGTTATTTTAACACTTTGAACGAACAAATTTAATTGAAGTCTAAGGAATTTAGGAATTTTATACGGAATTTCAATTCAAAAGGACCTTTACAAGCTCTTTTCGATTTCATTTCACTCTGAATACAGAACATGCTCAGTAATGTACCTAATTATTTGGGAGTGAAAGGATTTTTTATATTTATGTATTATTTTTTATGTGGTGCTGGAAGATGACTTTTTGTGCCAAATTATTTATATAGAAAGAACACCACCACACTTTTCGAATATTTATTATACTGTTTTCTAAAGTTGTGTTATTGCTTCTATTTTAATATTATTTTATTAAGCTTCTTTTACCAACAACATTTATTTCAGTCGTAAATTCCTTTTTAATGCAAATTTTTAATTTTTAACAAATTAATTGAACCCAATAAATCATATTTAAATAATCTGATATAACTATTCCGTTTTTTTATATAATATAAAATTTCGTTCTAAATTACTACCAAATAGATGATTGAAAGTATTAATTTTCTTTTCAATCAAAAGCCGATCGAAGAGAGAATGGAATACGAAAATAGACCTGATTAATTGGAATTTTACATCGTTGAGCAACAAGTGAGTTCTTGAACATCATATTTAATGTCACAAGAGAAAACTCTCAAGACTGCGTAGCCTGCAACTTTATTTATAACAGAAAGCAACTCAAATTTTACTGTCGTGTAAAAAACAAATAATGTACTTTAAAACATATATTCTGAAGAGCTTTTCGATTTCAAATCCTTTCAAGCAATTTTTCTTATCAGCTTTATTATTAATTATTATTTGTATTACGCTATGGGAACACATGTCCTCTCTATAAAAATGTGAAAACTACATTTATTTCAATTCTACGTAGTTCTTTGAAAAATATTTTATTATATGGACACTTCTCTTAAAAAAGTGATAAGTTTGCTACACTTTTATGTGCTTCCATTTATTGTAACATTTTAGTTACCCTCAAAAGAGAAGTTTACATATTCCTTTTCCATGCTTTAATTTTTAAATACTTTAGTTCCTACTCGAATTCCAAAAATCATTGCTATCTAGAAAATCATTCATTCATTTCCTAGAGAAACTTTTTTAGCTCAATGTAACTTTAATTTTTCTCTTAATTAAAGCTATATATTATAAACTTCTAAACGGGAAGAAAAAACTGAAGAAGAAAACAAACATAACTATTTGTATCAAAAGTTAAAATTCTAATGCTTCTGGCGCTTTCAGTGTATGTTTTAAAAGTAAATTCGTATACGAATTTAAGACAATATAAATAAAGTGTAAAAATATATATTTTTTTAATAAGCAAATATTATATTAAATAAAAATTATAAAACTACAGATAAGACATTACCGACCCACTGAAGTCGGCATAGAATTTGTGGAAAAAGCAATGAGTAAAGATACAAATTTGCTTAGCAAGAATGATAATCAAAATTACCAATGTAAAAAAACACAACACGTAAACCACCTTTATCAGGAATTAACCGACGAAAGGGAATTAGACTTGAAACACTTTTAAACGTGATTTTCATTTACGACCATACTTTGATATGTAGTTTTCGATTCACTGCAGTTAAACAACGGCTTTGCATTGTAAAAAGATACAAGAAAACAAATAACGCCTCATTTTTAACCTCCATTGTGTTTCATAAAATATAACGACTGATAACAAGCGAGCTTATATAGAAACAAAGAAAAATAAATAAATTAGACAAATGTTCTTTATTGTTGACAACGTAACGTATATTAAAAATTGCAAACTGCCTTAGCTTTGAAGTACAAAGATAGAACTTTTATATTGTTTTATAACGCTTCATTTTTCTTTAGTTTATTGGTACTCTTATTATTCCTTTCATCTAATATTTTAAAAAGCATTTTTGGTGTCTGAAAATTATTTGCTAGCGCAATTTTTATCAGAAGTTAAATAATGCGCCCTGTATAACTTTTGTCAAAATAATTCGATTGGATTTTTCTAATCGAGTCGTTTTAACACCTTGAACAAAAAATTAATTGAACCCAAAGGTTACTGAACACAAAAATTAATTTATGTAAGTCAAACGTTACTGAAATGATTTTATTAAAATTTTATTAAAGAATTTTAACCAAAAGTTCCTTTAAATTCGAATATAACTCTTTAAATTACCATAGAAATCATAGGTAACTGTCATGAGGAATTTCAATTTTAAAGGAGTTTTGCACTCAATTTCATTTCACTGTGAATCAGAATGTGGGTATTTGCTTTGATTCGTTAATTTAAGGATTTGCAGAAACTCGTGACGTAAAAATGAAATGATCGACAAACAAATTTTGCATTTTCGTCATTTTTCACTTCAAATGAACCTTCCCATTGGGTAAATTTCAGAGTAATTAAATTACACAGTTAATTAGAACCGCCTGCCCCACATGAACCGGGCTATCTTTGACGTTTGGCGTTGTCAAGTTGTGAAGCGCATCGCTGTTTAGCTTGTTGCCGCGAAGCTCCTCAATTTGATTTTTCCACGCTTCTGTTACTAATTTTTGTTCCAAATACTTTAAACATTTTCTTTTTTTCGATTTTTGTACATTTTGCAAATGTGAACACAATAATTTTCACAGCATTCGCTTTGGTAAGTTAATTGTTTTTTAATACATGGGTAACTGATATTACCCAGCAGTTTTTGTGGGTATTCTAATAGTTTGGAATGATATCCTCATCGTTTTTGAAGTCGGTCAAACATCATTTCTTATTATTTATAATAACTAATTAATTACTTGATAGTTTTCGAGCAGCTACCAAGCGGATAAACCAATTGTTTTTTTTATTTGAGGGCTGGTTTCATCTGAATGGTTCCTAGCAATGTTTGACGAAAAATCTTATTAGCCGTTTAATTATGTCGGGGATTTTTAAAATTTAGAATAGGTTTTTGCTACAAAACTCGTATTTAAAATTATTTTTACATTTGCGACTAACAAATTTTATTCGGAACACCAAAGCTGCTAAACATCCTCAACATTTTTCCAATTATGTTGCTACCTTTTTAAATGCAGTGTTTCGACAATTGAAATAATCTAAACAATTGAATACAACCAAATGGGCCAAAAAGGGCAATAAAAAGGCAAAACACTTTTCGATGCAAACGTTGTCTGTTTCGCTCGACATAAAAAGGGCATTTACACTTATACAGAACATTAAAAGTATTGGCGGAATGACAACTGCAACAAAATAAAAATAAAAAAAACGAGGGAAATCTTGAATAATTCTAAATGATGAAAGAACAAAAGTATTTTAAGTGAATGTTTTTTAGAACTATTAAGTAAATGAAGTTTGCCTTTTAAAAATCAAATAAAATGTTAATGTGAAGATACATACATATTTAGGAGAAAACGTTGTTTTTGTTTTAAATAGTCATAGAGAATCAAACTGTTATTTTAGGTTGAGGGAAGTTGTTTTAAGCGTGATTCCAGACATTTAAACAAATATATATAACTAGATACGTAAGGAAGCGAACTAAAATTTAATAATCGTGGTGCTTTAGCAGTAGCCAAATATAATATTAATGAACATTGAAATGAATTGAATTTTTTATAAACACAGTTTTAACATTTAAGGGCGTGTGCCAACTCAGCTATTCAAAAGTAAATTTGTATGGGAAATTACTTTTCAGCTTACTAATTGATTTTCGAAGGTTTGGGTCTTAGGAAAAAACAGCTCTGAAATTCGCTTTTCGTTGACAATTTACTTACTTTTCATTTGAATTTCAAAAATAGCATTTGTGAATTTTAATGGAAGCGAACAATGAGCAATAAAAGGCTGCTGTGTTTTCAGTTTTAGATATACCGAAAAATGTTCGAAAAGGAAAAGTATTCGAAAAGCTGAATTGGCACACGCCCTAAATCTCGTTTTACTTTTTAAAAATTTGCGTATTGTACGTGTTGTAAATCGAAGTTACGATTTGTACGGTCTTATTTTTACAAGGCAATGTTTTCGTACGAGTGTTCATCTACTACTTTTATTGACTAATTAATTGCTTAAAATGTTTTCTTCAACGACGTTATTTATCTTACGGGGCTACAACTGTTTTAGTAGTATTATTTTTAAAACTTGAATAGTAAAGTAATACGGCATGGGAAACAATATAATAAAAATGCATTTTAACTCAGTAAAGGGAACCTAGGATATACTTTTAAAATCATAAATTCGGCTATAAATTTTAATTTGGTTTTTAAGAAGACAAACAAAGACAAATATATTCTAAAGGCATTTTTAATAATTTTTAATGGAAATTGATTTTAATTTACACGTATAAGGATATTTAATTAATCGAACATTATATATATCTAGACATCAAAGGACGTATTTATCAATATTAAAGGTAACATTTTAAATATTTATACCGAATCATTACTCGACAACTCGACCAATAATACCTTAACAAGATATATATATATATTTTAAAAATATACACAAGTTATCCGTACGAGTAGCGACAGATTTAAGGACATATGTGGATTTAACTCCTTGTTGTTTTATCTTCTTCCATTTGAAGTTACCCACTATTGCGGATTTGCATTGTACTCTCGTTTTACCCGGAGTGTTGTTTTATTGCAATTACCAACAGTATTGAAATGATTACACTTGAAAAAAAGCTTCAAATTGATGTTAAATTAAAAAGGCTGATTTTAATAACATGTGTTTAATTTTTTTATAAAACAGGACACTGTTCTTAAAACGTTTCACTTTTTTTAACAGCATAACAAATTTGTAATTTGTGATCTGCACATTATTATATCTTTCCTAGTTGTATTTCAAGCGAACAATACATAATGTATTAGTTAATTTAAATTAATTATTTTATTCAATGAGAACAAAAAAAGGACTAATGGATTTCATTATTTTATTTCAACGCTTCAACTTTGAACACACTTTTTAATAAAGGAGTTTCGCAGCGAAGGTCTTGTCATTTAATATAATGATTAATTGCCGAAATTATTGGTGAATATTCTTAATCCTATATGTTTAAGTTGACACGTAGTTTTTGCATTACATTTTGGAACCATCTTCAAACTTTAAAAAGCCATTTTAAAAAATATTTTAATCCAGCTATAAATATGTACTATATAGTTGCTCGCAAACCATTAAGACTACCACTGTTTTATGAAGTATGTAGTGCCATTTAAGAAACTAGATTTTAAAATATAAAAGATGTTTATCAGAAATAGTAAGTCTAGATTATGTCGGGATAAGCTTAGTTAGTGTAGGGTTCCGTAGCTAACTACAAACGATAAAATACGAATAATACAATGCTAAATGAAAAAAAACATGATCTTTGGAGCGGGTATAATTATCAAATAACAAATTTTTATGAATATGAAGACAAATATGTTTTGTCTAACAATTTGCGATATTTTAAAATTGAGTTTCTTAAAGTAGGACTAATGCAAAGACTAGTGGTCTTAAACTTTCGCGCACAGTAGTAATAGGCCACTGTCAGTTTCCGTAAGTAAATAAATATGTTTCACACATATATTAAATTCCTGATTTTTGTTACTTTTCTGCTTTTATGCAATTAAAAGAAATTCTGGAAGTTTAAATAATATTTAAGCTGGTCCTTCCTATTTTAGTTCTTTAATTCAAATCTCACAAATTGGTTGCAATGATAATTATACTATACATATGTATATACGACATGCTACGTTTATAACTGAATTATTCATTTAGTTCCTAAATAAGAATAAACAGTGTCCTGATGTGTTGTAAAGAAATGAAATACAAAAAAAAAAATTAGAAATAGTTCTAATACATAAAAAAAAGAAAAAATGAAAGGAAAACAAATTTTTTAGGTGTCAGTTATTGCGGACATTAAACGAGAGGGAGAAATTGAAAATAACAAGAACAACCAAAAATTTAGATAGGCGCTATATAAGAGTGTTGTCGTTATTTTTTAACAAATTTAACATTGAAGAGTCAATGTATTTTAATTTACCAAAGAAAACAAGAAAAACAACTAGTTTAAAAAATAGGCCAGTTATTGCGACAAAAATAAAAGTGGAATATTTTAATAAAACTAAAACAGTTATTAAATATATTGTATACAGTATAGTGGACGTATATTATCTTATATCAAAAAATGTATTGTACTTGTACTATAAGGGAAGACACATTGCATATATTTACTGGTTATTGTATTAAAATAATATTATATATATATACACATTTACAACTAAGAATAACGCTGGAAAGAGAACATATACAGTATTCTAAAATATGACAATATATGAGCCTGTATTATACATATATATATCAAAATAAAGATGCTTTAATGATATTGAAAAATTATCACTTTCTTTTCGATTTGTTTGATTCTCATACGCATCAATATGCAGTAAAAAAAATGTTTCGAAATAAAAACACAATTGTATAAAATTTCTCTCATTTATTAACAGTAACAAACATCCTTTTGTACAATTTAAAAATACATAAATATAAAACCAATACAAATTAATATTGCAAACATATTTTACAGCTGCAAAAGTCGACTCCACAATTTGAACAGTCGTTATTGTTTTGCTGCTCTCTTTTTTGTAATGAATTGGTAAATACCTAGAGCAGCCGAAAGGGTTCCTATAAGTCCAACGTGCCAAGTTTCCAATTTGCCACCCCACAGGAATCCTTTGGGAAGAGTGCTCACCGCATGAGTAAAATCCAAAGACAAACGTACCATTGATATCATCTCCATCCGCTGTTTCTTAAGTAACTTTTCTAAGTATTCCCTAAAATGAATAAGGGACATAAATTCAACTAGAACAACTACATAATAAAAAGATTTGAAAAAAAATAATAATAAATTATAAGAATTATAATCTAGTTGCTCTTATAATAGAAAGAAAGTGGAAACAAACAAAAATTCATATGTACAAAGTCAGAAGCATACAATTTCTGAAATTTTATAAATAAGCAGTTAAGGGTGGGGATCACTGTAATGGGTAAAAAAATGTTTGCTCCATTTTATTCTTCGTTTTCTTTCCTTTAATTTGACGGCACTAAATATTAGCGCCGATAAAGCCATCCCCGAAAATTCAACACTGATGATCAAATAATTTTTTCTCAAATATTTCGATTCGATTCGACGGTTCTCAAGATAGGACCCATTAGTTCGTATTGCCAACTTAACTTACTTTGTTTGGTCTGCACTAGGACACCCTTTATGCTGCTCCATCATTGCAAAGTTCCGTAGCGTCCTGTATAGCAAAATAAATTACCAATTAAATTACTAACAACCGCATATGAAAAATGCAATATGTATGTATGTACTCACCTCATAAGATTTATGTAAATAGAGAGAACCCAAAATACTGAGTTTATAGTGTCCCATTTATCGGGGTCCTTTACATCCAACAATTTATATTCGGCAAGCCAGCATATCTTTTCGACTGGATAAAATAGGGTGTCTACAATGTTGGCAAAGACTCCAAGGCAAGACATGGTTTTGTCGGATTCCTGTTGGATAAATGTTGTTCATTAGCTGATCTATAAATTACTTGAATTGAAACTACTTTTTGTCCCCAGCCATATTCCAGAGTGTACTGGAGCATAGGAATGTCGTCTATTAACCGCAAAGTAGCACGGGCTTTTGAAATCTGTGAACTAAATACACCAAATTTTTTTGCTAAGTCAGGATTGCTCTTCAAGTTTAGGCCAGATATTAGTTTTGCGCTGTAGCAGAGTGCCTTCATTACCTGAAATTCGGGATATTGTATTAAGTACAATGTCATTTCCTATAAGTACATTAAAATCGTAGCCTAAATTATTTTACTGAAGGACTGATCTATTCGACCCTTTGAAGGTCGAGACTCCAGAGACCCACCACGAATAACTTCAGAGTGCGGATGCCAAAAATTCTAGTAAAATAGGTAGGTGGTCAATGGTCATGATTCGATTTCGCTTCAAGACCCTTCCGCAGCCAAAATATTGAATACATGTTGAACGTGCTAAAATATTGCAATCGATCATTGACCCCATCCGACCCGAAATCCGCAAAACAGACCCATAAAAAAACGAATACATATATTCTTAACCTTACGCCCCATTCCGAATTGAGCTTTTTGGCCCCACTGAATGCAGTCATTAATAAACAACCCGCTTCTGTGCCAATGGTTAGTAAAAATCGCCCTGAATTAAAGAGTTTTTGACTGGACTAGGCTGCCTGAGGGACTGAGTAATTTTAAATATTTAATGTTTAGTGTTAATTGTGCGGCACGTTAGGGGCAGGACGGAAAGGTAAACGCATTCTGAAAGGAGCGAGTATTGAGCGGCAATGAAAAAGTAACGATGTCGCGCGAAGGCGCGAAAACCAGTGTGATTCAAGGCTGTCTTTTAATCGTTGAAGCGCCGTGGCGGAACCACTCAGGAATATGCTTAACATATTTTGAATTAGTACCTGCCTTCGCTCACCTAACCGCCCCAGCGAGCACAAGGAAATAAACTCGTTTTGATTCTTAAGAATTTTCGAGAGTGAAAGTTGTGATCAACGCCGCCGCCGACGGCAGCATTTAATCAAGAACAAATTCCAAAGATTTCGAAAAAAAAAAAGAACAATTTAAGCGGACCGATAACAGCCGTCAAGTCGGTTCATACGTTCATACGTTTTACGGCAAATAAAACAATTACTCACCTTATCCCTCCCGCCGTAAGTGTCGAGCATATCGCAGACTTCGTCCAAGCACTCGCCCATGATTACACAGATGATTTGTATAAAATATAAAGGAAAAAGTCTTAAACTGGCACACTTTTGTCTTATCGCTAAATCATCGTGAAATTCTCGAATTGAATACCAATTAATGTCGGATGGAAACAGCCATCGCAGCACCTCCACCTACCGAGCCCGGGATTATTACTGAACGACGGACCAGCTGATTTCTGACAACTCACAAAAATTCGTATTGTTCTGTTTTCTCTGCTACCCCCATCCCGTTAGATTCGCCGTACAGGTGAGAGAAATATTTCTTCCGGCGAAATCAATTATTTTTAATTTTAACAGTGTATGACAGATACAGTACTGTTTAAAATCTTCGTAATCAATCGTCCGTCATAAAGCAAGTTCCGGGCATATCAAATTTCTTCAGTCTGCTGCGTTTGTTGGTACTTAATGCAATGAAAGTTTTATAAATTATGGTGAAACAACATCCTTCATTGAAATAAAACTTTTTTACTGATTTGTAATTAAAAACAATACGGTGACCTCGACGAAATAAATGTGTGTTGTTTATGTGCGTTGCTAATAACGATATGACTGAAGAATGGACGCGATGATGAAAACATGAACTCGATTATGTAGGTACACGAAAACCAGCCTACCTTGATAAAATCTATATTATAGTTTCTGTTTGGTTGTAGGGAAGAAAACTAAAACTGTCAGAATCATCTGGAAATAGCATTAGTCCTTGTAACGATCCAGATACACAAACGAAAGCTTAACAAGCTTAAACAATTAAAAATTTATATTTGTTTTCATCAGTGCCCGTTTATTAAAGCAAAATAATATAAATTGTATTCTAAAGTTTTACACAAGTATCAGCCCCAAAGTACTCCGGCAAATCCAAATTATACTTCTCCTCCAAAGCACCAGGAACAAACCTTCCGCCCAAATAGTGAAATTTTCCCTTAAAGTAGCGAGCGCACATTTTCGGGGCTGTGAGGGAAATAAGCAGTTCTGGCTTAATCGTGGATTCCAGAGGCCCGTTTTCAACATGCCATCCACTGGGAATATCAACGCTACAATTTAAAATCTTAATCGAGGCTGTTAATTAAAATTATTTCGAAAAATACCTTGCAATGGGAATTTTCGTGCAGGTAAGCTGTTCCATTATCGGTGCAAAAGAGTCTCGGACCGGTGGCTTAAAACTGAATCCGAACAGAGCGTCCACAATCAACTTATAGTCTGAGTCCCCACACTGCAGGTTCGGGCAGTCGCCAATTAATTTTATATCCATCTTTTCGCACTGGTGAACGAGGTTTTTGAAAAGATCCTTGTCCGTCCGCTTCGGGTAGTAAACGTGGGGCACATAGTTCATCAGCGCCAAGTGCCTTGCACAGACCAAACCATCACCTCCGTTGTTACCGGGACCGCAGCATATGAGGACTTTTTTGTAACTGTAAAAAATACATACACGTTTTTATTAAACAATTTGTGCAATTCATACTTGACAAAACTAATCGAAAATATTAATACTGTTAAAGAAGCTTCATACATATGTATGTATGTATTAATTTAAAATTGCAGAAAAAAACCGATCAAGTGGGAGTGATTTATTGCCTACAAAGCTTATGTTATACTTTCTTCAAAATTATGTCATTATGAGCGTTCTATTTGTTGGATATTTTGTAATATAAAATCCGCGAGGCTCGAATTCCACTCACATTTGGCCGGCTTTTTATTTATTTATAATTATAAGTTTTGAGTAACTTACTCCCTCCAAGGGAAGCACTTGCTGATTGCATGGGCGCAGCTAAGTCCGGCTAGTTCCATTAGTTGATCGACGCTGAATTTATAGTCATTAAACAGCTCCTGATCGATGCACGTCGCCTCATTTTGATTCAAGAATTTCATTCCGCGCTTTTGGCTGATTGAGTTTAGTGCAAGGTTCTGAAAATGAGTGCAAAAATTCAAAATCACTCAACTTCGCCAGATTTTTCCAGCAGAGTTTGGACAACCCTTCCGGAAAAATCGTTCGGCTGATGTTTTGACATTTCTGTGAAGAAAGCCAAAAGCCGCGGGTGAAAAGTGAATAGCTGTGCTGTGCTCCTACAAAAAGTTACATACCTTCGCTGCGGTGAAATTCCTCCTGAGTGCATTCATGCAAATTTAGCGGAGGTAAGTTGAACCACCCTCGGGAATATCTTCCGTAATGAATTACAGTTTTATTTGCTATCAACGAGAAACCGGCTCTGCACAAATGTCGAGTTTATAGAAAACTGAGAGAAAGCACAATGTTGTGTGCTGACACTTGCTCCCGTGCAACACAGAGTTGCCGTTGCTGCGCAATGCGAGAGACTTTTCTCCTTTTGTTGATAACAATTTGTTGTGATTACCGGTGCATCTATTATAAAGTAAAATTATACGAAAACTAATTGGTTCTAATAATAAAATCAACCTACACTTGTATGCAAAGCATTAGCAGTGACGGCCTCCATTTAAGGAATTGTCATTACTATAAGGAATAAGCTCCTGTAACGAGTTTATTTTGAATCAATAATTACATAATTAAATTAAATTTTATAAGGTATGCGATCATCTGTTATACAAATCAAAAATTTAATATGTTTTTTGTTTTCACAATTGTATATACCAGCACGCAAATCCAGAAATTATTAAGGGTATTCATGAAACTAGATACATATGTATGTGATATAATAAGATATGATTTTGTTGTATTTTTGTATTTTGTGTTTTGTTTATCTTTTTCTTTTTTAATAGTACATAGTTTGGAATTTGAGAGGATTAGGGCTACTGGCGAAACGAGTAGTCTGGCTACCTCATGGTCACTTGGAAACCCCGTAAAATTAGTTACTATTGTACTGGAAGCTTTCAAATATTTAATTGAATATTTTTTAGTTTTAGTTACTTGCTTGGACTCATTACCGCATCGTTTCGACTCATTACCGCAATTTCCGATAACACTTTTTTGTTCGTTATGAGGTTTGTCACATTTTCCATACAAATTTGGACAGCTCATTTATGAGGCTCGTAAACTTATGCGGTGTATGTTAATACTAGGTCAGTCAATACGCGTTTGCATGAATACCCTTAATTATTCTATATTTTATAAGGGGCTAGTAAAGAAATTATTTGAGAGAAATTGGGGGTTTAATAAAAATTGTGCATTCTAAAAAATTAAAAGATTTTAGTGATAAAGTGTGCAGTGCAAGCTTGCTGGCACACCTCACAACTCATGGGAAATACTTGCTTAGGAAGCTGTTATTATAGCTGAATTGAATTTTAAAATAAATTTGTTTCTACAATTATAGATACAAAATGAAGCAATTCGTATCGTTTCTCACTTTCTCATATTTATGCAACTATCATTGAGGTAGCTTGCTTTAAAAATTAAAACCATAGAACGACAGCGCTTAGCAACTACTCACTTTTGTGCGCTCTATTTCACTGTTTTTATATGAAGAACATAATGCATGTTCATATCTGCACGTATTTACATATATAATTTTCGGGGTAATGTTTTAGGCTGCTTTAATTTATTCAATTAAAAAATGTATTCCTACCTGGTCACGGATATTGGAATTCGTGCTAACCGCTCACTCTTCCAAACTCACTAACCTTTATTAATTATCCATAATATTTTCTTCTTCACACCTTCTACATCTTTCCAGCCAAGGCATCTTCACACGACAAGTAGAAAACGGTTCGCTAGCGACAATTGCATATTATACTAGCATAAGTCCATTGTTGTTCGCAAATTTGTACCTTCTTGCATTCCATGGGTTCTTCATGGTTTTGGTAGAAGAAAACCTGGAGGAAACCGATACCAATAGCTTCGTGTACGCGTATATCTATTTATTCTATCGCTGCCCACATCCACCTCGGCATTCTGGGGCCGAAGACGAAGGTTGGATCTTGAATTTTACTTTTTAATATATTGTGGATCTCAGTACATAATCTGCCGCATTTCATGTTCTATGAATTCTAGCCTCTAGAAAGTTTTGCATTTTTCTGCAAGCGACTTTTGCTGGGGGTGCTATAGAGGTATCTATCTATCTAGTCGTTTTGGCGCTGTGTAGGCCAGCTTGAGGAGGTTCCACGGTATACTTAACCAGTGGTCCCGGGCAATTGTGTGGGTATTTGGTTCTGTGCAAATCTTCGTAGCTTCTGCTACCCAGCCGCCGCGCCGGTGCAAAGTGCTTTCCACTAGTCGTCTACTCAGCCTCAGTTCAGTGTGAATGCAGGGAAAAATTTTTATTTGTTCCGGACATCGCCTCCATTCATTTGTGCTGTTATTTCAGTAGGAGTCGGTTGCTGCTCGGCTGGAACTAAACCAGATATTCTATTTCCTTGTTTCTTGTCTTGAAGGCTTCTCAAATTTTTTAAAACTCTTGTACTTAAAGTTTATTTGTTCTGTTTTTTTATTTCGGTTTTAAGTGGGTTTATTTGTCGAAAGGAAGTTGTGGTAAGTTACATTACATTTAAAAGTATCTTCACCAGTCAGACTTGTACTATGAACGCATGAGATAGCATTAAATAAAATTACGTAGAAAATGAATCATTCCTCGAACACCGAAAAAGATACAGAACATTTAAAAAGAAAAATAATTCGAGAAATAATTCGAACCGCATGCACATGACGTGGGTCTGTCGCCGGCTTTAATTAGCATTCAATCGCTCCAACACCAAAGTAAATCTCCAGTGGGGCGACGGAAGAGTTCATTCTCGCAAATGGGAAAGACTGGGCTCGATAATCCCCGATGAAACAGCCTTACCACATTTTGTGAGTGGTTTTTCTAAATTTGGATACAATGACTGAGCCAAATTTCGCGATTTGCCGGCTGTATTTGTTATTATCGAGTGGCGCTCCCAAGCCCAATCCCCACTTTACTCAGCCCCAAGTTCAAAGTCTTTGCGATCCGATAAGAGCTTCTTTTCAGCCGCGCTTAAGCCGCTAACTCCCCATTCCTCACGTATGCTTTCTTTTCCGTTTAGTTTGTGTTCGTTGGCGGCGTAGAGAAGTAATTTATTGAAGTAAATATCTATACAGAGGCAATGGCGGAACGCTTGGACGTTGTGATTTTTGGAGCAACCGGGTTCACCGGCAAATATGCCGTCCTGGAAGCAGTAACAATCTTGAAAAACATGAAATGGGGAATTGCTGGACGAAATAAGGTACGACGCAAATGGTGACGATATATCCCACAACATTTTCATGACTCCTATTTTACAGGAAAAATTAGAAGAGCTTATCAAAACGACTGCGGAGAGAACTAAGGCCGACCTATCGCAAGTTCCCGTCATTGTTGCAGATGTGAACGATGAAAAATCGCTGCAGGAAATGGCCGAGAAGTGTAAGGTAAGTGGTCGATCATCTTGCCTTCCTTTTTTGCACGTCTCCACAGTCTGTCCCTAGGTCAATAATTTCTAGATTGGTCCACCGAAGCTTGGTGGTAGTTGGAATGTGTCTTTTTTTTTATATATATATTTTTGGAAGCTACCAAGACCTTGAATTTTTGTGTATGGTCTTTGTCTGCTTTATCCGATTTGAACACAGTTATCTATTAACACCTGTCTGGTTAAACCCAGTTTGTACCTTCGGATGGGTGTAGGATTCTCTTCGTATTGGTTATCGATTGCCTCAAATTTGAGCATTCTTTAGACGTTAAGTTTGTCTATACTTTTTGCAATAGGTGTGTGCCCGATAAGATGCGTGAATTCATAAACAAAGAAAACATTGTTATCTTAAAAATATTTTTTATCACTGCATCAATTAAGGAAGAGAATTAAAGATCGACTAGAAGAGAAAAATATTAAAAATAAAGTAAAACGCAATATCGAATCGACGTAATTAAAAGGTTATTTCTTGTAAAATTAAGTTAATATAGTTATTTTTATCGACTTAACTAGGCTGACGCACGAATCGATTATCGATAATAAGCCCTTACATGCGGGATATAATTCTATTTACCACCCATTTAATTCTTATGTAACTTAAACTAAAATCAAAAACAAGAATCTATTATGAAATGTATAATAATATGAATCTGAATTGGTATGGATTAAAGTTTCTATTTAAAAAAAAAGCTTTCATAAACGGTGGCCGAGCCCGGTCAGGTATTAAAGTTATTTAAACTTTGTTGTACATTGAGGCAATTTCTCTTATTAACTATAAAAATTCTCAATTTCTGTATACATAGTTATATTTTTTCTGTGGACGGGTCATATATTGTTTGAAATTTAGAATTTTTCACAGGAATATGACGCTGTAAATATGGTTTAGTATTTTATTTTGTATTAATTTCAACGAAGACAGACAGACACAAAATGATCCTATAAGCTTTCCGTTTTCTCATTTCGAAGTACGGAATCCTAAAAATGTTGAGAACAAAACTGGTTGTTTTAAAAAAAATCATTAAATTAACATTCCTTAAATTCCAAATTACAGTTGTTAATGTCCTTCCTATTTACTCTCTTGTGTTTCAATAAAAAAGTGGTGTAAATAAATAAGTAAATTAAAAAACCATTACCAATAGAAATCACGGAAATATGAGATAAATAAACTATAATATAATACTTCATATGTCAGGTGGTGGTCAATTGCTGTGGCCCGTACAGATTTTACGGCGAACCAGTTGTTAAGGCTTGCATAAACGCAGGAACTCATCACGTAGATGTGAGCGGTGAACCGCAGTACATGGAATCTATGCAGTTGGAGTACAACGACTTGGCGAAAGAGAAGGGCGTCTATGTAATTTCAGCCTGTGGTTTCGATAGCATTCCAGCAGATTTGGGCATTGTCTTTGTTGAAAATCACTTTGATGGTTTGTTGAATGCAAAGTGGATTTAAAATAGAATATTGTACTAATTGCACTTATGTAGGTGTAGTTAACTCTGTAGAAACATATCTAGAAACTTGGGAATCCGGTGGCAGCAGGGGAGGAGCCGGTATCCACTATGGAACATGGGAGTCGGCTGTTTATGGACTGGCACATGCCGATGAATTGCGTGGGATTAGAACAAAGCTTTTCAAGGAAAAATTACCCGTTTTAGAGCCTAAGTTGAAAAATCGGTAAATCTGAAGCAATTTTATTTCGTCTTGAAGATTATTATTATTTATTTTTCAACAGATCAGTCATTCACAAATCCGAGATTGTTAACGGTTCCTATTGCCTACCATTCCCTGGGTCAGACCGGTCAGTTGTTATGCGGTCCCAGAGATTAATGTACGAGAACGAAAAAAAGCGCCCGATTCAAATGAAGGCTTATGTTGCTTTCCGGTTAGTATTTTGAAAATTTTTATCAAGTTTAGGAATGCAATAGCTGTTTTGTTCGTTCCTTGTTTGCAGAAGCTTTGCACATATCCTTGTTGTTGGCCTTTTCGCAACTATCTTTGGACTGTTGGCGAAATTTTCCTTTGGCCGAAATTTACTACTTAAGTATCCCAAATTATTTTCGGGAGGCTTGATATCACACGAAGGTCCTTCTGAAGAGAAAATGAAGAACACTAAATTTGCATGGACATTCTACGCTCAAGGGTGGAAGAAGGAACAGAAATTGGCAGAACCTACTGACCAATATACCGATCCACCATCCAAGAAAATGGTAGCCAAAGTTTCTGGAAGCAATCCCGGATATGGTGCAACATGTGTTGCCCTCGTCCTCTCCGCTGTAACTATTTTAAAGGAAAGTGACAAAATGCCCGGAAAGTAATAATGATTTTATTTAATTCATTTTAAAGATTTTAATCATTCATTTGTAGCGGTGGTGTTCTTCCACCGGCAGCTGCCTTTGCTAAAACAAGTCTGATCAACGAACTTGGGAAACATGAAAATGGTATGAACTTTGAAGTTGTGTCAACAAAGGAAGACACTCCCGCCACTGAATGAGCACTCCTAGAAAGTTTCTGAAGCTGCACAGAACTTGATGTTAACAGACTGATCTATTCCTTGTTTTTTTTTTCATAATTATTTAACTTTTCAGTATGCCTTTTAATGCTTATTCATATACTACCTAGCCCTATAATCCCTAAATACACCTTAAATTTTAACAGGTAATAAACGGCTTTATCGTATACGTTCTTTTAATGGAAATTTTGAGTTCTCAATGGAGAGAATATTTTAACAGGTTAGGGGTAGTCGAGGCGTGAAAAATAGGCATGACCTTTTAATTTTTTTTTCTTTTAACAGTTATGTAATGATTTAACGAGCTCTGCTCTGTCTATAAGCAATGAGCCTGTGGAAAGAGTTAAAAGAATCAGATATCTTGGTACTTTAATTGAGAACTACGCAGACAACAGCAGAGAGATCTGCACACATATCGAGTTAGCCAGGAAGGATTTAAGGACATGCACAAGTTGTTCTGTAGGAAAGAAATAAACCTTAAACTGAAGCAAAACATGCTAAAATGCTATGTGTGGTCAACACTATAGTAAGGTACAGAAGCATGGACCCTGTGTAGGCGAATTGGGGCACTCATCAGCAGAATTCAAGTCTTCTTCAATAATTTAGAAAAAAACAACTTGCAAGGATACTTTTGGTTATTCACAATTAAAAGTAGAGATCTTTACAATACCTCAAGGAACGATAAATTTTAAGGAATAAGATGAGCATCTTCATCGCATTCATTTTTATTAAGAGTTGATATTTACATCAGCGTCATTTTCCAGTTACAGAGCTCGATCTAATCGGCAGATCGGATTTTCCTCCACCATCTTCAAATCAACCTTTGGGCCAACTAAGTCTCGGATATTGTTGATGCCGTACTTGATCATAGTGGGCCGCTCCAAAGAAAGTCCCCAAGCAATTACATTTACGTTCGCAGGGAGCCCCATTGGAAGAAGCATTTCTGGTCGAAATAGCCCGGAGTTCCCAACCTTTAAAGTACATGTTATAGAATCGCCTTAGCTTCATAATTCTAAAAACTTACTTCAATCCACTTGTTAAGTCCTGGATGAAAGCAGAATATCTCCATGCTCGGTTCGGTGTAGGGGTTATACGCTGGCTTAAATTCCAACTGGGTTATACCTAGTTTCCTGAAAAATTCGTAGATTGTCCCAATGAGATCAGCGAGAGTAAGCCCTACAGCTGCAACGACCCCCTCGACTTGTTGGAACTCTGCAAGATGCGTCGCATCCAAAGTTTCGTTGCGGAACACCTTGTCGATGCTGAAGTACTTCACTGGCTTAAATCCTCCAGGTTGATTGGCCAACTTGTAAAGCATGCGCGCACTTACCGCGGTTGTATGCGTCCTGAGCAGATTCTTCTGAGCCTCTTCGATTTTCCAATCATAGCCATATCCCTGTGATCCGTAGCCTCCTTTCGAATGAACCTGCTTGACGCGTTCTAGATACTCTTGGGGGAATTTGTAGCTTTTTGCCGGCTCATTAATGAAGAAAGTGTCATGAGCATCTCTGGCTGGATGCTGCTGAGGTTGATAAAGGGCATCAAAGTTCCAAAATGAGGACTCAATATAATTGTTGGTTGGCATTTCAGAAAATCCCATTTCTAAGAAAATCTGACGAAATTCTGAGCGAACCTTCATCAAAGGGTGGAGGTGTCCGCAAGTCGGCGGAGCTCCCAAGGCGTCGAAGTTGTATGCCTTGAATTTAAGGTCTTTCCACAAACCAGATGCAAGCATATCAACAGTTAAGTCTGTCTCCAGTTTAGTTAAAGTGGTTGAAAATTCCGGACCTTTGGTAAGGATAAAGCTCTTAGTCACAACTTCCTGAAGAAGTTTTCGTTTCTTATATTCGTTTTTGATACTATCAGGCAAATCTCTACATTCTCCTTTTGATATAGCTATAAGGTGTTCTTTGACTTTGTCCTCTATGCTCGCAATTTTCCTTTTAACAACTGGAGGGCTTACAGACTTGTCTACAAAAATCCATCCGTGGGACATCGCTTTGCTGAAGCCAACTTTTGCATTCGCTGAGGATTTCATTAATTCAGACTGCGGCACACCTTCTGGAGGTACTAAATTATAAACTGCGGCCTCATGACTTCCATTTTTTGCAACAAATTGGCCCTCTTCAGTTAGCTCAAGTGTTTTTCGCGAAGTTTGCTCAGAGGTAACCAAATCGCCGGTTGCCTGAATACTCTTCAAAGCGCCGACGATTTTCTGGTGATCTTCATTTAAAATGCCCACTAAATCCAAGGTGTCGATTTTTTCGCACTGTTGCAAATACTGCAGAATTCTTTCTGTTAAATCTGGATGCATTTTGCCAGCTTAAAGCGAACAACTCGTTAGAGGAAAATGCAGAAATGCAGAACAAACCAAACTAGAATTGTCAGAAACGTGTCACCTGTAGTTTTTTTTATTCCTTCATGTGACAGTACTAAACATAAATTATGCCGAACTTAACGAAAATTCGTTGCGTCAAATTGGGGCTCCCACCATTTTATCGGGAAGTGTCCGTCAATTTTGTCGAGGTTCTTTGAGTTTTTGGTGATTTTAGCGTTCATGTGGGGATAATTTTGATCTCTTTGAGATAAATTGATTAATCGACTCCGGAGCCAGTCATGTCTCTATCAAGTTTGCTCCCAGCACCGACGAATTCGGTGTGGGACCGTGAGGATGAGAGGCGAATGGCCGCAAAAGGCGCCCCAGCGATGGGAGCCCTTGTCACTGCAAAAATTGCAGCACCTCCTTACGGACAGCGAAAAGGCTGGATCCCAAGAAGCGAGGCAGATTTCGGAGATGGAGGAGCATTCCCTGAGATCCATGTGGCTCAGTACCCTCTAGGTAAAATTTCAATAAGTGACGAAAATTTATTACGCCTTCGGCGTTTTTTTCAGGCATGGGAGCTCCAGGGAACGCTGGGAAGAAGTCCAACGCACTAGCCATACAACTAGACCAAAGTGGTAAAATCAAGTATGATGCCATAGCCCGACAAGGCCACGGGAAGGATAAAATAGTTTACTCGAACATAAACCAACTACTCCCTGCGGAAGTGTTAGCGGAAGACTCCGAGGAATTACGACGTCCAGACGAAGAGACAATACAGGAGACGACGGAGGCTACACGAAAAGCCCTCGAGAAGTTGACTAATCAAAAAATTGCCGCTGCGATGCCAGTCAGGCATGCGGAAAAAGCCGCTCCAGCTCAATATATCAGGTACACTCCGTCACAGCAGGGAGACGCATTCAATTCGGGCGCCAAACAGAGAGTCATTCGAATGGTCGAAGCTCAAGTGGATCCAATGGAACCTCCAAAGTTTAGGATTAACAAGAAAATCCCCCGAGGTCCGCCGTCGCCTCCAGCGCCAGTGCTGCACTCCCCCTCGCGCAAAGTTACAGTGAAAGAGCAAAAAGAGTGGAAGATTCCGCCCTGCATATCCAACTGGAAAAACGCAAAAGGATACACCATTCCGCTGGACAAGCGTTTAGCTGCTGATGGTCGAGGTCTGCAGCAGGTCCACATCAATGAGAAGTTTGCGAAAATGGCCGAGGCACTGTATATTGCCGACAGAAAGGCTCGCGAGGCTGTCGAGGCCAGAGCGCAGCTTGAGAAAAAGTTAGCCCAAAAAGAAAAGGAAAAGAAGGAGGACATGCTTAGGCAGATGGCTCAAAGGGCACGTGAGGAGCGAGCGGGTCTGCGGATGCCCGACAATGAGGCAAGTACTGCTAATCCCGAAATTAGAGAACGTGATGAGCTGCGTGCAGAGCGGCATAGGGAACGGGCCCGGGATAGAAATTTGTCTCGAGCTGCTCCCGATAAGAGAACAAAACTGCAAAGGGAACGGGAGCGAGATATTTCGGAGCAGATTGCCCTGGGAATGCCGGCGAAGACAAATACGGGCGGCGAAGCGCTCTTCGATCAGCGACTCTTCAACACCACGAAAGGAATGGACTCTGGTTACGGGGACGATGAGGCTTACAATGTTTACGACAAACCATGGCGTGATTCCGGCTCTCTGGCATCGCATCTCTACCGTCCCAGTAAACAAGTTGACAACGATGTTTACGGAGCTGATTTGGATAAAATTGTGAACACAAACCGATTTGTGCCGGACAAAGAATTCAGTGGCACAGACCGAACCGTGCAGAGTTCACGCTCAGGGCCTGTGCAGTTCGAGAAGGAGGAGGATCCGTTCGGCTTGGATCAGTTCTTGAACATGGCCAAGAAGGCGCCCAAGAGGAAAGACGATAAGGCGGACGATCGCGGGGATAAGGACCGGAGTAGCGAGAAAAAACGGAGGAGGGACTAATTGAGGTAGATTAGATAAAACACGTTGTCGATCTTATCCAAAACAGTTCTTTTACTACGTAGTGGGTACTCTGTCGTTTTTAGGTTATGCATTTTTTTTTTTTATTTAGAGCGAAATATATTAGATTTTGCGATTATGCAGCTGTTTTCCAAAAACAACGATTTCGATTTATATTTTAGTATCTTTGTAAGGGTTTAACTTTAAGGGCGAATACCAGTATAAGGGGCTAAAAACAACGTAACTTTTACTCCAATTTTAACTACACTTCGTATTATTGTTTGTTCCGGATCGGATAAAGTTGTTTTGAACTAAACTCGTTTTAAATTCTTAACATAGGCAGCTGAGCTGAATGCTTTCATTTAAAAGGCCACAGCTCCGTCAATTTTGCGGATTTTTAATTATGTGCTTTCAGAAAGGTTAGGCAATTTGAAAATGCGCGCAGAAATTTCGGTTCATTATAATTTTAAATTAAATCGGCCAGGAAATGATGCACCGTTTCTCAAATATTATTTCATCTTCAGATGTTATAAAATGTGGGCAGTTTCTGGAAGATGTTTAAGTAAAACTCAAGATTCTATAAAAAGATCGTAAAAAGATTTTTTATTGGACAACAACTGCTTCAGCCAGACTTAAACAATTTCTATTGGAAATTCAAAATTTTCATAAATCACAACTCAAAAATAGAAAATAAGTGTCTTAACATAAACACAAATTATACAGGGAGGGGTTGGGAGTTGGGCGTGTCCGCCACTCGAAGCGTTAAACCAAAGACTGTATATATATTAAGACGTCCCAAGCAGTGCAACTCACAATTTCCTAAAGCTCTACAACAGGCATCCTACATCAGCCGACATAGCTTTCCGAGGAGGCTTGATTTTTGTCGTCCACTTTTCTGAGTAAAAAGCTCTCTCCGCTGACATTTTTTTCTTCTCTTGCGCATAGATGATTTTGCGAGACGCGGATCGCAGGCGGCGTTGGCTATGTCAAAAATCCGACATACATATATGCAAAATGCACACACACAAACGACTTGCTTCTTCCCGATAGAAAAGCAAACGCCGCCTGCGATCCGCGTCTCGCAAAATCATCTATGCGCAAGAGAAGAAAAATTTCAGCAGAGAGAGCTTTTTACTCGGAAAAGTGGACGACAAAAATCAAGCCTCCTCGGAAAGCTATGTCGGCTGATGTAGGATGCCTGTTGTAGAGCTTTAGGAAATTGTGAGTTGCACTGCTTGGGACGTCTTAATATATATACAGTCTTTGGTTAAACTCACCGTCACCAAAATTTGAAAATTGAATTTTCATAAGAGCCTAAGAGAAATGAGACCAATATGAGGACGACTAGTGACGACGAGCTCCTTTTAACAGCACTAGGTTCTAAGGTACCTCATCACCTCTCAAAAATACTAAGTATAATACAAAAATCCGCCGACCTTACATTACTAAAGGAAACGTTTGTATATCTAGTAGATGATTTGTGAGCTCCTTCCACTGGTTGATGAAGTGATAGCCTCCTCTAAATTTGTATCCAGCTTTCGGTATTGCGCTGTGTGCTTCCGTCTGCCGCCCCTGCTCTTCTGGCCCCGTCGCCCCTCGAGGATCAGAGCCAGCACTTTTGTCTTGTTGTGGTAGAGGACGTAAAGCAAAATGCAAATAAACATTGCCGCCAAGAAATATGTGAAAAAGTTCGAGCCAGACTCCTCGTAGAAAGGATCCGATGCTGGGAGATAATTGGCGCTCACTCCGTCGCTAGTTTGTGTCAGAATTTTGTGAGCCTTCCTTTCAATTAGCTCCTCGTCCGTCGGGTCCTTCAGGGTTTGTTGTGTATCTGCTTGGGGTGGATTGAATTCATCACCGTCCTTCTCGTCGGAATAGTTCTTCTGTTCAGATTTCTGAAGGTCGTCGGTGTTGTCGGGATATATTTCACTATTGGGATCATCTAGCTGCTCGTTAGCTTTGACTGGAATATTGTTATCCTCCTTTATTTCATCTATTCCGACATCTTTCTGACTGGTGACTTTTTGTTCCTCTTGTGGTTGCTCTAGTTTAGTTTCCGACTTTTCATGATTCACAATCTCTTTGGGCGGTTGTTTAACAGTTTCATCAGGTTTTTCAATAGGAGAAATTTTTTGTACATTCTCAGCTGGATTACTGTTTTGTACAGCACCTTCTTCCTTTTCTTTTGCTGGTAGTTCTTTTTCTTTGGTGCCAACTTGAACATGAGGAGCAGCCGGAACAAGAGTAGCTGTTGTAGGTTTTTTTTGGCTTTCCAACTTAACAGCAGGCTTGAGTCCCTCTTTTTTAGTATCCTGTTCCTTTTTCTCATTTCCTACAGTCTCTGGACCCTTTAAATCTGATTTTTGTGTCTGAGACTTCGCAGCTTCTAGGACCTTTGCCTGTTCACCTGCGGCTGCGAGTGAATGCAGCGTCGTTGGCTTAACCGATGGCGGGGCGTTCTGCAACGCGGCGGACATCAGTGACATTGCATTGCACATAGGCTTCACGTACAATTTAAGCGACGGCCCTTGCGACGTAATACAGAGGGTGGAGCAGTAGACTTCTTGCTGCAGTTTCTCCTTCAAGTCGTGGTTGCTCCAAGTCACATTGTAGTTTGTAAAAATCTTCGCAAAGTACTTGCAGAACTCCTTGGCATCGGTCTCATTAATTTCAGTTCGATTCGCAACTGATTCCTGGATTCCTGTGACGTTGAAAGCACTTACATTCGAGGAAGCATTTACAGCCATCATCAGCTCGTAATAGCTGGGGCAGAGCACCTGCTCAGGGTTCAAGCAGCACGGCTCCGAGTAGCACGGTACTGTGAAGGGCATCGTTTTGGCGTCCGTAAATATTGCTACCGATTCCTGAAGGCCATGATTTCCTCCTTTGCTCGGGTCCATGAGACTTTTCCAGCTATTGAGGACTGCGTCATTTCCGGGAATCGTCGCTGGGAGTCCTTGGCATGCTGTGAAACAGAGGGAAGATAGTCCTAGGACTATTATTAACCTATTCATTTTAATTTCTGTGCAAAACTTTGGTTACTCCCCGTGGACAAACTTTATTCGACCGTGTGAATGACAAAACAACTGACAGACTTCGATTGGTGCGTTCGATGGCGGCGATAATTTAATCCTGGTTCATGTCCAAACTAAAAACTTTCGTTAGGTTTTATGCAAAATTTAAATCATACGGGTGGGGTGAGCTCATGCAGCAATTTTAAAATGATTCTAATAGTATATATAATAAAATTTCATATGCGCTTTTCGTTCCCTCTTGCTCTCATCATTAACGGTACGCAGCAAGTTGCGCCAAATTGCTGTCGTTTACTTCCATTAATCAATTATAACAAGTAAATTTCGCAACAAAAGGCAGTTGGTTACAAATCTCACTTTTTTAAAACAGCACTTTCAACTAAAACTTGGCCTTGTTCCAGAACAACCTCCTCACCAAATCGTCCATTCGTTTCTTGCTTTGCTCTTGGTATGCGTGCGAAGTTGGCAACAATTCTGCTTAATTGAGTTAGAAGTTTCTGGCACATTAATTTTAAAAATTTTTATGATATCAACAAAAATACAGTCTGACGAGTTCAGTAAATTGAAATTATCCATTATTGTAGATTTACACAACAAATTTAAATAATTCAAATTTCCCGCCTCAACGGCTTCTTTGCAGTAGTTTCCACTGCACTGCCGGTGCTATTTTCCGCCATTTTCTCGAGTTGGAAATGGCGTTTTATTGCAAACGGCTCGCCCAGCACTGCCTCGGATTGAAAAACTCAATAAAAATTACTTGAATCGGCTAATTATCGGCTAAATAAATTCGCTGTCGTTTGATATCGTATAATTGCTAAAAATTCGGCGTGGAAAACTGGTAAAAGTGTGAAAATGCGCGCCCGCCGCCACTAAATCCGCCAGTCCGGAAGCGGTCGTAAATTGATGAATAAGCCATGAACGGGGCCTTAAATCGCGTTTTCTCGAATTTCGCAGGCTGGGCGACGACGCGTGTGTAATTTGTGCGAATTATATTTAAGTTGCTGAATTCCTTCGGTAACCCGGCGGTTACACGAGTCAGTAGAGCTGACAATGACACTGACACTGACTCGTGTAAACGCGCACTGTCTGTCATTTTTTGCTGACCCGTCATTTGTGATCGGAAAATAATCTGGTCACTACTGACTAGACATTATCTGTCACCTGCACACATTATCTGTCACCGACGACATTTTTAACATGAACTGACGGTCAGTTGATCGAACACAACGCAATCGCTGTCAACAGATTTGACATTTTGAAATCAGTACTTTCCGTCAGCACTACTGACTCGTGTATAGCCCCGTTTACACTGGCGAGTTTACAAGCTAAAAGCCGGCTTTTTTACACGCATTCGCCTAGTGTACACGACGCACTCGCTCTAAAGCTGCTTTTAAACAAGAACACACTGCACTCGCCGGCTTCTTACTCGCCGGCTTGTAGCTTGTAAACTCGCCAGTGTAAACGGGGCTTAACCGCCGGGTAAGTTGAAAAATTCCTTTGTTCCCATTTCCTGCTGATTTCCGATTCGATGGGGACGTTTGTTCTCGAAGTTGTTGGGCACCAAAAACCTAGCCCTAGGCAAGAATTCGAAATTTCGTTTTTTCCCTATTGATTTTTAATAGATGTTTAAACGTAAAATTGTAAATATAATATTTTGGTCGGGTTTTTTTTTCGCTTTTCTTTATTTACTCTAATTAAAACACGTCATATAACAGCAAAAACCCAAAAAATTTAGTTTTTCTCCTATTGTCCAATTTTAATAATTTTAGTAACATTTTAATTTTTTTAAATTGGTGTATGTATTTTTTAATTTTATTGTTTTTAAATGACACCTAATTTTTATTTTATTCGTCTTGCAGGATTACCGCTATAATAGTGAACGTGATTTTGTGATTTGTTTTGTGACGGCTAGTGAAAATTAAAATTAAAAATGAGAAAATAAAAGCCTTTAAGTGCTGTAAAGTGAAGTTCTCAGTGAAAATGTCGCAATTATATTTTGGCGACAAAAGGGCCTGTTAAAAGGAGAAATCCTTAAGTGAAAGTGCGTGTTTTTAAAGTGTTTTGTGTATGATACTTTTAGCAGGATACACCGAGAAGGAGGTCGACGTTTACGAAAAAAGGGTAAGTCTTTATTCTTATTGCAGCTATTAAAAAAAATTTTTAAAACCGGATTTAATTTGGAGGTTTTGTGGACCTCAAAGCGTTACTTGATTTTATTTTTTAAAATATGAACGGTTGTTAACAGAAATTTCCGGAATAATTATTATTTATTTGAAATGAATGGGTTAAAGCAGACAATCATTTTTCTAAATTTTCCTACAAGTAATTTGAATAGCTAAAAATAGTTGGTTTAAATTAAGTAAGCCTCAGATCTTTACTTCAACTCATTACACCTCGCATTTATAATATTGTTTGGAATACTTACTTGTTATATTATATTTAAGTCAATAATAGGAAAACTAATATAAAATAATATTCAGTTCAAAAATGCGTTTCAGTATAGTAACCCGCACGTCGCGTCGGTCAAACCACCCAAAAGTACAATTATGGCATAGCATTATAACATATCATACGTAGCCGAATGAATCAAATTGTTAATAAATCCTTAAAGTTCCGTTATCAAATGAACTTTATTTTAAAAGGATATATAAATTTTAATGCATCAAAATCTCAGTCTGCACCAATCGGCTGTTAATGTCGCCTGGCATTCTATAGGGAACCGTCGCTGCCATATTCGTTAGTTACTATTTCAGTTTGCAAGTTTGTTGCAAGTTTGTAGAAGCATTCGCAGAGTGAACGGACTGAAATTGCTTTTAACATCAGCTTCATATGTGACGGAACAATGTTCTGGATGCTCTTGTTAACAAAACGGCGTTAAAAAATCACTTGCGCTTTAATTCCTCTAAAACTGCTGCAAAAATGTCGTCGACAACGAAGTATTGCATTTAAAATTTAATTTAGTTGGATGGAGGTACCAAATGCGCCTCCAGCTATTGACTTACCTGATAAGGTCCTTCTTTATGTATATACCACCTTTGGAAATCTTGTCAATTAAAATTAAGGGTTAAGGACTTTCGAGGAATCAAGAGTTGCACAACATTGAATTGTTCCATGAGATTTAAACCCTTTTATCCAGCATGCGAAATTTACTTAAAATTAAATTTTTTTGAAAAACGACCACATTTTCTAAATATTTTTTTCTAATTATCAAAGAGAATCGTATCCAATGAAATTGTACGTTAAGTAGATTAAATTGTGAATTTCTTTTTTATCATAAGATAAATCTTTACACTTCTTCTTCCAGGGAAAATAATAAAAATAACAGAAAAACACTTATCCTGCAAGCCTTGGTTGGCTCTGATGGCGATCCCCGACCTGTTACAGACTTTACTACTTCTGATCCTCAGTTCCACCAAATATTTTTTTTTATATACATTTATACTCGAAGTAATTAACGGTGTATTTGTCGCTTTTCTTATGGTTGCAATCAAATTTATGTCAACTCTTCCCCTCGAGGTGTTTTGGCGTGTCAGCATATGTGAACTTAAGCCGGAAGGCTTCGGCAACGAGAACGTTTATCTGTCGATCAGACCAATTGTGTGTTGGAAGATTTTGGAGTAGTAACAATAAGCCCTAAATATGAGAGAAGAGATAGATTTTTTCTGTTCAAATATACAATTAAGTTTCATACCTGAAAGTCTTTTTGTTGCAATAACTGGTCCCGCCAGTGTAGTAGGAAAGCAGCGCAAACGTACAAGTGAAAAACAGCGAATCCATCCGATTCTGCTAAGTAGGTATCCCATAGCCTAATCGTGCAGTGCAATGGCAACTCTCTAGTGAGCAAGTTGTTCATCCACCGAAATGAAAACTGTAAATAGTCGACCCCGTGCAGTTGCAAATGTTTGTGAAGAGTACCTATGCAAATTAAGTTTTGAATAGTCTGTTCAGATCAGAAGTATCAAGTTACCATCAATTCGTTGTATCAAATCCTTCAACTGGTTCACCTTTTCCTGAATCCCAAGCTGAGCAAAAATATAGTTGTCTTGTATGCAATCAAGAAATTTCGATAAGCACCAAAATGAATCAGCTTCAATGTTGTCTCGGGCTTCTGGGGACAAGCTAGTCAATTCAAATGTTTCGAGATCACCGTCTGTAGAAAAAAAAACGAATAAATGAAGTCTTAAATAGGAAAACGAAAAATACTTTTCGCCTTTTGGTCGATCTATCATTCTACGATCAGAGGCGTTCAAATAAAATTAAGAAAAAACCAAAACTTACCTTTCCCAATTGCTTCCTGAAGAAAAACAATAAAAAATGGTGTCACAAGGTCATTTATGCCTTGAACATATCCCGAGGCAGGATGGCGTATAGCCCAGATAAAAAGTACCCTTTCAAACATTTGTTGGACTAATTCCTGTTGAAATAAAGGAATATGTGGATTCGTCCTTGGCACGTCTATATGTATCTGTTGAAATAAACGAAAGATTAAAATTTTTTCAAAGCCGTAAAACCGCACTATAGAAGATAACAAATTGTCTCATTTCACCGAACATTATATGAAACAATTTTTTATTTATTTAAGTCGCAAATTGAAACGATTTGTTTCTCTTTGATGACTGCTATTCGAGTCATAATTATTATTTACTTGTCTATAGGTTTCTTGTTGACTCTCATCTTGGCTGTCCACTCTAAAATATTTCTTCCTCAGTTCCTGATATCCCATTCGCTTACTTTCCAAAACACTGTCCCTCCTCTCTGAGCTCGGAGGAAGGTACTTGGATAGCAGACGCCAACTAACTGCCCTCATCTGTTTATATATTTATTTTAACTGTACTTAATCTTAATAGCACCTAAAAAATGACATTACCATTTTTGGTATACCGGACCAGCTGAGCTTCTTAAGCGAAACTAAATCTAATAGCGATGCTTCAAGTAAGGCATTAAATTTTTCTATTTTCGATTCATATTCGCTGTCCTGAGAGTATGAGGAGAATTTTTGCAACTGTGGACGGCCTGGATAGGCGTGAAATTGACGGAACTTTATCCTTTAAATAATATTTTTAATTTATTTAAATAAAATAAGAATGGAAGACCCTGTAGTGTGGTCGGCTCACTTTGATTCATTTGGGTGCTCGTTGGATGGAATTTTGTAACTTTCTGATGAGTTTCCTCGTGTTATTGCTGTTGTATCGATTAAATCACTTTTTGGTTGTCCTATGGCTTCCTTGGGAGCCTCCACATTTCGGGCGGTGTTGTTTGCATTTTCTTGCAGTTTTAACGATGAGAAGTTGCTTTTGTGAGTTTGAATTACATTTAAAGCTGCCGATTGAGAAACCTTCTTAGAAATTCGAGTGTCTGCAATATTAAATGGGGAATTTTATTAGATATATTGAAATTTTTTATTCAAGGAATTTTTCTGGAAAATGAGCTTAAATAAAAATTCGCATTGATCCATTTTTTTATATTTCGGTTCTTCTGAAACCAGCGACCCGCAACAAAATGCAAATAAAATATACACTATATTTTTACATGTCTTAAAACAACCAAGAAGCTAAAATAATCAGCAAAAATTAACTCAATTCGTCGAATGATTAGCTCCATGGACTGGTTTTTCTTTACATAGAAAAATAAATGATTTCAAATACTTTCGGAATGTCGGAACATTTATTTTAACTGTTTTATATTTTTCAGACGTATTTGCTACATTTTCCTTAGTTAGTTTTTTATTTCTTATATTTTTGCAGAATTGTTCAAAAGAAGAAAGAATTGCTTATTGTTAGTTTTGTATGCTGTTTACAAATGTATGCTTACATATGCTCTTCTTCAAAGATCTGGTTAGTTTTCATACCACGATATTTGTGACAACTCCAGGTTATTGAAATCTGAATTTGGTGAATTTTGACTAATCTAAGGAATTTAAAAGAATCATTGCGGCTGGGCTCTATTGGATCCAAAGAAAAGAGGACGCAAATTATTGCTATGATTTCAATCCGTTGAGCTTATATGACACACAATATAGTGAGGAAACAATCAAAAGGTATTCAGATAAAAATTAGTTGTTTCAGGTCTTGGATGGCTAAATATATGATTAAAATTCCGCGGTATTAGTTATCTGAAACTATATCAAAAACGGGTTAACTACCTGCTATTCCAGAGATAATACAAAACTCGTCGTCCCCCATGTCCCAGGCATCGCTGACCGACTGCTGATAGTCTTGGAACGACGACCCAACGCCGCTCTTGCCGGCTTTTGAAGAGCCTTTGACCTCTTTCTTGGGGCTCGGCCGGCCAGGCACAGCTCGACCATTATTCCTCCAAAACGACGATGTAGTATCTTGATAACTTTCCATTATTTGCTACAGTTACTACTTATCTATGATCCGCACTAAATTTTCGATTTGGCGAAAGTTCAGTGATAAAATATAATAAAAATTTTTGCTGCTAATAGCAAAGTTGATATTTCATTTTGATATATTTTTTGCGACAAAGACAGCTCCGTTCCGTCTGAGATTTTAGATGCACAATTTCGTGGTGCTAAAAATCGCAGTTGGAAGCAAATTAGCCGCTTTCGAAGGGTATAAATGCACTATTTTCTGTGGAATTTTCTTTAGCGCTAGTGACACTATTTTCACTGACATGTCTAATTATTAAAAGTGACAACCACATCAACACGACATTGCCATGTCGCAATCTTTTGTGTACCTTATGTTAGAGGGTTTTGTGGTTTATGCATTTGCCAGAACACTATAAATGCTTGTTTGTTTTAATTATGGAAAATCATAATTATTGCAGCTATTTCTTACTGAATGAAACTTAAAATATTTCGTCAAAACCACATTTATGAATGGATTAACGTTTACTAGTTTCTCTCTACTAGATTATGAAAAGTGGCTGAAAATGTGTAGTCACAACTGTCAAAATCTGTTCTCAGCAGAAAGGGTGCAGCTCTAGTCGTGGTCTGTCAGAGTCGGTGACACCTTTGGATTCCGGTCAGTGAGCTTGTTGCAAGCTTTTACTTTCTTTTCAGTGAACTTTTCCTTAATACGGTTGATCGGTGGAGCTCCAGATTTGTGCCAAAATAATAAGTGAAAGTTAACGAGTTCATGACGGGTGACGCGAGCTTGTTGAACTACTTCCAGGGCAAGATCTCCGCCAGTTGCTGAAAAGGCTGCGAGAAGTTTTCTATTGAAAAAGTGAAAATTAACCGTGCTGCGCTAGACTTTAGGAAGGAAGAAGCGAAGGTGAGTGTTTTTGTTTTCTGCAGTTGCTATTTTATGGGAATTCCAGAGTCAATGGAGCAATTAGTGCTTCACGACACGAGTTGTCACTCGAAAATTTTATCACCTTGCGTGAAATGAATGCAAAACAATAAACGGGGTAGTGGCAGTATGGCAAAACAATTGCGGCGGAAAGGGGGCGGCAAATCCAACGAACTTCTTGAGAAGCCGGAAGTCCACAGACTGAGCTTTCCGAAGTTCTTGGACGAATCTTGAGATCAGATAATTTGCATCATTCCAGTGTTAGGAGCTTGAATGGTAAATTAATCCAGTTTCTAGCCTAACACATTTTTCTTATCACGTACCTAATTTCGTCTAAATTAAATAACCGCTGAAGAAACAATCGGCAGCAGACAGCCTTAGGAGGTCTAGCTCTCAGATATTCTGCATTCAGTGAAATGTTATTGAAGAAAATGTGGGGCGAGCGAGTGCAGGCCAAGACATTTTCGTAATATTTTTAAAAACGAATTTAAAATTAATTGTAATATAATAAATATAACCTCTACAAATATCCTCAGCATTGAATCTAACTGTTACAAGCGTCTAACCAAAATTTGTTTATTTCAATACATTCCAAAAGCTTAACTATATGATGCGCACTAACACCACGACTCAACGGAAATTTGTCAACGGAAATAAAATCCACGATGGAACTACCAGAGAAGAGTTATTATCGAATTCCTCCGAAAATAAACCCAATAAAACTACAGAAAACACCAAACTGAATCCGGTTGCTTACATAGTATTCCTTTCCTTGCTATTGGACCTGCTTGCCTTTACCATGATCCTTCCGCTATTCCCTTCGCTTTTAGAGTTCTACAGGGTGAACGACAAGGAGGGCATTTACAAGTATCTGTCGGAAAGTATACGATTTTTCCAGGAGTTGGTAGGAGCACCTGAACGATATAACTCAGTTCTTTTTGGCGGTTTCTTGGGCTCAATGTTTAGCTTCCTGCAATTCGTAGCAAGCCCAATTGTTGGAGGCATTTCCGATGTATACGGCCGGAAGCCTATGATGCTATTGTGCACAGTAAGTGAATTTTCTTATATTTTCTATCGTTGTATAACTTTTTGTTTTAAGTTGGGAATTTCCTGCTCCTACCTACTATGGGCGTTATCTAGTAATTTTGGACTGTTTGTGTTCGCTAGACTTGTGGGAGGTTTGAGCAAAGGAAATATTTCCCTCAGTATGGCGATTATTACCGATGTTTCCGACGTTAAAACTCGAGGGAGAGCCATGGCGCTGGTAGGGATTGCATTTTCTGTAGGTTTCATCTTGGGTCCTATGATTGGTGCTATGTTTGCTTTATATTCTGACAAGAATTCGAACTCCTGGTTCTGGTTCCCAGCAATATTTGCTATGTCTCTATCAGTTGCTGATCTACTATTTTTAGGAGTGTGCTTGAAAGAAACACTACCAAAAGTAAGTGCCAATTCTTTTCTGCTGTTCATTTTGAATTGATAAGAATTTTTCACAGAATAAAAGAGCCAAGCGCGTGGTTTCATCGCTTAGTTATGCAATGGATTTTATTAGAGTAACCTCGATATTTCGGTTTGTATTGTATTGAGATTAATTAAAAATCAGGCTCAATTTACATTGGTTTTTAGATTTGCAGCTGTGAAAAATTTATCCAATCGTGATCTGCTATCTCTAAGACAGCTTGGGTTCATTTATTTTGTGTACTTATTCATCTATTCAGGTCTGGAATTTACCGTCACATTTCTTATGTATCACAAATTTGGATCAAACTCAATTGATCAAGCAAAAATGTTCCTAACAACAGGTTTCTCCCCTGTTTTTCGTTGAAAACAATAATACAAATCCAAATTTTCTAGGCTTAATAATGGCATTTTTACAAGGATCTGTCGTTCGAAGGTTACCGCAAAAACTAATTAAATCATCAGCTGTATTTGGGTTGTATCTTATTGTTCCCGCATTTATTCTTGTTGGAATTGCTGGAAACTTAATTGTACTTTATGCAGGAATGATTCTGTTTGCAATTTGTAATAACTAAGAATGTGATCCTTATGATTTAATTTAAGAAAATTATGTTATATTGTAGCTACCGCTTTTGTTGTCACTTGTATGACCACTCTAGTCTCTGAGTATGGGAATTTTGATCAAAAGGGAGCAGTACTAGGAATTTTCCGATCCTTAGGAGCATTGGCGCGAGCTTTAGGACCAATAGCTGGTTCTGTGGGTAAGTTTTGGCGACAAGAATATGTTTTATCAATTTAATTCACCTCAGTTAACCATTTTGGATTCTCTATAATGGTTAGATGTATATATTTTTCTAAATTTATTCTTTCCTCTCCAGCCTTCTGGAGCATAGGATCAACCTTGACTTACATATGTGGGGGATTCTTGTTGATCTACCCTGCAGTATTACTTCAAAGGGTCTCGATTAGGTAATAATATATATCCTTAACCGCCCCTATCCAAGCAACAATCTATTTATTTAGAACAACTTTTTTCTGTATTTATACTTAAAGTATTTTTTATATTATATTTGAACTCTTAGAATGTTAAACTTTGTAAATTGTACACTTTACAAGAAAAAAATTTCCGTTCTATTGAACACGCTATCAATAATTTTGTACAAAGGAATCATGTGTGTGTTTCATTTAGTCTACCCTAAAGCCTATTTAGGCAATAATAAATAAATAATAAGTTAATAAAATCAGTGCTAGAACTCTTTGGCTAGAAGTTAATTTAAAACATGAGGAGCAAATATTACCAACTGCCCTTAGGCCGTCACTACAGGTGCACCGGCCCTCAAGGCAGATGGTCTTTTCTACAGAGGCACAATTTTCGTCGACTTCACATATCCCACCCAGTGGTACTGATACCCAGCATTTCTGGAAAGGAATTGATACGGTTAGTTTCATTTGTTGCACTACGGATAGATCCTCGAAGATGATGCTCACGTAGTTGATCTCATGGTAACCGTCTTTACAAATGCAGGTATTGTTATCTGCGTGACATATTGAATTTGGAATTATCTCGGTACACTGATGGTCCTCTTCACAGGTATCATGAATTTGGCGTGCAACTAAAACAAATGTGAATTTAAAAGTTTCTTTAAATATTTAAGCAGACAAACCTTTGAGACACCGATCTCCAGCTTTACTCAGAACGTGGCTCACCCTGCATCGACATGTGTCGCTGCATCGAGTATCCTCATTAACACATTCTTCATCAGCAGAGCATTTTTCGCCAAGGAAAATATCAGGAATACAATCCAAGCCATCAAAGCGGGAATGTTTCCCATAAGGACAGTGGCAGATTCCAGATCGACATACAGTGCCTTCGCCTAGGCAATTGTTTGTAAAAGAGCAAAAGCCTCCGACCCCTGCCGCAAAAATTGGGAAAAGTTTCAGTTCAATAATTTAAAACAAGTAAGAGTTAAAAAAAAAAAACTTTTTAAATACATACAAGCTTTTATTAAGAAAACCTTTTTCCCTGTTAATTTTGAGCTCTCTAGCTCTCTAATGAGGTCATATTAAGGGGGTTTAAAAAAAAATGTAATTCGCCATCTTGAGGCGGCAGTCATATTGAATTTAGTACTAAGCCGTCAATCATTTTATTGATTCCTACTCTTTAAGCTTTTTCGTTTCATACCTATATTAAAGGGGTTGACAAAAAATACATCGCCCGCCATCTTACGGCGGCGGCCATTTTGAAAATATAACAATATTGAGTATTGTATTGTCACCAGAACTAAAGGTGTATGCAAAATTTCAGCTCAATCGAAAACCGGGAAGTGGGTCAAATTTAACTTGCAAGATTACAGACGGGCAAACACCGGGACAGGTGAAACTATAAATAAAAGCTTGTAAAAAATGTCAATTCAACTAGTGGAAGTGGACTTACGAACACTTTTATAGCAGGTATTTTTTCGTTCAACATAATGCGTTCCATTTCGACACTCACATCGTCCGTAATTGCATTCAGACTCTGTGCTAAGGGTAATCATACACTGCTCGTGGTAGACGCATGGATCGCCAATTGTGTTAGCCGCCTTGTAGCATTCCCGACGACCATTCTCCGTGATTATTATGAAGCCGTGGTTGCAGACGCACTGCCCGTTCGATATTCCTGGAGTTTTCTCACAAAACGCATTTCGGGGACAATCTGGATGGTCACGGCAAATATTGCTGGTTCCTGGAAGTTGAATTTCTTTACTAATAAAAATAAGGTAAGAATTTTTCTTCTTTGTTCTCTTCTTGAAACACCACATTTTGAGAAAAATAAGTAACGAAAAAAAAAGTTTGTCTCTTTTGGTAATTTTTAAGAAATATAAGTATTTCGGAGGAATGTGAAACAAAGTTCAAATGATTCCTAGAAACCCAGATACCCTATACGTATATACATATTTGCACCTGAAAATTTAACATCATACAATTTTCGACAATGATCAAAATTCCCACATTACCAACTTTTGGCAAATTCTGCATTTTTATTTTTTATCTCAATTTTTCACAAAAACAGTATTTAGGTTTTCGGATTTCCAACCTAGGTAAAATTGATTTAACTAATTAATCTTGCCAAATAGTGTTACATATTTCTCATCAAATTGTGTGATTTTAACTAACAACTAAGTTGTTGTAGATAGATATACATATAACTAATTTATTTGTAATTGTTAATTGTAATTGACTTTTGCCCAACACTGGTACAATGACTATTATTTTCATTTTATATCTCTTGATTTCACTGCTTTCTCTGAATGTGATTGATATACCTACCCGTAGCATTTAATTCAAATTAAAATTAGAACCAGATCCATAGGAACTACTAAACCTTGACTTTTGCAATGCAATCAAACTAGCTGATCCTCTTACGTAAGCCTTAATTTCCATATGAATCGAAACGATCATCGCTTGTCCTTGTACGCCGACGAGCATCCAGCATACTATACAATTCTTATGCAAACTACTTATATTAATTAAAGTGTCACAGACCCTTCCTTCCGTCCGAACCTCTCTAGCTGGTCTGATCTAGTTCGTCTATGTGTTAAGATAGATCTACTAGAAAAATAAACTGCAAATCTACCGGGCCTGAAGAGCGGAAATCGAAGCACATTTCCGCCAAAGGAAAATTGAAAAAAGCCTGATCCGATGCCCTCTAAATCGAAGCCGTACTTAATTGTGCGTGGAATGCAAATCTATTTTCCATTTGAGTGACCCGACATGTGTGTAGGCGGATTATCGGCGGAGTGGCGAGACGGTGGGCAGTCGGTAAGTAGTTCATTTCGCCCTGCAAACAGTCGTTAATTTGCTCGCATATTACGTGGATCGAGTTGACCAGTACTTGCCACCATTTGAGGAATCCATCACACACTTAGCCCCCTGCCGAAGGCAGTAAAATCATAAATGAACTATGCAATGAAACAAAGAACAATAAGACAACTGCAACAATTGAAGGTGTCAGGGATCGCTTTGTTGGCGTTTGTAATTAAATACCTTTACCAGGTGGATGTCTTCTTTTTTTTAAGAGAGCGTCAAGACGTTTTTTATTTTGTTTTCTACCGTCATCGTTTGAACGTCTTTAACATTCTTTTTTTGTGATAGGCTTAAGTGAAAGAAAATATGAGAAGACCTATGCGTGCATAAAGACCCCTTCTTACATCGAAGCGTTTTGCCGCTTTTACCTATCGTACCGCTTTACTTTACGGGCCCTACCGAAGCCCAGTACAATTCATCAATCGTCGTCATCTGGGCAGTTTTACTCTCATAAGCGAATTTCCGCCATTCACGCCTTAATTGTTTCAAGAAGACCGTAACAACATGGCTTCTACTGAATCTCATTATTAATGGCTCCATTTGCGATAAGATAGCACCAAGTAGCGTGAAGATCTGTTTCTTCGGTGAAAATTAATTTTACCGCCAAAAACAATTCTTTCATTTCTAAATTAAAAAAGAGTGGTTGGTATTGTTCATTTTTAGGTAAACTTTCATGAAGATATTTGATAGTGGTTCGCTGTTAGGCAAGCCGGGCTCAGCTTACAATTTTTTTTTAGAGTCAGAACCCGCTGGCTCGTTACGCATCCCATGGCAACTTTTTCTGTAATATCACTTCAAAAATGCGAAAGCAGTTTGTCACGCGTCTCCGACGAAGGAAGGAAGCGGTGTGCATGTCAATAAGCAATATCAAGTTGCGTGCAATAAAAATTGGGGCTATGAGCTCGTTATAATTATTCGTATGATTATGGCGGTACTAGGGTCTGGCTGCGGAAGCTCCCTCTGCCTGCACCCTAAATTGGCTGCATAATCTTTGTGAGTTGGGGGCTTGGTTGCGAAAATTCGTATAGCAAAAACTGCGTTAAGTCACTCATGTCGACGGTTTTTGAAAGAAAATTGTATAGTTGGTGAGACGAACATTTCATTTTTGCTTGGCTTAAGTGATAGCAGTTCTTATTTTGGGAGAAATAGTGCAGTCCGCTTACTTCTACTAAGTATTTTAATTAGTTAAAATTACATCAATACAGTCAAGGACACCTCAATAGCCTCGCTCTAATTTGGCCGTATCTCCAATATAAATAAATACACACACACCGATTGTTTATTGTTGTTTAAAAGGTAGGCTACTTCCTAAAAAACATGCAACGTTTTTTCTTCCTTCGATTATAAAGTTAGCTATAATTTTTGATTAAGTTTCTTGCCGAAACTACTCTTTCATCACCTCCTCGATGTGTATGGCAGCATTGTCCTGCTGTGGAATCCATCTGGAACTCTCCATAACTACCGAAATTTTTATTTTTGCTTCCTTCAATTGATTGATATAGGATTGGACATTGTGCATTGATCCACAATATAAAGAGCTCCATTAGCAGAAATGGCAATCCGTACCATGATGGAATTTTGTGCTTGCGCCGGGCCCATTGAGATTATTTAATCTAATTTAGGTCTTGCTAACGAAGTGTTTGTACATACATACAAGTATATTGTAGGTAGGGTTCTGTTGTTATTCCAAATTTTTTTCCGTACCTCTTTTCGATATAAAATAAATAATATTGTAATTGAAACATCAAACGATTTTGATTTAGAAAATTCGTTCCAAAAGAAGTTAAATTACGATGGTATCCTTTGCTGGAAAGGCTAGAACTATTGAAGTAGGTGTTAAGGAAGGAGAAATTTCTTTGGTCTAACAGTAAGTAAATTATAATTTCATTAGGAGCCCAACTCATTACATATCTATTTATAAAATCTGAATACTGATTTTGAAAATCATCAAATAGCGGTTTTTACGTACTCGTAGTCTTCATTTTAACACTTCATTCTTGCAAAAAAAGAGAAAACGGTGCCTCTTTAATTGAATTTTCCCAGACAGCATGACATGCTCTGAGGTGTTACAAAATATCCCTCAAAACAGCAGACTTCATCAGAGGTCGTTGGACGCTTTATTGACCGACTTGTTACAGTGTCACTGCTTCGCGGCCTGGGAACACTGACACGCAAATCGATGTTCCCTGGCCTTTCGACGACCGTAGACCCGTCTGCGGGCAGTGCAACGAGGTGGTACAATCAAAACGATTTAATCGCAGCATGAATTGTCTGGAGTCTATCAAAAAAGTAAAAAAATAAAAATTTTATCTATGATTTCTTTAGCCTTCAAAGTACGCCATACTTAAATCGAATAATTACGCACAAGCATTTTCGTTCGGTAACAATTGCTGCTCAGCATGTCTTAAAAATTTAATACCAGAGTAATGGATATACATAGTTAGGGAAAATTCCTAATTATCGCAATTACGTAAGCATATGAACTCATTAAATCAATATGGGGCTCTGCAGCTGTGGAAACAGCTGTGCTGGGAAGTTTCTATCCAAAACGAATTTGCGTAAATTGTTTCCTCGCAATGACTTCATGATTTATGCCCAGACCTGCCGAAACAGAAGCACTTCACAATAAAAAAAAAAAAGAACGTCGTAAAAACTCGTTGAAGTCATCTCAATCGATCAAACACACAGCAGTATGCGGGGCTCCGCTACTCCTCGGCTGAAGGCCCCCCATGCCCATGAGAATTGAATGAAGCCAAAAATTGTTTCGGTCGAAAGAGGGGCCCCAAAACGGCCTCGACTTGATTGCTATCTTAAGATGCACCGGGGCCGAGATGAAAATTGCCTGGTAATGGTGTGATGCCCTTAATAGAGCGGCCGCGATGGAGCACCTTTTCCGAAGCAATGTTATACCTGTACCGCGGCAAAGGTAATCACAAGAGACGGTATAAGGGGGGTTCTCTTTTCAGGTAAAACGTTACAAATTTACAGCTATAAGGAGAGATGAACTTACTTCGTCGTGACATCTCCTGACCCTGGGAATTGACGCTGGTGGAGGCCAAGCACAGGAATGACGACCATAGAAGGATGATGGCACTAGTCGAGATGTTCAAGTGAAAAATGCTCGACAGAAGCCAATTAGCATACATTTTGTAGCCTTGCTGTGATTTAGAGCTAGTCGAGGGCATTTAGATTAATTTGGCTAACTACTATCGCGGACCTTGTTGAAGAAGTCGTTAGACGCGGCAAGTTCAACATCGTCTTCATCACTGGAGGAAGTTTCTTCCCAAGCTCTATCAGATGGATGTAGCCAAGCACTTGCCACTGGACGCATAATTGCGTCGCTAGATTATTTCACTAGAACACTCCATGCGCGCACCAGGACGATTGTATATCGAACCGGATTTACCTGTTATACTGCGGTATCAGCAGGTATCAGTAGGTATCACCCGAACCGAATTTGGTATTAAACGCACGCGGCAAAATATAGTACCTATATAAAGTGAAAATTGAAAAACTAGTAGAGCTTATCCAGAGCTCGTGGTACTGTATCTTGACTGCGTCCCACTTGACCAAACAATGGAAATCGACTGAAAGTTGAACCACTCAGATCCAGCCAGTGGGGCTGAGACCGAGCTGAAAAAAGCTTTGCCTAGTACTTCAACCATGTCCCCCGTGGACGCGTTTTTCACCTGGCTGCACGGGGGGCAAGGTGGGCTCTCAAATAATCACTCTGTATGCTCAGATAGACCTTGCACTTTTCAATTTATCAAGCCATGCGCGCTAAACTCTTTTACGTCTTTTGCAAAACCCCAGAAGAGGAAATTCACTCGGCTGCCAAAGAAAAGGTACCAAAAGGAAGAGAGGCACTATGCTGCCGGTTATGTTGCCAGTCAGCAAGTCTCGAGTTTATGCTTTATGCTAACGTCGTAACCCATGCGACCGGGGTATGGCTTCTCTTCTGCACAATTCATCATCTTCGGTCTGGTATCGCTTGCCCTCTAAATCCATTGACCGTCGCGATTATTGGTCACTGTGCAAAGGTGATACCATGCTCGTTTCGCGGACTGCATTAGCGTCTAATACCTTGTTGTGGTCAAACCACCTTGCACCGACTGCTACGACAGTACAATTAGAGCTCAATTGTTAATTAATGGATTCGTCGATTACCTACAAGTGCCTTTCGATTGATCCGATGCATTTTCTGCTGCATGGCTATTTCGTACGCGCTTTTATTGGATTGCTGGAGCATAGATGGACAAAGTAAGGCAATTTCAACGAAATTAGTTAAAAAAGGGCTTCGTCCAAGAATTCTTAGTTTTAAAAGGAAGACGATGGATGGAATGAAGAAGGCTGACTAAAGACATTCCAATTATAGGCTTGCTAATGGAAGCTTTGATTAATACCTTTAGTACTTATAATGGGCTCTGCGGATGGTGGAACTAATGTAAATCACCCGCGAACTAAGCTGTAGATGTAAGAGATATTAAGAAGTAATTAAGGATCTGAAGATTCTACCATCTGAATAGGAGCTAATGAGGTTCAATGCGGAAGTAGTAAATCGTAAGCGGGTAAAGGAAGGATGTAAATTAACTGCAAATTATTAATTCTTCGGGCTTCTTTTATAATGCCGCCAATCGACAATGATAAACGCGATAAAAAAGTATTTTTGTTTGATTGTCTTCTAGCTCATAGACCAATTTATTTTTAAATTTATTTATCGGTAAAATATTTTTAAATAAATATCAATCTCATAAATAGAACTACAGTTTTAATTTTATATTCGTTTCTACGGAATTAGAAGTAAAAGAAGAAATAATTATATTTTTCGATATCTTATTTCTTAACAGAAATTATGATGTATAAACGTGCATGCCATTCAGCCCGGGATTTCCAACCTTAGTTGAAATTTCGTGATTTATTGGATGTTTCATGTTTCTTAGAAAAACGTTATGCAATTTTTATTAATGTAATAAAAACACTGTCTGAGGTAATCATATACAATTAAAAAATGTTTTTTTATTCTCACTTTATTGAATTATTGTTAGGGAGAAACATTTCTTAACACAATCTGAAAAGCAGAATTCTTAAAAAGTTAAGGAACCCCGTATCCTTTGTACACTAATAAAACATTAGCACCGATCGACGACTTTTCAATATAGCGATTTGTTAATTGGAAACTACATGTGGTAGTGGTAATTAATACCGGCTTTATTAATTTGCTCTTATGCTGTAATGGACAAAAAAATGAACATTTCATTCGTTTGTTTGCAAGTTATTATATAAATAAAATTGCTCTAAAATTCCGTAAAACGCTTATGTAAAACAGTAGCACCGTGTTGAACTTTCTTTAATAACGCGCGTAACGTCCATTGATTTTTATTATTCCAACAAACATATCTAAGTAGCATAGAATCTACTAAATGAATCATAATGTCCATTGGTATTTTGTCACGCCGTGTTTTGATGGTTTTTAACAAAAATTGTTTGCTGCGAAACCGACTACCGCTTAATTTTTATTTAATAATGCTAACAACAGCACAAAACAAAATCGTACATATATCGTATAACTTAAAATAAATTTGAATCGTATGTAGGTATAGTACAACATAAAACAAGCTATGAATTGATATTGTTATAATATCGAAAAAAAAGAATGATCCTCACGTTAAAAAGAATTTTTTTTCTACCTTACAAAACTTTTTGCCGAGCTCTGCGATTGACAGTCTTTACAAGTATTTCTTTCACTTTAATTAACACACACATAATCATTTATTAATAACACAGAAATAGCTTCATTATTTTAAACTTCGTTTGGTTTAAAATTATAATACAAAATACATATTTTAATTACAGATGTAAACAATTTCAGTGCTTTCAATTTCGTTTGCTTCCTTGATTTTTACAGTCTTCTTCATTCTTCTTAATAACCTCACTGTTTCTTTCAAATACATCTTCACTATCACGAGATCCTTCTTGATGACTGTTATTATCTGTTGAAGGTACACATCCGTTGCAATACCTTCTCCATTTTGCACGTCGATTTTGGAACCAGGTTTTCACTTGGCGATCGCTCAACTTCAGCTCTATTGCCAAAAGCCGTCGGTCGTCCGGGGAAAGGTATTTAACATTCTCAAACTTGCTTTCTAAACATTTTGTCTGGTCGGCAGTAAAACGAATTTGGCCACCTTTACGTCTTGACTGATAGCCGGAAATAACCAACCCGTGAGGAGGCAAAAAGTAGGAAAGATAAGGATGTGCTGCAATATACAAGAAATAATATTTTATCAACCAATTTAGCAAATCATCGAATCGACTGTCCGAGAATGTTATCAAAGATAACACGGTTTTGTTACAACTGTTTTTAATAATTCAATTGAAGTGAAAACAAGCGATTAATCTCTCAAGTGTGATCTGATCTGCACTTTAATTTATGATTAAAAGATCAAAGCGAGGTTTTAATATACATTTTGATTTTGAAAACGATAAAGACAGTTTAATGATTTAATCAATTTGCATTCACCGCCAAAAACAAAGAGGCGATTACGTTTGAACGATAACTTTTTAAGCCTTTTATTGGTGGTTTCAGCGGCTCAATTTATCGTTCAAATCGGAATCACCGTTTAGCTTTATTTTTGTACGTCACAAAGGAGACTTATCGAAGACATTAAAAATTTGCAATATTGGTAATAATAAATTTGATTTTTTTTCTGAGCGCTAGATTGTAAGTAGGGATACAATTTATTGTATTTTTACTTTTTAAATAAATAAATAAATAATAGATTTTTTTTCTTTTTACCATTGAAATTTAAATTATGGGGAATCTTCATTATGTATAGATTATGGTCAAATCTATTCTTATCAAAAAGACTTGAATGGTTTCATTTATAAAATTCCAGAGGAAATAAAAGATCATGTCATAAAAGCATCAATCACTGTACACCCGAATTGGGTTTCATAAAGCTGAATATGTAAATATAAGAACACATCAAAAGTGGCGACAGTGGGCACACCTTATTAAGATCACCTATAATCCCCGGAAATGTTTTGATTTATTGGGCACCTTCTGCTTTATCAATTTAATAGCTTCCAATTAATCCATTTATTTGTTGTCTGGAGCCAGTTTGTGGCGCCCCCAGGATATCCATTTTTTTTGGGAGCCGCACACGACTATTCTTCACTTATCTTTTGAATTTTTTGATTCTCCATAAAAAAACGCCGACACATTTGTACAAACAAATTGAACACAGAATTTTTCATTGACTAACACGAAAGCAAACAGTAAATTTGATTAATTGGTACTGACCCAGACAAAGAGTCGAAGGAGACATTTACTCGGATTTAGGGAGATTGATCGGTAGGGCATGGATTTTATGGCGTCGAAATCGTTTACTTTGATAATTCAAAAATTTCATGAAAAACTTCATGGCGTTTGTAAAGGTGTTATAAACGGAAAAGGAATTTCCATGATTTTGATGGTGAGTGAAATATCGAAGGTCCGATTTATGTCTGTTTGTGCACAAATTTAAAAAAAAAACTGTATTTTCAGAAATACATTAAATAATACATAATACTTACTGTAAGTAAATTCGCTATATTGTTGTGGCGGTGGGTAAATTCCAAAAGGACTAGAATAAGCATGCAATGGCGATTTGTATAAATTATTTGCATGCTGGCAATAAGATCCTTGGGGCAGAAGCAATTCTTCACACGCCCATTTTATTGAATTGTCTTTGAAATTGTGTTGTTCACTAGCTAAGTCCGTTGGTACTGATGGCAATCCAGCCGAAAACAAAACGTTTGTATCGTTTTTTAGTACACTTTCTCTTCTCAGAATATCATCGATCCGAAATCCAGTTTTGTGCCGATCTGAATCCATTCTAAGCACATATCATATGTAGTACATATTAAAAAGTTTTGACTACATTACTTCACTTATTTGGTCACCAGAACAATGTTCCTTTTTCTAGCAATAAGCAAGATATTCAACAACGGACTAATCAACATTATCGACTGGCATTTCAAAAACTAATAATATTCGAGGTAGTTCGCACGGAAGATATCAGGCCATACCTGGGAATCTGCTTGATAGCCCCAATTATTGATAAGCGAGGCGGCGGCGTTTTTCAACTTTTCGATTTAATCACTCTTATCGCCCTTGTTCGGCTTCTGTTGATGTTTCAATATCCTCAGACGCAATTGACGCCCGCTTTGGGGCATAAAACACGAGTGTCGTCCAATCACAAGAGAGGCTACTCATGGGTTTATTTGTCGTTCAATTATTGCCCGGATTATGGCGTATGATGTATGACTTCAATTTGCTATTGACTCGGTGATAAGGCGTTTATTTTATCATGATCGAGACGACTTTCAATTCGTTGAAAATATTTTGTGGTAAATGGACAGTGGTAAGGATTTTTCTCTTAAATTCAAGCTATGTAGGTATATAATGTGGCGCTCTCTCATTGAATGTACTAACTAAATTTATTTTAGTTATTTTGCATAGTTAGAAGTTGACGAGAGAACGCTTTGATAGCGGCTTTGAAAGCAATTATCTTCTCATGTCTGAAGCGTTAAAATGAAAAGGTGCTGAATGTACTTATTGATGCATTTTAAGATAGATATCTATAGACACACCATTCAAGGGAGTTAATGAAAAAATGTTAAGTGTACTTCTCTTAATGGAAGGGGAGTCCAAAATAATTATTTTTCTAAAAATCTGATCACATCTGTTTTTGGGGTCATCAATTTGCTTTCGTATAGCGAATTTAATCTTAATAGGTTCATAAATGAAACGATGGGAAAGCTATGACATATGTATGTAACATATGTACATGTAAACAAACGGGCGGACTGACCGAAACTAGTTCCTTTTAGAAACTATACAAAATTCTAAAAACAGGCAAGTTCTTTCTACTGATACTTTCGTACATATAATGTCCCAGAGTTTTCTATTGAATTATGGAATGATTAACTTGAGAAATTTTTTGAAGATCTACACTAAAAAAAATTTAAAAAAAGCTTTGTTTTTCATATAATCGATATTTCAGTTACAAGAATTAATTTTTTTAATTTACCAGAATGATTGCTGAATACTTTTCTTGTCAAGTTAAGTGTCGGCTACTGATGCAAAAATTAAAACACTGTAGTTAAATTTAATATATGTTTATTTTCTTAAAATTTGAAAGAAGAACACAAAAGATATATCGAAATTTACATCTATGGGTTTCTTATAACAAAGCATTGGATATTATTGCACAAAGTTATATTTACTTTTGGTAAAATTTGGCGTATACTTTTCATTTTTGAGCATGTAGGTACCTTTAAAGTTATTTTTATTAAATCGAGCTTAATAATTAATATCCATATCTTACTTTAGATTTTAATTTGAAGCCTTTGTCATTTTAAAAACAGTATTTTAAATACTATAATGTAATATTTCAAGTTTACATCTAGCCATAGTCGCAAGCCAAAAAATGTTAAAGCTTTAAATCCAATTAATCTAAGATTTTAATCTTAATTCAAATGATAAGCGTCCATGCAGGGGCAATTAGGCAAGGTGCACCGCGGCGCCAAATTCGGCAAGTGACCCATGGTCACGGGAATTGACATCGGGAGTAGCCACTTCGGGTAGGCGATCAATGGGGCGTAGTGGGGCTGCGGAGGCGGAGGCTGGCTCGGTGGAGGCGGCGGCGGTGGCGGAGGAGTGGCCTGAAAGCAGAGCAACAGCATATTTCTCACATCAATCGGAGTCCCTTTTAATTATAGCTGGCCTAATGGAATTTTCACTTTCGATTGTTTTCCCAGTGTCACTCAAATGAAGCAAACGCGGCCGATCTTCGAGCGCATGGGGATCATGACGCCCTCTGATCGCGCCGCTTTCACTCCATAAAAACCGCATGGGAATCGGTTTGTTTTGATAGGAGAGGGATCTGCGGGGCTGTTTGTTTACCTGCATTGCCGGTGGTCTGAAAGCACTCGGCTGCGGTCCGCACTGCTCGATCGCCCGGAGCAGATCGAGATCGCACCGCTTGAGGACCAGCTCCAGAACGGATCGCTTGCGGTGCGGGAAAAGCTGGGCGAGCATATCGATGGCACTTTGGGAAACCACCGCGGAGGAGGACGTCGACGAGCCTAGAACCAGAGCAAATCAATTTCGTAATGAGCCCGCGAACAAGAACAAGACCAAGACGTGGAGGGATACTTGATTTGGTTGAATCTTTGTCCTCGGATATCGCCGGCGATGTTGCTGGAGGTGGTGGCGGTGTGTTGCACGGCTCCGTCACGTTCATTCCAAAGATCTTCCCAGGTGGAAGGGATTCGAGCTCAGTTCCCGTTTCGTTCGATGCCAGACGAAGAGCTATAGCATCTTCGACAGCTTGCTGCCTCTTAAGGGCCACCTGAAATTAATTTTATGGTTTCATAAAAACAGTACATTAAATAAGATGTCCCATTAATTCAAAATTTACCAAAAAGAACTTTGAGATAAAGTCAACGATTTATTTTACATCATACCCTACGTTGCACGGACTAAATTTTTTTAGAATCTAAGTATATTTCTAGTCATTTGGATTAAAAAAACCCAACTTTGGAATTATTACTCCTTTTAAATGTTGCCTTAAGAATATTTTCTGTAAGTTTCATTAAATTCTCCTAAAATTGATGGAGCTTAATGTGCATACGTAATGTATCATACATAAAACTTTAAATAAGTATGTTTTTGCGATTTTAAATTACGTATTGAACCAATTTTCGTATATTTTTAATTTTGATTTTATTAACCCTTTACTGGTACTGTGGGTGCAAAGTGCCCCCTTTTTTCAACTTCAGTTTATGCTCGATTAAATTTTGCAAATGATATTCCCGATCATCGCTAGTTAGATACATATATCAGCTTTTTCCTAGGTATTGAACATTGTTTTAATAGAATCAGTCTAATTATGAAGTTAAGAGGTGCTCCTCAGAAGATTCAACGACTCGGTTTTTTTCTTTTAGAGTAAAAGAGTATTAGGCTGAATTAGGTGATACTTATTTGTAAAGATGATAAATAAAAAAAGCGTTTTAAGCTATATGTATATTTGACAATTCGATCTGATGTTTTATGTTGAAGTCGATTCGTTAAAGCTTATTTTATTTGAACTTACTTTTGCCCAAAGTTACAGGTATTATACCTAAGTTTGTTAGAGATCCTGAGAGTTTCTGCAATTTACAATGGCGGAAGAAATAAACTAAAAAATTTCCAAGTTCACAATAAAATATGTTTTTAATTTTTGTTAGTATACTATTTCCTTATTTTAATTCGTCCATTGAAGAGATTGCTAGATCAAATTTTGAATGTTTCGCTTTTGTACGTAGGTACATATTATTTTCTCCGCTGTATGTATTCTAAAAATTAATTTCCCTGCAACTGTTTCGTTTATCTTCTTTAGCACGTACAATTTAATTTTCTCTCCCAAAGGATATCTCAGAAATGTGGAATTTCTGATTTCTTCCGTATTCTCCTCAGTCTTCTGTATTTTTCTAAATTAACAGCATCAACAGCCTCAGGACATTTTGGTCCATACGAGTTTTCTGAGACGTGTGGTGAGTGATTTTTCTTCCTGAAGGGTATATCCAGCTCCAAGTCTCGTGAAAATTAAATCAAATTCACTATTTGCCCAAGTGTTAATCATCCAAACCGAAATCGTCTTACTGTCCAAACAGAGGGTCGCCACTGGTGAATATCCACTGTTCTGTGCAGTGGCATCAACAAAAGGACATCGGGAGGAAAATTCATTTGTTTGAAGAATCTCAGATTTCGATGAAGGAGGAAACGAGCTTGTCGATTGAATTATGATAAATTCTAGTCGTGTTTTTTTCTGTGGTGAAAATATTCTCATTCCCGACGTTATGTCAAGTCGATAAAAATACGGATCTAATTTCATGCGTAAACAATTCTTGAGTCGGACTATAGCAATCTGGTTCCCTAGGGGATTATGTTAAGCAGCTTAAAGGGTCAGGTTGAGAAGTTACAGAAATTTTTAAAAGAGCTCAAAATGAAGCTGATTTGAAATTCGCAATTCAGTTTAAAAAATAGAACTCAAGAACTATGTTTTTGAAAATATGTACATCCAATTCATTTGTTAAAGTTCTGCAGCACATCTCTTAAAAGAGACACAGTATTTTTCATTAAGTACCATTTTGCTGGAATTCACGCCAATTTCTCATAAGACTAGTGATATTTTCAAAATGTTTTTTGTACAAATATTTGTATCCTATACACATTATTAGTCCATACCGTCTCGTTGTTTCAATATAACTGTATTGCTAAATTTTTATATTATTTTAAACGTCCGTTAATAATTTCATGTATACATGTATTTTCAACGATTAACGACCAGCTCTGCTTTATTTTGCTTTAATAATACCTTAAAAAAGTTTAATCGGATCGCAGATTAGTAAACCAGCTTCATTTTAGATTTCGAGAGTGCTTCATATCAATATATTAATCTCATTTTTATTTATAAAGGTAAAAATTACAACTAAATTTCTTTTTAAAAATAACTTTAGTTGTAGGATGGGGATTATTTCATACGAACGAAATGCCAAAAAAAAAGAAAAAATGAATTGATTGATCAAAGTTTTATAATGTGATACATTTTTAAGTCGCACGTGTTAAATTAAAAAAAAAATAACACTTTTTAAAATCCGGGCCTCCTATTTTTCCGGTTTCCATAGCTGCTATTTCATTATTATTAACATATTAAAGGTATTTGCTGCTAGGCTCTCTATTGCCCTACAACTTCGGAATATTCATTTTAAAATAATTAATATCGAATACTAAGATCTATAGTCTCTATGTACACAAAATAAAAAAATCAGTTTCTAAATTAAATTTAATATGAAACAGTAAATATTCGTAAGTACATATATGTCCATTAGTCAACCAAAAATTTTAAAGTAGGTACCTACACACTTTGGCTGACGTTGCTATTCTGCATACATAATTTCATATGTACCGAGAAATTCTTATGAAGCGATTAAAAATAAAAATTTGGTTGATACTCTTAATAATAAATATTTTATAGACGTACAAAATTGGTGATTTTTTCAAATAATCGATGTGCCATTCAAATTGGTAACATTTTTTGCCATCAGCTTTGCCACCTCCTTACTGTGCTCGAGTACCTTTAGCAATCTATTTAAAATGCTATTAGCACTCAACACTGGCGAGGGGCGAGCGATCGCCCCAGCTAAGGGAGCTAGCTATCCACTTCTAGGCGGCCGGGGTGAGGCGGTAGGTCGATTGAGAGGATTTCGGCGCAGCGCGCAGTTGCAACTGTTGCCGATGGAAGATTGCGGCGCGATCGGCACGGCAGCGCACCTGATAAGATAACGCAGTTCGCAGCAGCACAAAGAAAAAAACCACGGAGCGGTGGAACGGAGGCGACCACCGCGGCGTGCGTTATTGGTAAACAAAAGATCGGAACTCGGAAGCGCGGCGGCCTCCGATGCACGCGGTGTACCACGCGATGGTTTGATTAGTTTCTCGCGAAAATTCACCGATTCGGTTGCTCCTTTGCGCTTAGCCGCTTTTTGTCAAATTAAGTGCTTTATTTGCCTTCTGTTGTAATTTTTCCGGTGCGGTCGCGAATTAGTATGCCTCGTTATTTCGGTTTTCGGTTTTAATTCCATCAGTAGTGATCCGTCGGTCGGGATTTTGTCTTTCGAGTCGCGAAACGTGTGCAAGTGAAATTGTCGGAGTCCTCCATATTTGAGAATTTTGAGGTAAGTTGCTTAAGCACTTTTTGAGTTTACTTGAGATTTTCTTAAGTTTACTTGCGATTTAATTAAAATTACGGGTAATATTTGGTGGAACTGCGGATAGAATAAAGTTCCAGGGAATTATTTTTGCTGCAAATTTTGATTCTTAAATTTTTAAGCCTTGAGCTATGGCAGCTGTGTGGGGCACCAGCGGCCATGCGGAGGCACCAAAATGTCACCACCTGAACTGGTGATTTGTGTGGGATTTGTTAGGGAGGGATTTAAATAAATTTAAAACTTATTTATTCGAGTTTTATATATTATTATTTAAAACGAAACATGCAGAAATACCATTTCAAATATTTCACAATCCAAACACCTCGAAATTCACTTGATTATAATTCAGATATTTTAAATTTTTAGGTTTTTTAAATATTTTATTTAAAATAAAGAAAAAAAAATTTAAATATGTACCAATTAATTTTCTTTAAAATTTTATTACACACACAAATTATAAATATGTAATTTAACAAAATAAAAATATTAAATATACTCATTTTTAAAAACATTAGATATACTGTTTAAAATAAAAAAAAATTAGTTCTTGCTAATATTAAAAATACTTAATTAAAATACAACTATTTCGACTTACAAAATTAACATGATTCACTTAAACTTCTTAGCATAAACCTGGGAATCGATTTGATTAGTTTCATAGTTATCGTTTGAATTTAATGCCAATTTTTCAACATCGCTTTAATCGTGCACTCATTTGCAAACGGTTGTCCCCGAAGCCCATCTTTTTCAATTCCCGATTAGTTCTTTATATCAGATTAAGGAAGGTTCCTTTTTGCGCTATGCATATCCAGCTATGAGGCATTTCATAATCGGCATGCGGCAACATAACATTTTCCAGGATATCTATTTTATGAATTATTATCACTCATTGGCTAAAAAAGCATCCCAGGAGCATTACGTTACCCTCTGTGTTTGATAGTCGTATAAAAGAACCAAGAACCTCTCACCCTTTGATCGTCTTACTCTGCGCATTCAATCTGAATGAATTAAATTAAACTTTGATTCATCAGAGAAAAGTGCAGTCTTCCATTTGTTTACATATATTCCAAATACCTAATGTGAGCTTTCGCGGAGTATTCAATCTAGCAAATGTATAATTAATTAATTCATTTGCAATCTTCTGCAAGCCTTTATCGCGTGCTGCGCTAAATCCCAAAGAATAAAACTTGACTTGCTTTTGAAGTTTTCCTCGATTTACTAATAGAGAACTTCTTAGTGATATTTGATTGTTTGATAATATTCTTAAATTCCACAATAATCCTCTTTTTAAATTCGATTAAAATTGTTTTCGGAGCTTGATCTACTTACATATCGCAAGGAAAGGTATTATAATATGAAGTCTATGACAAGGTATCGTTAAATAAATAAGTAAACAATTCCGTTTGTGAAATGTGAGGATATTTTGAATTTCAATACAAAAATAGAAACTTCGAAAGGTTCAGTTAAAATTACGATTTGAAATTCTTGGCTGCTCTCAGAAATTTTGGCTATGTTCGCCAAATTTCATTGAGTTTGATAAAGTCTAAGTATAAAAATTTTGCATTGCAAGATTTGACGACACGTAGTGTAAGTTAATAAAAAGAATTTAAAAAAACTCACCTGCGCAGCCATAATCCTCTGTCTTTCATGAATGAGCTCACATTTGGGACACCTACAATTCCGGTATGTGCAGTGTTTTTTGTGTCCCCTAAGACCCGAGATGACTCCGTGATTTCGACACCGAGCACACTTTGGTACACGTGGATTTAATCCTTTCAATGCGTCGTTTTTGCCCATGGACACGACTTTAATATCCGAACACTTGTTACTATTATTCCGCTTGTTACACCTATTCCCACCGACAGTGCCAGTTAATCTGGAAGGAATCATTTTCACCCCCGGTCCCAAAATCACTGACCACCTTTTTCGCCCGGAAAAGTGTGTTGAGTAACAAAGTGGAAAGTGAATTTTCTTCGGACCAAAGACTGTAGCAAAAATGTTTTGAACGGCGCAGGGGAGTATCAAGACGCAAACGTAGCAAGCCAGCCATCCACAGATTTGTTAGCATCCTGCGGTGGATACAATTCGTCAGATGAATCTCGGAAAATCAATTTTCCGAGGGTGTACAGAATCAGGGCAGATTTCTCATTGGATTGAGATTTTCACTGGGCGGAGCCTAATGTGAGGCTTGAATTTTTTACTATTTGATGCCGTCGTGTTTCATGTTTTGAGGAAATTTACTCTGATTTTTTAATTTGAAATGTTTTGACGTGTTGCATATTGAACGCAAACGCATTTTTAGGGAAATTGAGGTAATCCGAGATGCGAATGTACCTAATGCTACTTAAGTGGCTGGTGGTTGAAGATGAAAGGAAAGAAACTGGTGGTTTTATGAATTTACGGGAGAAATTGTTGGGACTAAAATTAAAAGGTTTTTTATCGCTGGATACTCCATGTGCTGCACAAAACTGAAAAGCATTAAATACAATTTTGTTTGGAATCTTAAAAGTTTTTTATAGAAATGTAGGAAAGATGGGTATCTAAAATTAAAAAATTTTCCACAATTCCGAAAATCATACGAGTATACTTTGTTACAACTAAACCTAAGTTAAAACTAATTCTTGCCAGGAAGTAAGAATGAAAAAAACCTTGCAAGTTTTCTCCTTGTTATAATAGTTCCTGACGACAAACTAAGCTATAAGCTCTGTTCGAATTTTTATCTATGCTGTGAGCTTAGTTATGTACATAGCGTAATAGTTTAGCGAATAGGTACTGAATTATAAATTATAAGGGATTTAGTAAACTAAAGAACTTCAAACCGTTGAATTTAAAGTATGGCGACCCAGTGGAGTTTTTTTTAATTACTACTTTAACCTAGTAAATATATAATTTCTGGAAAGTATATATTAAGTGATATTAATTTAAAAATTATTCAGGTTTTATAAAGCGACACTTGTTGTGATTAATGCTATACGTAAGCATAGCGCTTAAACTTTAATCTTACATAACTTTGCACAATTATATTATTTTATTTATATACCTACTTAAATGTTATTTTTCATTTCCGCCAACTTAATCTATAACGTATTGAAGATTTTGTTTATTTATTTCTACTGCAAAGATGGCAGAAGTAAACGTTATCAGAGTAAACAAATACATACGTATGTGCATATAATTGAAAACTTTGAAGAGACGATAAGTCAGCTAATCAAATTTATTCAATAATTCGTTATCTAAATGGGGGGTGGAGTTTTACCCTAACACTGCCAACACTTAAATTTGATTCGTCTGATCTTTTTAAAGGAGTGTCGAATTTCCATAGTATTGTAGCGCCAGTGTGCTTTTCAATGTTTAAGCGCGTTGATTTTATAAAATCTTTATATTAATTTAAATCACAATTTTTGTGAATATTTTCAAATAAACTCTTCTTTAAATGAGCTATTGCGAATTGAATTTTTATTAATTTACTATTAGTAGAATTAAGTACCTATATATACATTTTTAATTTCGCCAATCAAAAAAAATATTAATTCATTACATATTTTTCCGAACCTCTTTTACATTTGCGCTAGCATTGTCATGCGTATACATACATATGTCGCGTAAATAAGTGGATTCATTTAAAACAAAACACAGAGATTTAAGATAGTTCTTATATTAAAACAATTTAATTTAGAATAAGATGCTAAACCGTAAATTGAAAGTAAACATTTTGAACTTAAGAAATCTTCGATTTGTTCGATAATTTTATTTTAAAAGTTGAAGGTTTCTAAATTAAACATTAAAATTTCGTTCACTGAAGAGTGCTTTGTAATTTGAAGGTGTTTTTATACATTTTGAGAATCATCTTACTCAACATAAATTAGATTTCGCTTAACGCATTTCTTAAAACGGTCAATTATTATTTCCAATATAAAAACAAAAAGAGCTGTGATATATCCTATTACAAGGCTATATAAGAAGCCCGAAATATGAGAAATACTTAAAACTCTAGGCATTGGATTTTCTTTGCTTCTACTGGCTAAGTTAATTATTCCTTGTTCTGTTTTTGTATCCAAGTAATGCGCTACCATCTATAATATATTGAATCAAAAAACAATTTACCAAAAAATATAATTTAAAAGGCATTTACCTTCCTTTCCCACACATGAAATAATCCATGTTCTAAAGTCCACATAACAAAAATATTAAAATGTTCCATGAGAGGCCAACCTCTCACCGAAAATCCTCTAGTATATTCAAAAAATACATCGTCCTTGAGCAACTTGAATTATTACTATTATGAATCTTATAAATTACATTAAGATAATAATTATAACTTACAATAAGGTAATACAGTGCATCATCCTTAATATACGGTCCAAATGAATAACTTCCACTATGCAATCTCTCTATTGCAAGACCATACTTTTGGCTAAATGATAGCTCCCTAAATTCTTTGTAGCTCCTGATTTCGAATTTGTTTCTCAGTTTTTGTTCGAAAGTAATATTCGACTCCATGATAGTTAGAACCCAAGCGGGTGCAGGGGCACCCCACTTTAAATCGCTTTCGGCAAATTTTTCAGCTGTGTCTATTGGATCCATGAACCTAGGCACCGTAAGTTGGGATTTTAAATTTCCACTATATGCGTTTTCTAAAATGACGGCAGCTATAAAAATAGAGACTAGAAATGATCGTAGAGAGAGTTTATCCGATCTGTAAATAAAAAAAAAATCTCTATTAACTATAATGATAGGGTATTATAATACTTTACTTGGTTTCTGGCACTGATTGTTGAAAAAATATTGAAACTATTTCTAAACATGAACGCGAAAAGCATTGTTCATGCAAAAATATTTTACCGTCCTTTTCATGATTGACTGAAAATGTAAAATACCGCGCTGCGTAAATGATAAACGACATAATTATCATTGATACGATAACTGCCATCCAAACGGTTTGTGTGAATGGTAAAATTGCTGTTAAGTAAGGGGGGAATTCGCTGAAATTGTATTTATTAAAAAAATAGGACTTTTTAATCTTTCTAATAAAGAGTTCATACAGTGGAGCGGGCGCAAGTAAGGTAACCGCAGATTTTGCTATTGCGATAGATGTTTCAAAGTCCTCGTTATACCAGTTGTAATAGCATCCAATTCCAAATTCTGTGTTCTTCCGATAAACCGATCCAATCATTCCATTTGAAGATCCATTCTTATATACACCTCCCCATTCGTCAATTCCATCTTAAAAAAGTATTATTAGATACTTAGCTTTGAATATTCAAACCCAAAATATTGCATACTTCTTGTAACTTGGCTTTATTTAAATAATTTGAATTGAAATTAACTTACAAGGGATCACTTGTGGAGTACAATTTCTTAATTTGCAAAATTCCAAAATTATAGAAGCCTCAGAACCATAATAAAAAACACTTTTCGGTGGAATATCATGTTCTGGAGTGTCAACATTTCCTTCGCCAGCACCCTTTTTGCAATAAAAAAATATTTACACTAAGTTCATATAAATATAAATTAAAAAAAAAAATATTTACCTTAAAAAAACTTACCACATAAGGAATGTAAGTCAACGCGGAAATTTTCAAAGGTCTTCCACACATATTTTTTATTTTGTCTCGGTAGAAATCAGTGATACCATTAGAAAATGTTAAATTTGAGTAAAACTCACCAATTAAAATTCCTTCGTCATTATTTTTAATTCCAACAAATCGTTGTGTCCAAACTTGAAATATTGTTGGAGTCGATGGAATAATAAAAAGATGATTGGGATACACTTAAAATAGACACTTTACAATAAATTGTTTCTTAAAAGTAGCTAAAATTTATTACGTTTTAAAAGTTCAGTTTGTAAAATTTGTTTAGGATCTTCAGTTTCTGATAAAAATAAAAATATTAAATCCTTAAGCCTTAGCACTGCATTTTCAGTTGCATATAGCTTTGCCGATAAAAACTGAGTTGTATTTGGTAAAAGTGATATATAGCCCTAAAAAGAGAACAATTAATTTATACTTCTTTAACGTTTTGAATTGCTATAAATTTTCGCACAACCTTTTAAAAATTATTTATTATGAGATGTTCAAACTATAGAGTTATTTCGAAACTTGTAAATGAATAAAAACAGTTTGATAAAAACGTTTGACAGTTGGCAATTAATTTGTGCTAAAGTGCACCCAATTTCGCCAAAACATATACTACATTGTCATAATATTTACAAATAGTGATATTTTTTAAAAATATGGTACATTGAAAACTATACTTTACTTCTATAATACACTATAACACTGAATCAAAATCACTATTGTTTAGCAGTTCTTGCAATTGTATTATATTAAAATGACTATATTAAAATGTAGTTCTAATGACGGTGTTATTACCTGGCAACCCATTTCAACATTTTTCAAGAAAATATCGTAAAACTCTAGTTCGTTATTGCACTTTTCGACATCAATCCATTGCGCAATCAAAAATTCATCCTTTGGCGATTGTTTAAATGAATTCATTGCTGCTTCAAGGTAATCCAGTTTAAGAGGAGTCAAATTTTTTGAATCATATACAATCAATATACTCTGCAGGTTTACAAAATATGTGTGAACTGTAAAGATTATGTTTTCTTACAATGAGTTTCAATTTTTAAGGTGTAGGAGAAAAAGGAATCTCTTCAAACTTTTAACTTTATTAACAAAAACTTTGCACATTTTTAAATTTAGAATTTTACCTAAATATCTTATAAGAAATTGAGTTTGCTTTTGTCTTCCTTGGCGTGTTATTTTCATAATGACTTCACAATATTTATATCAAAATCAAAATCTTGTGATATTCCTACAATCTACCTAAATTTCTCTAAGAAATGATTTCTGTACTGTTAGACATAAACAATCCTAACCCCTCCTTTTATAGTTTAACTTCGTTTCATAGCATGTTTATTTGCCATGCCGTGGCACTGTAATTGCAGTGATTGACTTATTGCAAATATTTGAAAAGGAAATTTGCATAAACAATTTGCTAAGAGTACCCATTAGTTTACTAAGGCTGTGCGTTTAATAGTGAAAATAATCGATATTTTCATGTAAGGAATAAATATGCAATGAAAATAGAACAGCTTTTATGAGATGAAGAATATATGTTGCCCATTTCAATAAGAATGAAATTTCAATTATAAAAAAATCGTCAAATTATAATCAAGCCGTTGAAAGGTGATTTTATGCTCTAATCAAGTGAACCCTTAAGGGGAAGGGAGGGGCAATTTCCAATCGCTACATATCGTTACATGGGAAAGAGTGAGTAAATTACTTTAGTTATAATATTTTTTATATCTATTTATATTAGTTTGCAAAACCCCTACAGGTTTCTTTAGCCAATATATTACTGTGCAGAAAACGAGTTCAAAGATTTTATTTTTCTAACTATAATAATTAGTGTTGGAATTGGAAATCCACATAATAATTTTGTCTCTGCGAAAAACATTGCCGACAAGAATAATGTTAATCGGCGCCATTTAGTTAAGAAAAAATTAATCGTAATTTTGTACTTAGGTACTTGAATGTATACTTAATGAATGCCAATTAATTAAATTAAATTGGTGTTCTTTATTTGCTTTAAAATTTCTAAAAACCACTGATTAATTTTCAAAATGGTGTTTTCTGGACGACCACTGAGACATGTGACGTTCGAATTATCGGGACGGAGCTTTATGCATTTTAACATAAAAATTCATAAAAGGTTCATGCGTTAATTGAAAAGCTTTTAGGCATTTTTTCATCCAAGTCTATGCTCGAACCGGGGCTTTGTAAAGCTTTCTGATCTTAAAGTTTTAAAAAGACATTCAGCACAATGTCAAAACTTCGGATAACTTTGAGGAGATTTTGTACCTCTCTTTAATTACAATAATTTGATCATAGATGGCCGTAGTTAACTTTGAAATGCATACGTTACAGTGCCACCCACGCAATTCGGAACGCTGGTGCGTAGAAAACACATTCAGCCACAACATTTAAACATTGGAAGGTGTAAAAATCATAATAATAAATCTATTTGCATCGTACTAGCTTCCGTTTTACATTAGGTGGGTGGGTCGAACTTGCATTTCTGTAAACCGGTAGAACCAGATTTTTCATTGAGATTTGTGCAGTAACTGAACAACAGGTCTTACTGCGATAAACGGTGGTGCAGTTCACAGCACACCTGCACTACGCCTGATGCACAAAAATACATATTTTATGTACATATTTTTCCCTGCAGCCAAAATTATAATAATTATATTTCTGGTGAGTGCAGCATTGTAGAAAATCTTCACGATATTTGAAGGTACATAGTTGAAAAAAGATTTTTAATAATATTTATTTCATATTTTCTGTAGCACTACTTAAAAAAATTGTATCATCTCAGGTGATCTCGACGAGATTATACCGCCGTACGTTAAAAGTTACGACATGCATATGTGCATACTATTGTTGAGCAAACGTAACCTGATCGGACCGACTCATTCGACACGAAAAACTCCTCCAGAGATGTCTCAGCCTCGTCACTGTACTCCGAGGCTGGCTGTAAAAGTGTAACAAAAAGATCAGAAGAAGAGGCCTAAAGAAAATAAAAGAACCTATCCTCTGATAAGCGCTAAGTTTCATTTTAATAAACAAATAATGGCAGTCAAGTTGAAGGTCAGCGCTCTGTGTTTACTGAATTCAATTTGTGAAAGCGAAATGTTGTAACGAGGTCTTGCATTTGGGCAGGAGGTGGTGCGGTGTAGGGGTGAATTTTCTACGGTGGACGTAAATATAACTATTGTTTTTTTTGTTTAGATATAAATAAATGACGCTTTAATCAAAGTCGTTTTCTGGCCCGAGCTCCACACCACACGATGCAGGCCTGCTTTAATGTAATCAGTTCGATTTTATTTCCATAAATTAATGAGCTGTGAAAGGTAAACGGGGAGCTGGAGGGAAAGAGAACTTTTTGCTTTTTCTCAGCCTACCTTAGTCTGGATGCCCTCGGAAAATATTTAAATAATTTACTGGCAAACGAAAGGAAATGATTCTGCGCTGGTGCGACAGGTTAGGAAAAGGTGTTGTTTACGTTTTACACCAATGAATATGCCCTTGCCCTTTATGCAAATGTGACTGTGCCCTACTTGCTTTCAATATTATAACCTCTAATGTAGTAATGATGAATAACATATGGTTTTGAATACATATTTAAATTTACTATGTGTGAGTAATATTTCGACAGATGGCGCTTAGATGTAATTAAGAAATTTATTTTAAATATTTCTTCCGGTTTGATTTATCTCAAACAAATACAATTTTTTTAAACTTCACATTACTTATCTTATTTTCCAAAATTGGAATGTGTTTTATAAAAATGATTGCCGTACTATTCATATGCACGAAAATATCGCATTTTATACTGAGTTTTGCTATTGTGCCGTCACCAAAATTTAATCTAGGGGGTATTTCTCGGTGAGTCTTCCCTCTTCAAGTAGCCGTTTGGTTTCTGAAACTTTGCTGCTTCCATATGGTTAATCTAATTAAAATTTGCAAAATACGCGAACAAAATAACAAGAATGCAAACTTCAATTAATTAAATTAAAGCTATAATTGCCTGATTTTTGAGTACTGTAACAAAACAAAAGGAGATCTTCTCTCCATTGCACATATTTGTAACTCGATATTCAAGGAAAGAAGAAATTTCTTATGTTTTAACAGAACCCTTTTTTAATTTGAATTATTTTCGAAATGTTTAATTCATGCAAGTAAAATACTATATTTGTACATACAGTACTTAGCCACGGGATAAATTTTAATTTTACCATTTAAGATTAAATTAGTGTCGAGCATTTTTTATATTTTAACATTTACTTTAAATTTTACAAAGATTTCGAATTTGACCTGTTCTTTTTCATAAAAGTTATGTATTCTGAATTTAGATCCATTAAAGCATAGACCTCTTGAGGTTTTCATAAAAAAGTTATATGTAACAAAAAATACCTCCTCCATCTAAAATTAGAAAATAAATCCAGAATTTATAAACAATCGAACAAAAACATGATGAATTCGAAAAGACGCATTAATGAGAGAAATAATTTAATAAATGATGAATAAATCCACCGCTCCTTATACATGCATATTTCTAAGCCAAAAATACACGAAATTCTGTGCACATTCATAGTCAAGTGCGTATATGTAAGTGAAATAGTCTGATAAAAAAGTCGACCCCTTTTGAGATGAAGCTGTTTCCGAATATGAAAAACTTTTCCATAATTAGCTCTTGTTGTCTAGAAATAATCAACAGTCATTCAACAGAGTGTAAATAAATCAAATTCTCTCTGTTTTGGGCTCACTATCTTCGAAAATCTTTTTAGCCCTTTTTCAAGGCTCCTGCCGGGTTGGTCTTAAAAAGGTAAAAAAGGAGAAATTGAAGCTCGCTAAGTTCGCGTTCCTGGCGGAACCAGCTTGTTTTTTTATTTATTTTAGTTTTATTTTTTAGAATAAAGTAGGGAAACTTCTGTGCCGCAAGAACACCTCTGCCAGAATGAGCGGCTCTTTCAAGCTTCAGGAGCCCTTGAAGTCCGCAAAAGTAGTGTTGGACATGCGTGAAGACGGCGCGTAGTACATGCTTTCGGCTCGACTCGAGACCGGAACACGTTGTTTTATTTTGATGGTGTACCGCCATCGGGCCGTAGGGCGATCCGACGAGGACGATTAGAGGACATCTGAATGGAAGAAATTGGAAGTGCACCGGGAAGCCGACGCCGCTGTTGCCGCCGCCGCCGCTGACATTGTGCTTGGCGGTATACTTAATATAACAAAAATTTCCGAAATTCAGTTGACGCTTTGGTTTGCTGGGGCTCGAACACGACACGGAGTGTGCTATGTGGAGAGAATCTAATTATTCTTCCAAAACTTGCCGTTTAGGGTATGCAACTGGAGGAACGTGTGAGAACAATCGCTATTTTTTACGATTTGTGGCTAAATATCGTTTCTACAATAATTTTCGCGAGTGTTTTTTGCGGTGAAATTTCGCCAGCGATTTATGCAAGCGCACTCCACCCGGCCCGGCGAATGAAACTCAATCAGGAAATGGAATTCCGTGAGGGTGAGTATTCCCGGCACCTTGATATCTCCCAGTAAGACTATTTTCCGATTAAAATAGTGTGCAAAAATACAAAAAAAAGGAGTATAAAAATACCTACATGTAAAGATATAAACGCATTGCGTAGATTCTGGAGGCGTTGTTTGTCTCCAGGGTACAAAAGGAGGATGTCAAGGTCAGGGGTCGCAGAATCAAGCCGGCAAAACTACGCAGCTGAATTTCGTAACGCGGAACACAGGCCGGCGATAAAATTTTTGTATCTTGTATTTTGTATCTGGGGCTCGGTGCGAGCTGCTGGCTCCCGTTCTCCCGAACAGTGCCATAAATCGTTTGAGGTTATGTCCCCATGCTAGCTGGCTGTGGAAATGACGTCGATTTCGATGGCATTTCGCCGATTTTATGGGTTTGCAATTAAAAAAAGGCGGCTTCTAGTAAGTAAGGGCCATCCATTATCCGATTCATGGGGACTGCTCCAGAACTCGTGTTGTTCAAATAACTGTTAAATGGCGTGATGACTATTTTCTGAATGATGTCTTTTATAACGTTTTTGTTGTCATCGCGTGGTCGATAAAAGACAACTCATGCAATAAAAGTAAAGCTTATTTGCTTTACTAAGAGAACAACGAATTTTTCATATTTGTACGTTCATTTCATTTTATCATTTAAATCCATCTTTTTAATGTATGTACATATGAAGATGCAGGAGAAAGTGGAAGTTGAATTCTCCGCACATAAAACACCCACGCAAACAAGAACTGTGAGCAGCACCTACGCAACGCAAACCAACTCTTGTGGGAGCTTGGTTCATTGACAGTGATATTATAAAATTTGGGGTGTGTTTAATAATGTTTATTTTTAATTTGATTGAATATTTATAAAACATTTTTTTAAGCTTAATGAGATTGATCCTTGTTCGCAATTTTCCTTGAAATGTGGAAGTTGCGAGGTTATAATTATTTTAAAGGGAAAGCTCATAAACAAAGCACACAATAGATAATGTATGTACATTCATTCTCAATCTATAAAAGTTAGAAAATTGAATTAAGTTTGGCGGACTTTAGTTAACAAGTTAAATGTTTTCATTCAAATTTCTCTTAATATCGATATCGGTTGTAAGATTTAAGCCCAATACATTCAACCCTATATTTTTATTAAATTTGCTTTCACTATAATAAAAGGAAACCCTAAAGATTATTTTAAGACATTCTAAATGCGAATGCCCACTTTATAAACGTAATCAAACTCAGATTTTATTTTTCTTAAAAGGCTTCAAACCTACGTACAAAAAAAAAGTCAGTTGTGCAAAATTTAACAAGCAAACCTTCTCTACTTAATACCGTCATCCATTTAGCACCATTTTCAGGTAATTGCTGTCTCCCCCAAACACAAAAATGTTTTTTTAGAAAAAACGTGCACACCACACGAGAAATATTTAAATGTGTAAATTTCATTAAGATCAGATAATGAGAACCTCGAGAATGTCTGCATCATTTTTTTTCTATCTGACTATTTGAGCACGCAGCCCAATATGCACCAGCATTGTTTGTCTTTCCAGTTAGTAAAACTTATCGCAGTGAGACTTTACATAGACGAAGAAAGCTCCGCGAAAAATAGTTATATTTGCAAAAGAACCATCTTAATCAGAATTCTAAACATGTCTGTTGACTGTTGACCATCTACAAGGCTTCGTGGTACGCGAATCCAGCATCGCCTACTGCTTGATAGAGAAATTGATTGATATGTATAAACATTTGTTTTTGAATTCTGACGAGAGTGCATATCCTTCTCCCTTTGAAGAATTTGAATATCTCGTTCTAAGGATACTGGTTGACTATATGTAAAGAGAAATTGCACCAAGTATAACAACAGGTAATTTATTAACGTATTACTGGTATTACGTGGGTGAGCTCATGATTGCATGTCGATAGCAGTACCCTTCAGAAAGTTCATTGACTTTTACGGCTGCATTAGAACTAGCCTCCAGGTTACTGGAAGTTGCAAAATATCTGCATTTTACAGAATTTCTCTATTTGTTTACAAAAACCTGTCGAACTCAATTATTATTCAAAACATCGAGTTGCCGTGACAGCGGCTGTGCGGCTCTCATAAGACTCAGTGTTCGCCCATGTGCCTGACTATATAGCGATTACACCATTGAAAAATTTAGCCAGCTTATTGGATGGCTCGATTTAGAGTTTAGACTACAGACGAAGTACAGGTCCAATAGAATTTATCTAGTGCAAAAGTGGCGGCAGTATCACCAACCAGTTCGCTTAGCCTCGAGGTGAGTAATTGCGACAAACTGCAAGACTTATTCTGTATGCAAACAAGGCACTCCAACTTTAGACCGATTTGCATAATCCCAAGAAAACATGTAGAACTTCAATCAATAGCCTAAGAATGCGCTTGCTTAGATTGTTCGCCTTTAAGTGATTCGAGCAATCTTTCTGCCATCCGAGGGTATTTCGTGTTTACGGCCTGTCGTAACCTTGTGGCGTGTAGCAAACAATTGTCCATAACGCACAGGAAATAACGCCAATAAATTAATGTTGTCAAGCATGTTTTTTTCCAAATAGAGGAAGGGTTATTATGATCCCCAATTATTTTTATTGCTTAACTCTTTCTCGTCCAAAATCGAGTCTACTTGGCATCATATATCATTGCACAAAGTTTAACGTACAGTGGGACTCTAAATTGTTTCTATAATGACTGGCTTCTTCATGTTTGTGTTTTATTTCCTTGATTTATTAATCTTTTGAGAAATGGCAGAGACCGAATATTTTGATACCTCTCTTGTAGTAATATTGTACGATAACCATTTGTTGTCCTTGACAAAGAGGCATTTTGTAAAAACCTTAAATTTTTCTTATTATCTACGTTATTATTAAGTTTTAAGCTATAAAAAAAAGCACAAACAATTTACAATTTATAATCATAACGTTCATGTGAAATTAGCCAGATATTGGCAAAATTATTATATATCTTCAATTTCAAAATTAGGTAATATAGAGGATTTCAAAACATCTAAAATGAATATAATTTGCTTGTTTTTAATGGTAGCAGTAGAACATACATATGTAAACAATTTTACAATTCTAAAACTCAAAAGAACAGGCTTTTGAATGAGCTAGGATTTATTTAAATTCGATCTTTTTTCATGGATACGTTACTTCATTTTTACTGTCTTTGTGAGCCCCGAATCAATTTGTTTGTAAAAATGTTATGAACACGCCAAAAATTAACTTTATCCATATAAACTGAACTAATTTTAGTAAAAATAATATATTTTTATAAAGGGTAGGTACTCAACAAGTAATAAAAGCTCCAGACGTCTATGGATTTGCTGTGAGATAACTTTTAAATATGTAATATATTTCGACTATAATTACCATATAATTGACGATTGGTTCAAAAAATATATAAACAACTTACGACGTGTACTGAAGCGTTGTCATGTTGAAAAAAGGAATTTTTGATTTTAGTACCTACATTTGTTTGAATTACACCGGAAAACAATTAAATCTATGAACGAGTGCAGTAAAAAACCTATAAAAGAAAGAGGCTTTTATATCGGTTCTACGACTACAGTACCATAATCTACCACTTCAAGTAAGCTGGAAATAGATAGCAGAAATGAAATAAACTCCTTGAATGCTTGAATCATTCTGCTTACCCACATTTATACTCGTTATTCCCCTTTTGTCCTACAGAGTCTCCCCTATGAATTCAGCACGTCTCGACCTAGTTATATAACACTCGGAATCTGCAAAGAATAAAGGATCGACTGACTGTAAAAAGTGTTCTCGAATTTTACTACTACGCAACAGCCAAAACCAACCCTAATCACGAGAAGCACCGTTTCTCTGTGCGGCGTCCTTGCGAACATGTTGCGTAATTCTATCCCCATGTTCGGATGCATTCTAGGCCAGGAATTTCACTTTCAAAAACATTTTGACCCTTCCATGTTCACCTCACCACCACTATCACCACCGCGGATAGACACCCTACCACCATATCTTTTGGTATGTTTTATGTGTTGTGTTGTCGCTGTGTTTACCTCGGATGATGAAAGGGTTCCCGCTGGCTGAATGAAATCCCTTTTCATTTGGCCATGAGTTGCTCCAATCCAGGGGGATGGAAAAGGAAGTGTTAGGATAGCAGGAACACCTCATGCAGTGTTGCCGATTTTCGCTTCATTATTGAACAACCAGATTGAAATGAAAATTCGTTTGACCAGTAAATGCTTTGAGGTGAATTTCTACATTATTGTAACCGTTACTCTGCAGGACATAGATTTAGATATTGTATAGGCTGGAAAATTAAATGGGAGTTAGATTTTATGTCTGATAAATATGATTTATTTTGTAATCGACTCGCTGTCCAAACAAGAAGTGGTCGAGGTGCTCTTTGGGCTCTGATGCAACGCTGGATGTTGGATCTCGCATGTTTAGTCATTTGGGTCTGTGGAAGCGTCGTTTTGTCCAAATAAGTCGATTGCGGCTGCAATTAACATGAGAACCGGTTGCCTGGCGAGCAGAGAACTCACGACCGCTGTAAATAGGCACAAATGCGATTTAATTCGCCTATTTTGGCCGTTTGCAGCCAAGAAGTCCAGAAAAATGCTGCATCCCGCACACCCGAGTTTCTGCCCCTCATGTGGGGAATTTGTTTACAGAACTCGCGGGCTCGCCCAGGGCTCTGAGGTATATTCGTTTTATGTATGAGCAAACAAATAAAAAAATGCTTGGGCTCCGCTATACCGGTTATGTCGTTGTTTGAGTTAATGGCACGGCATAATGGCAGGAGATATGCGTCGCATAATCAACTTGTGAACCAGAGGTACAAAAATAAAAGGTAGATTACAACGCGGGCCAGTCCCGCTCCCATGCCGCTGGCTTTCTCACCTGACCGAGCAGGGTTTGTTCTGATCTGACCGAAGCCCGGAGGTGGTGTGTAAGTGTGGTGGTGGTGAAATGCGACGCAAATAATTCGCGGATCGAGTTTTGCTGCTTGTGCATTCATTTGAATTCGCTAACACCATCTTCAAAAGCATATGGGCGTTCGACGCACGTTGCCCACTAAACATAAAGAGGTTGACTTGAAAACATACTCCCTACTACGGGACACAGACTCATTAAATTAATAAAATTACAAAAAAAAAGAAAGACTGCTGGGCGAGATCCGACGGCAGACAGAACAAAAAAAAAAATTTTAAATCTTTAAAGTTGCTCAGCAACTTCTTCGCGGAGGATCGATGGAGGCCCCAAGGAGGCGGGAGTGTCTCGGCGTGTTCGAGAAGATCTAGAAAGTTGCAGAGCTGCTTTCTGGTGAGTTTTTAGTTGCTGTGATCGGGCGTGCCCTGCCACTGTGCTGGTTGCTGATGACGGCGCTAATTACTTCTGAAAACTGATGAAAAGTCCTTTTGAAAAGAAACACTTGTCGCTTTAATTGACTTTTTTGATTTACATACATTTTGCATTTTGAAATGAATGCAAATCGCAGGAAATGGGCAAATAAACAACAAAAAGAGTGCTGGTTGCTGGTAGGCATAAACTATAGCCAATTAGAAAATCCGTGCCACCTTAATACGATTTAGATTTATTTTTGCTTATTTTTATCTCAAGCAATTAGGATTTAGACTTCACAGAAAATTATATGTATATGTACATATGTATGTACATACATATATCAGGAACTTTGTTTTAGAACTTGTATTGTAGGGCTTTTTCTATAAGGGGTAAGTTTTCAGTACATTTATATTAACAAATTCAAAAAAGCAATTTCATAACATAGGAAAATGTTTTAAATATAGAAAAATGTTTAGAGATCCTAGACGGATTTTATATTCGTTCTGAGTTAGGACTAAGTTATGACAATAAAAAATTACAATTTAGGGCTTCAAACTCATATTTGTTGAAAGAAGGTTTTCATCTTTATATGGTATAGATATAGTCTGTATTAAACATTGGAGAACTTAATTATTCCACATTACAAGCGGTATTCTAAATATGGTATTTTATTTATCTACAATATATTATGCTGCATTAATTTTTCCAATGAACGTAATTTCAAAGTTGTATATATGTACATATTTACAATCAATAAAAGAAAATTACTTTAAAAATGTGTAATGCGCCAAAAAACAAATTGAGAAACTACCAATATCTTCCATCTTACATCACATTGAGATTAGCCAGCATCCAATTTCATCAAAATGACGTCAGCAAAGTACAATATCTAAACTTCCTAAATCAATGAGGAAAAGAAAAAAACTTGAAGAAAAGACAGGAAATGAATGAAATTCGATAAACTTCAATAAGAAAAAAAAAAGTTTACCTTGTTGAAAAAGGATGAAACTACCCAAAATCTTTTACCCAAAATTCCTTCTTCCATAGTAAAGAATACAAGATGCTCTCACTCCTCTAAGCATCGCACCCCTCCGTCTCTGCAGTAAGACGAGAATAAGCTGATTGACGTCGAAAGCAAAAGGGGGGTTTGTTTACTGGGGAGACATGTTCAAGAAATGGTAATCTCATGAGTTGATAAGAGGCGCAAAAGGAGTCCCACGTTGTGGGGTGATTTAAGATTGTATTATATTGACCTTGGGACATTTTTGAATTACTTTATAGAGGACGAAAGATAAGCCTTTTTGAAGAATACTTGCTAAAAGAATTCAAATTATGTAAGTAAATAATCGAGTCGTCCATGGATGCACAAAATACACAAAGGGAAAATATATTAAAATATTTATTTAAAGACAATTGTAACTTTATGCAACAAATGGCAAGACATTATCCCTTTTTAGAATATGTGGTTACGCGTCAAAATTTCCGTTAGTATTTTTCCTTCTTAAATGTGACCTAAATTGTCTAACGATGCTTTTATTCAATAAAGTAATTAAGGACGGAAGATCGCTGTGACAGGATGAGAAAATCGATTTTTTGCTTGTGCATATTCTTGAATTATGTATGTATATGTGTATCACTATTATTCGATTAATTACGTTAACTCAAACGACCGTATTTTCTAAAAGGGTTTGTTCATGCAAATTGTTTACAGCCCCGGAAGTTAGCTTACTGTTGGTTGCTGGACTTTAGCTTCAGTGTATAACATGTATAATGTTATTAGGCACCGACGTGCATGGCTGCGAATTTAATTTCCAGCTTTGAAATTTTGAAGCCTTTGATTCACAGATTATATCTTTTTCATTCGCCTCGCAACATTTTATTCATGTTTTTACATCGTTTCTTTTCTATATTTATTATTTAAATTTTTGTTCAGAGTGACAAATATATAATAATAGTATATGTGTAAGTCTTTTTTTCATAATCGATATGATAATACCATTGAAAAGATAGAACACATTACTTTAATTATGACCTATATTCTATAACAACCCTTAAAGTCCAAAAAACGTATACCGAAAGTCATAAAACGTATAGATCGTCTGAATTCGATCATTATGAATTTTTACGATAATGTACAAAAAAACAAAAATATGTAGATATGTATTACATTTTTGAAACTACAGGATTTACGAATTTAATCGTAAAAACCCTTTTGGTAGTATATTGCATTATCAACAAAATGCTGCTATCAAAAATGTGTTTAATGTTTGCTTTTATTTTGTTTTATGCGAGTTATTTAAGTTTTTGTGAGGGTAACTTTTTTCTTATAGAAATTGTATGGGAACCTAATTTTGTTTGCGGTGTTCACAGGTTTGATTCAGGAATCAGAAATTTCGGGAGGATAAAAATGTATGTAACTCCTATCGAACTCGAGCCAGGAACCTTGGTGTTCGCGCCTGAGGTTTATTACAGAATATTTTTATTTAAGGTTTAAGTTTGATTGTCATCTGGCAGTGCTGTGGTTGAAAAACAGAAAACATAAACAGAGCATTTAGAATGGCCCCGAGAGAGAGAAAAACTTTCCAGCTGCGCATAATCACACCAAGCCATCCGCCGATGTTGATGTAGTCGTCGCGTCGCACGAACGCAACCACACCACGTCGCAGCTTCAGATCACTGAAGTATGCGGGATGAGGGCTGAGGAGTTGAATTGCGTTCTAAAACTCACCGAAGAGTCGGGGGACCCCCAATTACATAATTCTTCACTTATAATTTCGAACATCCAATTTAGAACAAATTATGCTGCAAAGCACCCGTTTGGATATGTTTGCATCCCAATACAACAAAATTAGCCCTTTTCTGTTCGTCTCGTAGTCAAACTGCCTTTGTTTTCCAAATCCCCTTTAATGTGGAAAAAAAAATTAGGATGAGACCCATTGTGGGTGGCTGTGAGACTGTGTGCGTAGGCCTACGTGACACTTTCAACGGACGCAGTGTTTACCGCTGCGTATCCAACGGCTTTTCAGCCATTCAAGGGCCAGAATAGGTTCAATCAAATTTACAGCCTCACACTATCGTGCGTCGGGCTGAATATGTGTTGTGCGTTGTTGAGCCGATGCTGCCCCTGCTGTGCGATGCCAACTGGTTCGATTTTGCGTTTGACGACTTGCCGCACAGCTGGGAGCGTTACAACGGCTCAACGGCTAAAACCCTTCCTGACCGCTAACGCACTGGCGGGGGTCGAATCGGACCCTTCGTCACTCCTTCTGCGGCAGCCGTTGAGTGCGATACGACGCGACGATATCAGAATTCCAAATCTTGAATATTTTTTCACTTTTTATTTAATGTTTAAATTTATTCAGCTGAAGACTTTTTTCAATTTGCTCTTCGCAACCTCTGTGGCTGTGTTTCACCTTGTGTAATCCGTCACGCCCTGCAAAAGATGTTTACTGACTGATTGTCGAACCAAGCCCTTTTGTAGGTTCTTGCTAGTTTAAAGTAACGTGATGGGCCTTCTTAAATATTTGTCTTTTAGGAAGTCGTACAGAGTGTACTCAATTCAAAACACTGCGGCTTTGGGGGCTATTTTTAAACTTATTTTGCATTAATTGGCCTTGAATTTCCCTTTCCCCTATGAGTATTTTCACTTTCTTGTACTGTTTGCCAAGGTATGCGGGATGCCCTCATAGGTGTACCTACAGTAGCAGCAGGTGATGAAGGGAGAACGGATATAACTTAAAGAATAAATTAGGGAGGTTCTGGCGCGATTTCTATCCCCATCAAAAGTTAGCACACTATCAGCTAACCATAAATTAATTTGTATGCTTTAAACAAGTAGCCCTTCAAGTGGCTTAATGCCTTTGCTCAAGGTTTGCAAAGAGATATTATTTGAAAACTTCAAACCGAACTATTCTGAAGTAATTACACTAGTATTACCTAACATGTTTGTATGTATATTTTTTATATGTTAGTTACTACTAATTTATATGTAGCTAAATAACGTGTGCAGAACTTTTTTCTGACTTTGCTCTTACTTTTTAAGTCGAATGCTTCTTCTTTGGTACTTAAACAAACATTTTTTAAATGGTTTAATTTAAAAATGGGGGGGTCGTTGAAATGTTAAACAAAAATTCTTTAAATTAACAGAATTTTGAACGTTCAAAGAGGGCGCTGGATGAAACTCCTAGTCAGAATTACGAAAATTGTCTACATTATTTACACATTTTTTTAAAAGATAATGTAGTCATTTGATATCGTGTAATACGAACAAGAATTAACTCATGTTTTTTACTTCAGGAAAAAAGCTTAGATTGAATTAATTCTGTTAAAATACAAAGGAACAAAATATATAAAACATCTTCTTTCCTGATTTGGAGAACACTTTGAAGATAAATTGTTTTTATACTTTTGGAAGTAATTTTTATAATATTTATGTTTTATATAATTCCTAATTTTGGGGATCTACATATTTATATGCAGCAAATCTTTCAAACAATTTGAGTTGGTGGCCAATTTGTTTAACGTTTTCATTGCAGTGTTTACTAGTCAAAAGATTTTATATAATCCATCGTTAAAAGGGATTTGATGCATTCCAAAATAAAATTGCAAGTGCTCCAATGCTCCAGAGGTACCTTAAAACTGAAAAACATACGATTTTCAAATATTTTTAAAAACACAAGATGTACAAAAAACTCAACTTTATTCACATCAAACTATATTATATTGTCAATATTTCAAGGAAATGTTTTTTGTATAAAAGATCGCTTTTAATTCGTTTAGTGTCGTAGTGTATTAAAAAAGAATGGTCTCGCAGAACTCATATTGGTAAAATACCAGCTTTATGTTTAAGCATTCATCAAATTTTGTGGATTCTTAATGGTATAAGTTACAAAATGAAAAACATATGCCGGGTTTTCCCATTTTTACCTAAAGATTGAAAAGCAGCGAGTATTATGCAAATATGATCAAAATATTTATTCAAGCTGCCTTGTATGAATTCAAAAATTATATTGTAATGAAGTTTTAACTCTAGCAGTATATATGTTTTTAGTTTATACATATGTATATGCATTTATATTCCTAATTTAATGAGTTTGTTTACTTCTGCTATATTTAAAGTAAAAATTGTTCGACTATGTTCTTTTTTTTTTAAATTATCTTGGCCTAAGATATTTTCCAAAAAAAAAACCACGAAAACAAAAGAGAGAAAGAAAGAAAAATTATGTGAAATTAAATCTCAATCATCATAGAAAAACTGGGGTGGATATCTATCATCAAACGATCGTATACTGAATTTTAATTAACATTACGTTGTACGATAATATATTGCTTTTTAACAGAATGACAATATGGCAATATGTACCTATTTTTTATCATGCTTTGAACAAATAAACGAAGTGGTTATGAACTACTATTACAAGTATTCTTTTTAAATAAATTAACCTATCAATCAATTGACCCGTCTTGGGATTGAGTGAATTCTTTCCGAAGATTCTTTATTTAGGAGAGATGGAATTGAAAAAAAGCTATCAATAAAGAAAAAAGCGAACGTTTTGGGTAACCATTCTTTTATATATGACGTTAGAAGAGGATCTTTGTACCTATGTACATATGTATGTAAAATATTAAGAAACAATTCCCCGAACCGCGAGACTTGGCAACATGCTGGATGAATCAGAAAGCCGGCGAACCGGCATGGAATCGTAACTTTCTGTGGATGAAGCAAACGCTGTCGAATAAAATGGCAGATAAGTGGCGAACCATAAAAAAATCGTACTGCGCATTTAACGCAGAACTTGCGCTCTGTGGGCTCTGCAGCATAAACAAACTGCCCCCATGTCTTTTAAAACGTAAGACTATAGAAAAGATTTTCCACGACAATGAATGTTGGTTTGGTCGTTGGGCCGGTTATTGTTTACTATTTTTCATTTTCCATTATGGACCCAGTGTACCATGACAACCGGCGTCTTGCTGCTCCCGGCCGATTCAAAATTAGATTCAATGTTGCTCCCTCGGTTAGCGGCGCGGATGTTTTCCCAGGTCGTAATCACTTTAAGCTAGATTTTCGTTGGCAATTAACTGGAGCGCCGGAGCCCCACTACATCCCTTCAATTTTACTTATTGTTGGCGTGACCTAGTCAAGCGAATCCTTTTGTGCTTTAAATAGAACCCAACAGCGGCCGGCAGTATTCACCAGAAGCACGCTTTAAGCAAAATTTCAAAAACCCACCTCGGCACGAAATTGCCTCTTCACGTATACCGGCAATGAAATTATGGTATCTTTTTTCACCGGCTGTTTTCACTGCGTCTCGGTGCTAGTCAAATGGTGCTGACATAAGAATTATGCGACCACATTGGGATAGCTACTTTCAGAACGTACATTAAGTAAATAAAATTTTTGCAACTTTCTTGTAAATGCGTCGTGTTATAAGGCAGACTCGCCGGCAGTATTTTGTTGATTGTTTGCTTTTTCTCGATTGTATTTTTTTTTTGTACTTATTTTTCTTATTTATTTTTTGTTTCACTTCTTACTTTTGCGTCGTAGAGATATTGGACGTGTTTGTTACTTACCGGCAAATATATAAGTAAGTATGTGAATCGAATTAATTTCGAAGCTTTTTTGCCGGTTCAAATATTTATCGATAGGGGTACTTTAATAGAACGCAGTATTTCTTATCAATTTTTTTATGAATTCAATTTTTTTGTCGGGAACTATTTGCATAATGCAGTTATGAAATGTTCGAATTATCTTTATCTCATGTTTACGTTTTACTTTTTTTTTTTTTCTATAAACTGGATATGTAATGTATCTCCAAGATCGTAGTTCCAGTCTATTTTTAAAATATAAGGCGCCCAAAAACTTGCCAAGTCGCTTTTTTTTATTTATCAATTCAGAAATTCAGTAAATATCAAATCGAACAGAAGGTTAAATATAGAAATCTTAAAGTCGCTTAACCTAAGAGAATCTTAACCTTTTCATATTTATTAGCACATTTAAAGCACATTTAGTTTTTTAGAAATTAAAATTATTTTAACAAGAAAATAAATTCAAATCTGTTAAAGAATTATTCACAAGATTATCTTTCAACAGCTTTGTAGTAATGGCAGCTCGGATAATATTTTATGCTGTTTGAAATTTACTGCATTCAAATTATTTCAAAGTCGCCTCTAATCGTCACAAGGTTTCTTTTAGTTCATTGGAATTATATCATAAAGCTTTGATAAATCAATTACCAAGTGTGTAAAATTTTATCAGTTTTAGTGATTGTTTTATTTAAAATCATAATTTGTAAGATAAGGTTTTTTAGTTTTTTACTAATCGAACTTTCTTGTCACGTGTTTGAACCCAATTTATTTACATTATATACGCTAATTATTTTTTCCATTTTTGTTTTTTACGTGCTAAATAGCTGTCTGTAAAAAATAATTAATCAAATAATCAAACAAAACTAGAAACATTTTTATCCACATTCAACAACTTTGCCCCTGAAGAGGTTAAAATGAGTATGCTATATTGCTATATGCCGTATGATAATATTTCTTAATTTTTACTAAAAGTGACAAACCGTAATTACGTTTTCATTGGTCAACTTTAATTAAAATGTATGCTCTTATTATATCGCGAATGCAGTACATCTCAAATTCGTCAAATATACTCATATCGATTTTTCAACTTGTTAAATTTCTGCTTTCAATTTTTAATCACAATTCGCACAGTCCCATATTGTAGATGAGGGTTCTTTACGTTTGGGAGAATAGAGTATTATTTTTTTAAGAAACTAATATGTATTGATTTATTTGGTTTTTACTTTACTTAATCGTCCAATATTGAAAAATTAATACTATTTTATAATAATAATAATTTTATAAAAATAAGTACAAATTTTCTTTAGTTTTTAATAAATAATTTAATGAACTTTTAACGCATATGATTACATTGCTGCCAGCAAGTCCATCAGAATATTTTTTAAACGAGCACATTTTTATGGCATCATTTCCCGACAAGCTCAGGGACGTTAAGATTTTCCAAATACTTTATGCTTCAATTTCCGTTCTCCTCAATTAGATATCTCCTCCTAATTTCCATTCTCGCGTAGGCTCAGGTATCCGGAGAATATTGACCTAATTCAGCAATTAATTATTCAGGTATACGCCTGAACCCAAACTTGCTTCTACCTGTCCGAAGCGACAAACATGCCAAACCACTTCACGATCATCCGCATCAAAATCGTCTCTAAGCAATAGAAGGCCAAGGTATCTTAATATTTTCTTGAAAAGCCTGAGGACGGATGTGAACAAGGCTATCTATCGCCTGGTGAGACCGAATAGAAACGGTTTGCATGTATGCGATGGAAAAAAATTAAGGAACGTTTAGCAGGTCACGTATAAAAGATTATAAGGATCACGACCTCTGAGAAGACATATTGAAAGAGGACTACGTGCAGTCTTTAAAATACTTCTGCCGAACTCTAGAAAATTTAGGATACCTATCCTTGTTTGGGAAAAATTTATCAAAATCTGAAAGATCATCTTCCCTCCGCTTCGTTCCAGTAAGAACGTTTTAAGAGGCTAAATAAAATTGGCTATTGCTACATAGATTAGGTGATGTGGTAAAATGTAAAGAGAGGGCCGAAGGTACTGCAGCTATTGTAACGACTTATTTGTTCGGAATCGGAGTAAGTTGTCATTTATATTTTTAAGAGTCGTAGTGGTTTGATTGATCGGCTGCATAAAAACGCGTTTCGGTTGTAATTAAGTCGCAATAAGATAAAGACTCTGAAGGTTAAAAATAAAAAATATGTATGCTGCAGTAAAAACGCAGGAGCGATCTGCGCACTATCCGAAGCCCCCGGAGGTCTTGGTTCACGACTTTAGCATGTGAAGCCAACCACTTTGAGTGGTGATCGCAAGAGAGCAGCTGCGCCCCGATATGCATAAAATGACAATGTGCGCAACAGAGTGCATATGAAATAAAATAATATGTAATGTCCCCCTGTTATTTTATGGGGAGAGAAAAATTGTTCATTTCTTTCGTCCTTAAGTGCGCAGCGATGCATGAACGCATTATTCTATGCTGACGACGTTGCTGAGTTTAATTATTTAATTGTGCGCAAGAATTTTGCTGATTGGTTGTTTTGATTTACTAAGAAATTTCCTTTGCCACACTCTAGGGTAGGGCTGACGGCGCTTTAGAATTCGGTGACATAAAGTTATTTTCTTAATGTTTGTATGAAGTAATTTAATTTTTGGGTTTGCTAAACATAGATATTTACGGTTAATGGAATTCAGAAGGGAAAACGTTAGTGTAAGAACTACAATAATATACATATACGTATGCAGACAAGTTTTAACAACGACAAAGTACTTTGATATCTAAATGAAATTCATTTCACATACCCTGGAATTTTGTTGCTAATTAGTTCTATTTTATTAAGTTCATGTTTCTACTGTATTCTATTCAAGGTTCAAAGGAGGATACATTTAATTTCAGATTTAATTACGTACTGTTTCCAACTTCCAGTATATTATAAATAGATAGAGGAAATTTCTCGAGCTGAAATAATAACGATTTTAATAAATATCAAAGACACACTGACGATGACTGGAGCATTTGAGATTTCTATATACATACATATCTTTTTACCAAGTCTAGTAAAAAAGTAAAGCTTTACAGAGAAGCTATAAAGTATGCACAATATTACTGATACCCTGCATTTAAACAATTACTACAAAATAAGCCATTTAATACACAATATTACTGATGCCCTGCATTTAAACAATTACTAAAAAATAAGCCATTTTATACAATTGCAAGTAATTTACGAACGATTTTCAAATTTTTCCTAGAATAAAGAATTGTATTATCAGTTACTAAGTTGAGGTACATAATTTCCGATAATGATTAAAACTACTTATTATAAGAATATTTTTTATCGTTTTAGTTTGCAACACTCAGTGCGCGAATCCAACTCGTTTTTGACCAGTTACGATCAATTTCTTTAATATTCAGTCTCCTTATTTACAATAATCTAACATCATGTACCTACATATATATTTTTTTAATTGACCAGATTAATTTTTCCTTTAACAAAGCCTATCAAGATTATACCGTTCTCCATCTTTCCTAAACTAAAAAAATTGAAAGTTAAAAGTAAAATCAAAGTGATTAAAAATGATTTGCTGATGATTCCACTACAATCCCAATGAAACCAAAATTTTGCTCTTTACGAACCTTACGATTTCGGTTCCTTCTAAAAGACGGTTATGGTTGGTTTAAAATTAATTTTAATCCTATTTGGACCGGGCCATGAATTTTTCGTGGGATCAAAAAAATAAAATCTTTAGTATCTTCTTACCTCAAAATATAATAAAGATGCATTTAAACTAACATTTATCGATTTAAAACGTTTAAATGTAATCAATTCATAATCTAAAAACGATGTTTTATTTGCCCTGTGTAAAATGGCTGTTTTTTGCATCTCTTTCGCTTTATTATGAAATTTCTTTATTGCGTCATCATCATCAGAAAAGACTGCAATTTTCATGGCTGCATTTTTATTGCGATATCTCGAGTCCTGTGGTGCCTACACTAAATTTTAGCTTCCGAGTTAGTGCGTTAGTGCGTTTGGTCTATATCAGTTTTATATGATACTTAATTTTTAAATAACTTTTATTCACTCACTAATTCTTGATTAAATAGCTTAGTGTGCGCGAGTGACATTCGTGACGAAGAAATTGTGAAAATTTGGGAAGAGTTTTAAGGTTTACTACCTTAAAACTCTTCCCAAATGGATTTTCGATGGGGTAAAAAAATTTTATCGTAAAAATGCTACTTTTTAGTTTATTTTATTTATTAAAGAATTTTTTTTTTAAAGTTTTGTTAATTATATTTTATTGCTTTTTAGCTTGATCGTCTCCAAATCGTAATTAGTTGTTGTTATTATACAGATGACGCGCACTCAGCAGCGCTTGAAAACTGGTGATTATCATCATAAACTGCAATGCAAATTATCTAGTAGAAGTAACGAATAAACAGTGGCACTATGCAGGGGTCGTCTAATCAGAAAGGTAGATTAGATTATTAGCAATCTATAATAATAATAAATTTGTAATCTGCTCCTGTTCAGTGCTAATGGTATATCTGGTTGATACTATGTTTCAAATACCTCGCCACGGTCACCCGGTGATCAAAAATCTCCGGACTGATATCGGACGTCTCTGATAGGTCGGACAAACATACAAATAAAATAAGCAAACAAACAATCAGGAAATTTAAAAAGAATGATAGAAGTGTTTTCACCTTCGGCGGTATCAAGGTAGTTTTTTTCGGCACGGTAACATCGGCGGCTGTACTCAGTCCTCCCTTCGGAGCACCTCAGAGAAAATTCGTCTGGTGTTTTCCGCGGTGGATTTTCCGAGAGGTACTTCGGATCGGAAACACTCACCATCTCAGTCGCAGCCTCTGGCAAATTTAACATTAGTATGTAAAGCTGAAATATAAAGAAGAAGTATATAGGCATTAAGTGCTGCGAAGCTTCTGACCTCTCGTTCCCGCCCCTGGGGCTCCGTCAACAACCAGTTTGCCAGCACGTACACCGCGCCAGAAGCAGATTTTCCAAGCAGAGGGTGCTCCGCTCTCACATGGGGCCAAATGGCGGCGGTTAGAGGAGGTAGGGCGCGAATACATCGACACGGGAAGAAAAAGATACGGGGCGTGCGGGTGTGTTGGTGCTTTTGCGACCGATTCCCCCAGACCAACTTTGCTATTGAAATAAGAAATTGTCAGGCGATTCTGAATTTAGTCGGAATTAAAACATCGAAGGGTTTGCGTGTAAAATGGAGCGGTAGCTAAATTAAATGATAAAATCGGCCTTTGTCCGCTATTTTAGCGTTTTTTTAACATCATTTATCCGAGTGTCTTGAGCGAGTTTTTTAACACAATTCAACTCAAAAATATATCGTAATAAATTGACGCCATCAAACAAAAAAAAATATCAAGCAATTTAAATAGCCAACATAAAGTCAATATCCACCTTGGAGAGCAAAAAAAATATATTCTTTATCCGTTTCCGCCTTCCGCATCAGCGTCATTCTTTCCCAAACGCAAAATATTTTTTTTTACTGAATAAGTAAATCTGAAAATCGCCCGTGAAGAGAATCAGCGCTGGTGAAGATCGAGTTAAAAATCGCTTTAAAGTGGCAAAAGTGCGTGTGCGTGTTCAACAAATCATCCCAGTGTCCTCCACCGATTCGCGGATTGCTTAAAAAAAATCTATATTTGCAAAAAAAGCAGCAGAACAGAACTCTTGACAAAAAGAAAAAGTATAATTTTTTTCTTTTTTGTTTCGGGAAGGAATCGCTTCAGTCCACCCCCGTTTTCCAGTTCTCCTGACTCGCATCGCACACATCTCTGTTTCGAGTCTATTTCTGGCTCGTTTCCTTCGAATTCAATCAAATGAAAAGATAAACTTCTTGGTAAGGTTCATGGGAATTTGGTTTTCCTTGGACATCCTTGAGAACGTCTTCCTATTTGCAAAAGGAGAAAAGAAAAAAAAAAGATTTGTTTCGTTCCTGTGGAACCGACTCTATCGCAAAAGGGAGATCATAGAAAAAGAAATTTTCGTTCCCGACAAGAACTGAGTGAGATATTTCCTCAAAGCTCAGTTTTTCTTGCGCGAATTTTTATTGGCGGAAGCAGATCTATAAAATTTCAACTTCATTAAGTTATCCCCCTGGGAAGAAAAGCAGAAAAACTAAATTCAGCAAAAATGGTTGAGCGTATCTTGGAAGAGACGTCGTCATCTGATGGGACCACAGGTAAGCGAAATTTCTTAAAAGTGCGATCCGCTTCTTGAAAGATTCGCCAAAGAACTTTCAGAAAAAAAGGCTGCAAAGTACTTATTCTACTTAGAGTTAATTGAACCCGTTCGGTGCAGACTCATCGTCAGGGAGAAAAAAATTAATGTTAAAACTAGTATACTTTACCTGGACATAACAAATCTCACAAAAAAAAACATTGTGCAACACTCGGCTCGGGTGAGACAGGGATACATGATATTGAATCTGGGTGGAGCGAGTGAGAGAAATGAATTTTTTTTCTTTTTTTCCCTTTTTCGTTTTATAGTTCAGCAAATGCACTTCAACAGTGTTTCTACAGCTGTACACCACCGCCGTGTGAGTCTCTATACCTCTCTATGGTATATAAAACCCGGCAGTGCCATACAGACCTGTCAAATGTAACTTTCTAGAAAGAAAAGAAGCCTCTACTTTTGTTCTACACCAAAATTCATACCCGTCTCACCCTCTGTAGTTCGCCACTAGGCCGCGCCACCTCCGCAGTCCTCAAGTCCGACATAACGCAATCCCTGTTCCTTGTTACTTCATCCTAAAAAAAGTAGAGCCAAAAAAAAAACCAATTTCCTGCTCATAAAAATATCCGAAACTTCCCTGGGAGCTCCCATGGACAGTTTTCTTCTTATTTATTTCTACCTTTTTCCGTTGTATTTTATGTATTGTATACAATATACATAAAACGCACACAACAGTAACCATGGAGAAAATCAGCCGTTCGACATTTTTGCTGTGGGGGTGAGTCACGACTACAATTTCGTGATTTTGGTATATCGTTGCCAGCGTAACGTACCAAAATGTTTCCGTTCCCTCTACAGTCGATAGAAAATAAGCTCTACGGGAATTTTCTATAGAACTTTTCCACCCTCCCCGATGCGTTTGCTGAAAACTGGAAAATGCCGGGCGAGAGGAATACGTGACGCAACACACGGCTCCGAATCCGCTCATCCTGGCCAGCAAAGTTTCATAATAAGCTCCTTGTTTTTGTTCCTTCTTTGGCTTCTTGTTCTTCTACTTCTTCCCGATCGTCCCCTTATTGCTAAGTCCATTATGTTTTACCCCCCCATCCACACTTCGACTCAGCCAAGTACCGGTTACTTGCTTTTGCTGTAGGCGCTGTTGTCGGGCAATTTTTTCTGCCCCTTGATGAAGCTGCCGTGGAAGCGGGACGGGCGGGGACAAGAAAAGGGGGTGTTTTTTTAGTTCAGTGGTGAAAACACGTGCTTTTGTGCTTGTTTTCACTGGGGCTCAGAAAAATGTGATGTAATTCCCGGCGACTTTTGGTCAAACTCTTCGCAATTTGTTCTGATTGCGTTATAATTTCTAGACGGGTCTTGTTTGTGGTCGTTATATTTTCCTTTTTTGGGGAGTTAAAAATGGAGACGATGACGACCGCCAGGTAAACTAGTTTTGCTAGTCACGTAAGCTTTAAAGTGATTTACTGCTGTCTCTAGGTGAAAATGTTTATTTTTGTACCTCAGCCTTTTTTTCGAGATAATTTTTCTTTTTATTTTTTCCTTTTGGAGATTTTTTGATTACGGAAGTAAAATTTTTGCATGAAGCTTATAAAATTTAAAACCTACACACATATGTCGGTGCAAAAAAATAGCAGTATTTTATAATCATGTAAATATTGTAAAAATTAAAATTCTTCAGAGGTGCAGTATTATTTATTAGAAAAGCCTTTGTCTGCGAGCATATTTTGGTTAAAGAACTCCTTTTTTAACCTCGCCCCATAAGCTTTCGATCGGGTTGAGATCTGAAGATTGAACTCACTAATATATGTATATATAACTTCAACCGCATTGCTTTCAAATTCACTCTTTGGCATCCTGATAGCATATCCATTTCAGAGGCATATTCCACACGAAATATGGTAGCATAAAATTTTGCATTATTTCCGAGTCAATTTTATCGTAATGGGGGAAACAATTCCACACATTAATTTTTGCTTCACTATGTACATATTCCGTTTTAGTACCACTTTTGTCTTGTTCATCCACAAGATATTTCATAATTTATGAAAAGGCCAATTTAAATGCTCGTCTACAAACATTATTCTGTTTTTGATTGTCGAGATACCTTTACGAATTTCTATCGAATAAAATTTCTGATAGTAGAATTATAATATTAATCTGAAGATTAAGCTCTTGCTTTATTGTTCGTAGGTGTCGTGGAAGGATCATTTCGTACTAACCACAAAAATTTGGCGTACCTAGTGGCGCTTAATATTTCTTTTTTGATGATCATAGATTTACAAGAAATTGCAAAATTAAAAAGTCTAGAACAGTCTAGAACAAGTTCTAATAAAAAATCGATATCTCTCTGTTTCTCGCTCTTCGAAGCAAGAATTCTCCCGATCTACATGAGTATGACGAAATTAACTTATCAATTTTGAAGTCATTGACCATGAGTTTTATTGCCAGAAAAACGAAAACATCATTTATATACAACAAATCTAGCTTGGTATAATCTAAGAATAAAATATAGCAATCCATTTGAAATATTTTATTTTTAAAACGGTCCGATATCGACTTTTTCGGTGACAGACTTCCAGTTATCAGTATTAAATTGCAATTAAATTATTTTAGAATATTTTAGAAGCTTCAGTTTTTGACAAACCGATGTTTTCTTTATTTTAAACTTATCTAACAATAATTGTAGAATAATGCAACTGTTTCAATGAAATAATCTCAAAAGCATCGAAGTAGAAGAAAATACCTTTTTGATTGTTTCTTGAAAATAATCTTTAAATATTTACACGCTGTTATGCAAAAGAATACTTAAACAAGTTGTTTTCTTAGCTCTAAGAAAAATGGACTTGAATACATCAGGGGTTGCCAAATAAAACATCATTGACTAGCTTTTGCGTATACAGCACCAAAAAGTTCAAGTCTTTAGTTAACTTCGAAAATCGATGGACAAATGGCCAGATAAAAAGAGTCAAGTATTCATAAAAAATTACTATGAAATATGTATATGAACTTACCTCGTCGTAAGAAAATTTTGTCCATGATTTTTAATTCGTTGCTTCTGAAAATATTAGAAAAACAGGAATTTCCCATAGGATGCATTTAAATCAGTTCAAGTACTTTCTTGGTGAACTTTTAAAAAGGTCTAAGGTTTAAGAAAAATCATTAAAACATAAAATTATGCATTTAAAAAAAATAGAGAAAAAATTGCTAATGTGATGCTAAGTAGGATCGAAAAAGATGTTTTCCTCATTAAGAATTCAATGCCTCGCTAAATATAAAAATAAAGTCTTTCTTTTTTCTTTATTTTTTAACCGAAAGCTAAACATTGAAAACTTCAACAACCTCTTAAAAAACAAACGACTATTACCTAGTCGCGGCAAAGTCTTGATGGTCTCTCGGCATATTTTGTATTTTTTTCTTTCTATTAATGTATACTTAACGTAAAAAATATTTTTGCTCTTTTGAAGAAAAAAAAGGTAAGATATCACCTGATAACTTTATACCTAGTTGGCAGTTAAACCAGTTTTTGGAATAAATTATCACATAAAAACATGGAAATTAGATTGGAATATTCCTGAAGAAATCGTAATATAGTAAACGTTGAAGGTTTTTTACTACACTGCCATCACACTATTTTTGTTTTTGGATGGGAAAATAAAGAAAACGTTCGTTATGGCTTTTATGACCCTTAACACCTACTCGCGTCTTCTACAAGTTGACAATGTGTCTTTTTTTTCCTATCCGCTTCTCCACTTCCATTTTTCAGAGTTTCATAAACCAATTAATTAACTGTTGTTAGCTTCCTAAAGAATTAAACGGAAAAGTCGATGACGATGATGATTTAAAAAAAAAAAACTAAAACACTTTATTTTCACTCACGAAATATTCGGGATTTCATTTTTAATAAGTAGATTAAATTGTAGCGAAAGTTTAAGACGAATTTTTGAAAATTTGCTATTTTAAGGTATACTTGGTCAAAATATTTAAATTACCATTAAAATCTAAGACACAATCTTCTGAAAACGCATTGAAATTAATTAATGAAAACCACAATCCAGTTGCAATCCCCACCCATATGAGTGGCTATGTTTTTCGCAGTTCATCCAAACATCTTTCAACAGCCTTCTATAAGTTATATAATACATATAATACATGGTAGGATTCAATATATGTATGGATAAAAAGGAGTCATTGCACTTTGCGCTGGAGATTTAAAAAAACAACGCAATATTTTATGCATTTAAAAAGGGTAAAGGTATCGAATTTCAAAACCGAAAAAAATGGTTTAACGCTGCAAATTTTGGACTGCACGATACACCCATAAAAAAGTTATGTAAAGTCACTCAAGCAATAAATCAATTCAGTTCCAAGCCTTAAGTAAAATTTTTTTTTCTCGTTTCTATTATCTAAAAATTTCGCGGAATGACTCATTCCCTGATAGATTAAGTGATTAATCTGAAGGAAAAAAGAAGTTGCGAACTTGTAGTGCTTGACGTCGACTTTTGGCAAATCAGCTCAATTTGGAAATTCATAGATTTCAAGTTAGATTAGTTTTTAGATGATTTTGGCGATGAACGCTAGTTCTAGAGCGACGAGGGGAGAGGTAAATAGTTGTTTTTTCGATGAAAGTATTGCGATGCAGCATATTTTTAATGGACTGAATATTTTAGGGGACATGCCGTCGTGATCGGTGTCACGTTTTCAAGAGATAGGTTGTTTGTAGTTTTACTTTATTTAAATTCTGATAAATATTCTTACCAAGTTGCACCACCGATTGATGAAATTGAATCACTTTCTCCAATTACTGATAATACAGGAAGTACTTCAAGGTGCTGCTACCTAACAATATTTTTAAAAATCAAGCGTAATTTGTGGAAACACGTGTTTCGCGTTGTTTGGTAGAAATCTTTCGTAATGGGGTGAGCACATATTTGAAGTGTTTTGCTGTTGATACAATTTATGCGAATTATAAGATTAGAACGATTTTGTTGTAACTTATTCAAGTTTAAAATTTTAAAAAATTCATCCTCTCTCAATTTCCGAACTTATATTTTTTTAAATTAAAGAGTATACCTATAATTTATTGTATACAAGAAATTTTATTAATCCCAAATAAAAGTTGTACTTTACGTTCATTCATAAGTATAAGAATTAAATGCTATTTTTATTCACACAAGGATAATGGATATAGAATAACTTAACAAAAATGAACTTGCCAAAATTTTTTGGGCAGGAGAATTAGCTCAGTCATTGATTACTCATCCAATCAAAAAGGCTAGAAAAAATCGTTCAATCTTCGCCGTACCAGATCAAGCGAATTTTGTAGCTTTCTGTGGTCTTTTGCAAAAGTTGAGTACCGATGTTTAGAAAATGTTGCAGCTAAGTATGCTTTCTTTTCTTGGGCAGGAGAATTATGACTTTTAGTGTTTATGTCTCCAATCGAAGAAAGCTAGACAAAATCGTTCAATCTTCGCCGTACCAGAGCAGGTGAATTTTGTAGCTTTCTCTGGTCCTCTGTAGAAGTTGAGTACATATGTTTGAAAAATGTTAGGATTGTTTCTAAGTATGCTTTCTTTTCTTGGGCAGGAGAATTACAACTCTTAATGTTTATGTCTCCAATCGAAGGAGGCTAGAAAAAATAGTTCAATCTTCGCCGTACCAGAGCAGGTGAATTTTTTAGCTTTCTGTGGTCCTCTGTAGAAGTTGAGTACATATGTTTAAAAAATGCTAGGATTGTTTCTAAGTATGCTTTCTTTTCTTGGGCAGGAGCATTACAACTCTTAATGTTTATGACTCCAATCGAAGAAGGCTAGAAAAAATAGTTCAATCTTCGCCGTACCAGAGCAGGTGAATTTTGTAGCTTTCTGTGGTCCTCTGTAGAAGTTGAGTACATATGTTTAAAAAATGCTAGGATTGTTTCTAAGTATGCTTTCTTTTCTTGGGCAGGAGAATTATAACTCTTCATGTTTATGTCTCCAATCGAAGAAAGCTAGAATAAATCGTTCAATCTTCGCCGTACCAGAGCAAGTGAATTTGGTATAGCTTTCTCTGGTCCTCTGTAGAAGTTGAGTACATATTAAAGAAATGTTAGTGTTGTTCCTAAGTATATTTTCTTTTCTTGGACAGGAGAATTATGAATTATGTATTTACATCTCTAATCGAAGAAAGCTAGAAGAAATCGTTCAATCTTCGCTGTACCACAACAGGCGAGTTTCGTTTCTTTTTCTTATTTTCTAACTCTAATTTTTTTTTACTATGTAATGATATTTCCGAAAAGAAGATTCATATGTTAATGTAGAATTCTCGAAAATCTAGCTATCTTTAACAATACAAAACATTCTTTATTTTCCGGACTACCCCAATACAATTTTTCAAGTTAAAATAATCTATATATTGTTAGGCATTATTACATTGAATTTTTTTCTGGCATTTTGACATGAAATATTTTTATGATCTTCCTATTTACAACTGCCTTCCTGTTTTGTTTTATTTCACAACGTTTTCCCGTACAGTGGCTGCATAATATTTAAAAATGTCCTCAAATTTCTATGTACAAGTATTAAAAAAAAACTTCACTGGGCTACTTGCCAGACTTTGATTTTCAACAAGAGAAAGTAGTATTGATGGAAATTGATGGTTTTTTAAGTGTTTTATTGATTGTTTTGTATTATTTTGTGAACTATTTTTAAACTGTTGTAATTGACGTAACAGGAAAACAAGACAGAGGCGAAACCTTGTCTTATTTTGCAAAATTTTTCTTCTGATGCGCGACATTTTTGAGCAAGATTTAAACAGGTGCAATTTGGTGACAAAATGTCTGCGGTATATTCTGATCAAAGAGAGTGCGCACTTGTGACGGTAATAATAATAAAATTGGAAAATTTCGTAATAAAATTGGAATATTTCGTAAGCCTTGATAAAGCATAACATTTAATATTTTTTAGCTTATATGGACATACATTATGTGTGTATGGATTTTGGAATTTTTACATATAAACGAGAAAAACTAGTTGTTATAAAGGGCTTTCATTCAACGTATTTAAAGTTCTATGCGTACATGCATACATACATACTTACATATCTCGATTTGTCAACATTTTCTTGTGTTCAAACGAAAAAAGACCAGGGATTTTTTATTTAAAATTTTCAACCACTAAAAGTTTCTTTAAATGTTAAGTGCTAAGTATAATTAATCTTTCTGTAATAACTACCATTAGTTTCGAGAGGGAATATATAAGTGAACCTGTCTGGTGAGATTAGGGTTTGGTATATTGGGGTCTATTGTGTTTGCCCTTTTATTGCAAGAAACTTCACAGCCAGTATTTAAAATTTGAGAATAAAAATCACGTTGATATGCTGCTGTTTCAATTTAATTTATTTTCAGTGTGTTTTCACCATAGCCAAACCCTCAAAAATTTAAATGCCAATAATAGGTCATTTATAGAATAGAAAAGGTTCTACATAATTAAGTTAAACTAGCACGATATTTCGATTTCTTATTGTGTAACATCTCAACGATTCTTGTGGCATTCGAAATCACAAAAAAAAAGGCCGCTAAGAAAACCGTCTCAGCTTGAGAGCACACGACTCTCATAGAAATAGTGTAGACGTTTTTCTTTGTTGCTTAGCATAGCTTTCAGTGCCACACCACGAAAACACTTTGAATATATAAATCAAAATAAAATTAAAAAAATAAACAAATAAATAATTCTGTGGGTATAACTCAAAAGAAACATTATCTTCTGTTCCTTCTGATTATATTGTCACGTTGGTCATTGTTAAAACTTTTTGAAGCAAGTAGCCAAGAAATTAAAATGAAAATAAGAAAAGGTAGAAGATAGTGTGTGGAGGTTTTTGGTTTTAAGGCGGTCGTCTGACGAGACTAGCCAGAAAATATACAGATGGCGTTGGTGTGGTGTATGTCGTGTTAGTCGAACTATAGTATTATAGTTTGTCGCTGGAATATGTACATATATATAGAAAAGAGTATGCCCAGTCCTATTTTTCGTCCAAGTGGTGAATTCAAGACGACGTGTGACGACAGCGACAAACATATCTTTCTATATGCTAGCCAAGTGCTCTTTGGTTTTGTTGATCTGCTTTTGCCTCCTGGCCATGTTCGTAGTCGAAATCCCGCTGTCCGTCGCACTATAAATCTTAGTGCGGACGACGAAGAAGACCAACCTAAGCAAAACTAATCCGACTAAGCGGGCTGCGAACATAGCCGGCTTGCGAACAGGGCCAGCCTGCAGCCGGCCAGCCGAGCAATTGTTGCATTTTTAGCTGTGTCCCACTTCGATATTTGTGCACTTTGTGAGCTCGCTCATGCCTGACTCGACTCAAAAATGTGCAGCAATGGCCGTCGTCAGTTGCGTCGAGTTCGCTCCTTCTTTTCCCTCTGAATACATTTTTAAGCATCTGCTTTTCTCTTAATATTTTCAGCTCGCCGAAGTACTGCACCCTGTAAAAGCATTGAACTCCCATGACCGAATGCAAGTAGTGCTGCACCATGTATGCACTTACATATATGTGCATGTGCACTCTGTGGGTGCTGCACTATTCTTGGTAGTTGAAATACATAAGTTTTGTGAGGGACTTTTGTGTCTCATCAGTGAAAAGAGAAATTACATATTATTAATTATTCACTTGTTTTTATTCATTTGCATTATTTTAATATATTGTATAATAAAATTCGATTTTCTTTTGCTAATTAAAAGTAATTTATGTACTTAATGACAATTGGATCTTTTGTAATTGCAGGCTCGCAGACTGAAATGACTCGCTACAGCAGCGAGGATGTTTCAGGTAACGAGTCCAGTGAGGCTAATAAAATGACGGAAACCGAAAGACAAGCTGACTTTAATCGGCACAAAGAGGAAATGAAGAAGCGACGTCGTAGAAAGAAGAGAACTAGCTCTTCTTTGCATTCTTCAACTTTCCAAGGTAATTATTATATAAAATAAATTGATTTTAATTGGTGCGTTCATTGGATTTGTCGTCATCGTCAAGGTTTTCTTAAGTAAGTTTGTGCTTTAAAGGATTCTATTCGATTGAAAATCATATTAAATTTTTTTATCAAATATATGTACATAGAAAATGAATGTATATTTATGGTTTCTATCAAAATAATATCTGATGTAAAAATTCATCTATTATGCTTATTATTATTATTATTTATTCAACACATTTAGCTCATCAAGAGATAAAAATAAAACTGTCTTTTCTTACTTGGAATTTTTGCGACATAATTATTCAAAAGTCAAGTCACATACATAGTCCATTTGAATTTCAAATAAAGTGCATGTCAGTTTTATAAAATTATGTTTTATCAATGAAGTCAACGTGCTTCCCGAATAACATAATTATTGATTAAAATCTTGGTAAATTAAGAAATAAAGAGAAAATTGTGTGGTATATTTGAGGAATTATTGGGGAAGGATGTTGAGAAATATGAAAAACTTATGCGATTTATTCCGGCATAATGGTTCAGCCTTTTCTAAGCTAAATCATTTCCAAATATATCGTAGATGAAAATTGTTTTATTATTCAGTACATGTTGCCTTTATTCTATAGGTGACATTGTCGAATAATTCTTCATACAGTTTAATTTCTTCGAACTTTATAATTTAATCTAAATTTAGTCCTTTTAATACTTATAAAAATAATATGCAACAGCCTGTATATTTCTGAAAATAAAAACAAGATTGGTGGTCATAATCTAGCCATACTTCCTATTTTTAACACAATATTTTCGGTTAAAAAAGGTGATGCTTTCAGGGCTAATTGTATTTTCATCCACCCTGACAGCTTTATCTGTCGAACACCCGAAAATAAGCAATAAAGCATTCAAAGAAATCCTTTTCATAAAATGAAAATCCCTCCCGGAAAATAACAAGAGAGGAATAGCGTACAAAAAATGTATCCAAAAGAAACCTGACATTAAAAACAATTCAGAGATCTGGGGAATGAGTCAGAATTCGAAGCCCAAGGCGAACCATCATTTTGGTAAAATGCTTTATTTGTAGAAACGTTCGCTGATGCCGCTGCTACCTTGAAATTTGCCGCGCTGAGCAGTACCCCTGAAAAGTGAACACCTCTGACTCATATCACGACCCAAAGAGCCTAATACTATTTCTTCTGTAAAAAGTACTCAAGAAGTTAAAAATAGTATGAAGACAGAACAGTAATTGAGGTACATGAAATGATAAAAGTTAATTGCAGTGCAAAAACAATGCATTAACTGCTGAGATATAAATATTAATGGTCGGCGAGTTACTTTGCTTCGAATAATAAATAGTACCTGCTTGCTTATGAGCCATAGTTTTTAACCATGAACTATTAATCAATTATGCAGTCAAAAAAATTTTTTTCTCAGATTTTACAATGTTTTGATTGTGAGTCAGTGGGCAAGAGAGTACTGACCAGGTTTAATTGCCGAGAAATGTCTTAGTAAAAACGTAATTTTTTCCTTCATTTAGCAAGCACTTTGTTTACGATGATATCATGTAAGACATGTTTTAAAATCAGGTTTAATATGATCTCTTAGTTTAACACAGATATGCATTGAGAATTTGTTTTATCACTTCGATAACTTCCATTGTGTTCTGGATTCGATTATTTTACATACACAGAAGAGTAATGGCAAAAAATTGTAAATGCAAATTTATTTCCGGCAATATAATAAAAAAAACAACAACAGGTTTCGATTGACTTTAAGTTGTAAACTATCATTAGTATTCCACCTCTGCAGGTAAATGTCCATATTTTGAATTGATTTATGTTTTTTAAAAAGTAATATTAGACCTGACCTTGTGCATACGTATTAGAGAAACACCATTTGTAAACATTGTTTTAATAGTGTAACTTAAAGTAAAAATTTCTGTCGAAATCTACATATTTAGTCTTAGCTGCAATAATTAAAGTAAATTCTATCAATTATTTAATATTTTAAGAAAAAATGCATGAAATTTGATGTTGGTGTTTTTTTTTCCTAAGGGTAGAAATATACTCCCCAATATGTATATGTATGTATGTATTTTAATTGTGTTATCCGTACCTATAGTTTCAAAACTAAAACTAATATTAAACCTTTGACATAGATCGAACTCGATTATTTTATACGACATACACTTTCCTGTTTTTTTGCTATTTATTCAACAATTAGTCTTATTATTGATTTTTAAAAAAATTCAGCATATCTTGTCTTGAAGATCTAAGTCTGTACTTCTTATGTCAATGTTCCCTCAAATAAAAGCAAAATATTGAAAATGGTTCTAAAAATTGTTTACACTAAGCTTTCTACATTGTACCCAGCTTTATATTTAATGGGTGTTATTTCAAAAGGACCATTTTCAGAAGAAAAAACATCAATTTATTCATTGAAATCTATTTATGTATATTTTTACTCTTGCAGCTAATAATTTGCGTTAAAAATACCAATTCCTGGTATTTACATTTGCAGATGTTTCGTGTTTTTTTGTGGTTATATTAATTTCGTTAGGATGAAAAAAAAACTGATAAGATGTAAGGAGCAATTTTTCCGAAAAGTGGTTACAGCAGAAATCAGTTAGTATAAGTACTTAAAGATCCGTATCCAGAATTTCTTAGATAATATTATTTATTGATTCGGTCTATATTTATCAACATGGAGGTCGGGAAAATTCTTAACCTTCCACAGCTCACTAGTGAAGGGTTAGAAGTGAATTAGTGCGATGACTTTTGATGCAAAATTTGACAAAAGTTTTAACATTTCGAGAGTAAGTGTTTAGGATACAATAACAAGCGCCGCCATTGTCCCCTTGAAGCCGAACAACTGGGACATCCGGACCCAAATAAATAAAAGCTATACAGTGCAATCAAGGAAATTAATTCTTTCCTCTTGAGTAAAGATTTATTTGAATGACACCTATCGTTATCAGATAAGAAAATCATGTGAAATGACTATTAATAGTGTCTGTTATCGCTCTGTGAATATTTTTAAGCAAACAACTTTCGATTAGGCAGACAAACAGTGTTTACTATTAATTGGCTTTTGAAAGATTGTTGCCTGCCCTGCCCCCATCTATGGCCTAAGATAGTGTCTCTATATGGCAAGTAGTGCTAGCAAAATTTAGTGCGTATACCCAGCGGTCTTCGGTGGAGTAAATAGTGGCAACTGACTGTGGCGAACATAAATACAAAACTATTCCATCGCTTCTTTATCAAGAGAAATGACTATATACGCCGCGATGGCGTGGTTTCTATTTAACAGACCTTTTCGAAGACGTGTATCTCGGAGATGTCTTATTTTAATTTTATTTTAACTCCTATGTGGCTATTACGAGACTCGTTTATACTTTTCATAGGGTAATCGAAGAATATTAAGAGAAAGTCGCACTCCGAGTACTGCTGCAAATTGGCCGATTTACTGCGACTACTACTTTATGAATTTATTCATTATGTATATACCCTTCCAATGTTCGAATCTGTTTTTCTTATTTTTCGCGTTGGAAATAAAACGAGTGCGTGTTTTGTTTCTGATTAGAAATTCTAGAAAGTTGAGAAGGTTTTTCATACATTCTGAGTTCAAGGAAAACCTCTGAAGCTCCATATGGTGGCGATGGCACAGACATCACGCGATATTCAATCTCTGCCCGTAGTCGCTAGCGAGCAGGCAGCTCACATCGAGAACCACTTTTGTGGTCGGTGGTAATTAACACGAAAGTCAGGCTCATGACGATGACGATAAAACACCACTTCAAGCACATATGATCTGATTATTTTATGCGTTTTTTTTCTTTATTCGCACGTTTATTTTTATCTTCCAGAACTCTATAAATTGACTGGAGAAATTCTTGGTGAAGGTGCATATGCATCCGTACAGACCTGTGTAAATATTTACACGGACTTGGAGTATGCTGTGAAGATTATTGACAAGATTCCTGGTCATGCCCGTGCCAGAGTTTTTCGCGAAGTTGAAACTTTCCACCATTGCCAGGGACATCCTGGCATTCTTCAATTGATTGAATTTTTTGAGGATGATGAAAAGTTTTATTTGGTGTTTGAGAAAGTGAGTATTATATTCCTGATTATATTGTAAAAGTCGTTTTGCATTGAGATTCGAATAGCTAATTCAGATGTGAGCCCTTATTCTGGTTTTTCAAACAATTAACCCTTTCTTGTTATCTATTAGCTGAATTTGTGGCTGAATGAAAATTGGAAGACAATGTACTGAAGTGACGTGACTTTTTATAGTTGCATTACCAAAAATATTTCTCATATGAATCTTATCACTTAATTAATACATAAGAAGTCGCGTCATTTAACACAATCCTGCAAATGACTAATGAGTTATGAAAAAATACTCTAGATCCAAAATAAGTGCCATTGTTAGAGTCGCGATCAATGTTGGCTGCAAAACAACTATTAGCATAGGGTTCATAATTTCTTAAAGTTAACGATATTTAATATTCCTTTCTTTTACTTTTTTTCATGTTTAGATCAATGGAGGACCTCTATTAACTCGCATCCAAGAACATATTTGTTTTTCTGAGCATGAGGCCGCTCAAATTATCAAAGAAATAGCCTCTGGCCTAGACTTTTTGCATAAGAAAGGTATCGCACATAGGGATCTAAAACCTGAGAATATCCTATGCGTCTATCCGGATAAATTATGCCCAATTAAAATTTGTGATTTTGATTTGGGATCGGGAATTAAATTCACCACTGATATATCTTCGCCTGCAGCAACGCCCCAACTTCTTACACCGGTAAGTCAAATAAAACTTTATTTTTTTATTCAAAAACAAAAATGCAAATCAAGTAGACTTTTCGGAGACAACGTCTAAGTTAAGATTTCTTATTATGTTATTCTTAAAGAAACTGTAATAGTAAACAGAACTGAAGATAACGTTAAAAATTTGATAAGGAATATTGTTTTTTGCTGTAAAATAAAGACTTGTTTTATTTTTTAAATTTATCTGGCAAGTTATCTGGCATACAAATATTTATCTCGACTCGTGTTACACTATGGCTGATTTTGGGATAAGGCAAGTTGACTACTATTTTTTAAGCAATTAAACATGAGTCGAATTTGTTTTCGAGTTAAATTTTTTGTTTAGAATCAGCTCTATCGGAAACTGCAAAATTAGCTTAAAATGAAAAATGATTCGATGAAAATTAGCTAATAACGTAGGAAGTAATTAAAAGCAGAAACAGATCAAATTCGTAAGATTCAATTATGTGATGGTTCAAAGTGCATTTGCAGAGAACATAAAAGTAAAGCGCAGGTGCTACTAAACGTGGAGGGATTAAAATTTCTGTGGCGCTATAATTTGACTCGTACTTTTTAGATTTTAATGAGATCAACAAAAAAAGGCTGGACAGTTCTTTAAACAAATGAGTGCTCGTCATCAAATTAAGCCATATACGTAAAAAATTAGATAGAGACAAACTGAAATACATTACGTATCTTGAAAAAGTAATTAAAATTATTATTTTTTTAATTATCTAGCAAAATTTATTGAACTTTTCGATTGTCATAGGAAAATTTTTCCTAAACTTGCACTTAAGTTTCGTCACATAACTCCTTGAAGCCCACTGAATTTTTTTTGGCCATAAAAAAGAAATATCAATCGTCACTTGGCCATTGAAATGTCCTATACAAAAATAGAACGCTTTTCCGCGTATTAAAGATTCTTGACCATTCTCTCCTCCCATCCCGAGTTCCTCGTTGTGCACAATCCAATCCAAGAGGTGATGCAACCCAACGTCGTGTCGTGGCTAAGCATTCAGTTCTAAGAAAATTAGACAATCTGTCCACTCTCTAGACTCAGTCAAGAAAGTTGTCACCTCTCTTCGGAAAATGTTTGAATTGATGCCAATATGAAAATTATACCGAACGGCGCGAGTAAAACGTGGTTTTGTGGTCTCGTCGCTCTCAAAATTTGAGGACGGACGGCATGTCGTTTTTTGCACACATCAAAAAATGTAACCAGTGATCGAAGACGTAAAATCTTTTGATGTTTGCAGTTCGTTGGACTTTTTGCGTTCAACCGCTTTTCAGTTTAAAACGTAGGCTGCGCCCATAGAGACCGTTTAGAAAATGTGTCCCGAAATAAAAATTTTCAGACTAAGGACCCCACGGTGAAGACACGCGTTGCTCTTTCAATCAATCGCAGTTCCGGAAAAGCTAAGCAACACTATTTTTTTATATTCATTTCTTTTTCATTTATAAATTGTGAATTTCCTACTATAATTCGTAGATAAAATACCGGCTGCAGGAGGCGGGACGTAATAAATTCAGTATAAAATCTTATTAACTTTTACCTCGTAAATGCGACTCCTTCTCATTGTGGGAATCTGAGAAAACTATGTCACCACAAAGCATCACCGGTATGCGGTGGGCGAATGCGTGTGCTCTTTTATCTCATTTTTTGGTCTGGGCAACATTTTTCTTTTATAAGTTAATTTTACTTAATATATGATGAACTCTTACCAGAAATTTGTCTGAGTCTGTAGTAGATATATTAAGATGATGATTGATGAAAATTCAGGTAACTGCTCTCAAGTGACCTGGCATGGTCATCGTCTTGTAGTTTGAATCACACTTTTGTTTCGCTCTATTAAAAAAAAAAGTTTCTCTTTGAAGAATGCGATTGCATGTGCAAATATATTGTTGAGAGTAAACAGATTGTTTACTTTTGACGGTATATGCTATTTTTGGATTGTGATAATACGTTGTTTATGGATTGGAATTGCGGACCCATTATGAAATTTTACGTCGTAAGTCCTTCATTTGCTTTTTTGAGAACTATGTATATTCCAAAATAAAAGTGATTGATAGTGAATTAAGCTAAGCTACCTGCAATTATTTACAAGTTTTTAATTTACGTGACGTTTTTTTAAATATCTCTTTTACAACTTAATCAAAAAATGTTGAAGAAATATGTATGTACCTAATATTTAAAAATTCTGGAATTCGAACACAATTATTATTATTTATTTTTAAAGATATCAGAACTCCGTTTTGAAATGTTCTTCAAGTTTTCCTATTTAAAGGATTTTATTTGTTATTTATTGCAGTATATGTACATATATTTGGGGGTTGTAGAGAAATCACAAAGAAACTATTTTAATCCGTTTATTACAAGGTTCATAAAATAATTTGAGAAACGCGGAACAGTGAATAGGCACTCACGGCGAAAATACTTTTCAGATAGCGTTTTTATGCGATAAATTAGTTTTTCTAAACAGCGTAGCTCAGCTTAGCGAACGACCGATATCCTTAAAGGAACGACTGCATCTGCAAACCAAAAGCCAGACTCCATTTAAAAAACAATAGCGAGACTCCATCTAAAAACAAAAGCGAGACTCCATCTAAAAACAAAAGCAACCGCCATCTGGGAAAAGGCGACTGGATTTTATTTATATTTTAGGTTTCCTTGTCCAGTTCCCACATATGTATATAAAGAACCATATAATATTTCTTAGTTTAATTTTTAAATTCATTGAGAACATTTTCCTAATTTATTAATTGTGCCACTGTTGAAAAGTAACCTTCCGTCCACACACCCCAAATTACTTCCATTAAACAAACATGAAAACATATAGCAAACATTTGGTGACCCAATTACACTCCTTATTAATTAGACTGATAAAATTTCCGACAACAATCTGCTTATTGACGTAATTAACGATTACGTTCTAGGAATGTTTATATTACAGAAAAAATATCTAAATTAACATTCTCCATGCCCCGGCTTACCGATAGCGAAAGCAAAATCAACCCACTATGAAGAAAAAAACAGAAAATATCTTTTAGTCCATCGTGTGGTCAAGTGTATTCTACATCGATTCCAGATGTCCTTCATCATAAAGCTTCCATTAAACTCTAGAGGGAAAAACGTGATATTTTCCACCTTGTTAGAACAATTTTCCTTTTTTTCCACCGCGAAAGACAGGGGAGGGCACCGAACTGCAAAATAAATAAAAATAAATGTTTTTGCAAATAGTGAAATAATTCAATGATTTTCGCTTGGTAATCTCACTAATTTTCTGGCTTAATACGCAGTTCGACTACTATCAAAAATAAACCCAGAGAAAAAAAAGCATATTGAATAAAAACAAAAACATCTCATATTAATAAAATTAATTTTTTTTGGATAAAAGGAGCGTACGTGCATAAACGCTGCATATTACTGAATTTTATAGATTAAGAAAACTCGGGTGCGCAAATGTCTCGGCTCTTTGAGGTCAATAAATTTTAGAAATGCTCACATGGTCAATTTTTTATTATTTTAAATGGGAGCAAAAAAATAGGATGGCGTCAAACCAGAGAGATATTTTTTTATCAATTTTAATTTGAGAATTTTTGCGTTGTTTCCAACAATGATTTTTTTAAGTTGTGTTTTTTTTTTCTTGTTTTTCGGCAATTTCGTAAGCAATTGCAAGTACTGGTTGCATCGATGACGAACACAATTGAATCAAGACATAAAAAGTACGTGTCCGAGGTGCGTCAGATTTTGCGAAAGTGCTGAGATAAAAATAGAGGTCGTTTTGTACTGCCCGGTTGCATGCCTTGTTTAGTATTTATGTTATGCACATGAGTCACCTAAGTTCTGTACTTCGGTAACTCGTACCTTGGGGCCCTTCTTAAGTCTTTTAAGAATACTATTCAAGAAAAGTGGCGCTGTGAGTAACTCATTCGCACATTCCACTCTGAAGGCGAATTATTAAAAGAACAACGTTTGTCCTTGGTGGGCGAGAAATGGTTTCTCGTAAAATTGTATTATAAATCCACCGACCATTAGCAGTAGTGTCGGCACGTGTTTCTGTGTAAATTGCTGGATTTAATCCTGGCTATTCTATGCAGACTCTTAATTGAATGCGATAACCATTCTGAAAAATCGTAGAGAATTTTGTACGTAAACACAATGTTACTTAACGCGAAGAATTGAAGTAAGATTTCTCTTTTGAGGTTCTCAATCCGGACAATAAATTATCTGAACTGAGTTGGAGCAGTGGGGCAATGTAGCGAAGATCTTTTCATTGGTGCTTTTCATGCATTGACGTCAAAATCATCGAAGCGATTCTTTCCCAGGGAAGCGGACCCGCGGATCTACCAACGAATGTTTCGCCAGTTCGACCAAATGCTTTTCGGGGCCTCCGTCAATTGCGCCGCACATGGCTTTATCGCAGATAATTATCATATTTTATGTCCGGCATAATTTCTCTTAATTAATTCAATTCGTTTTGGACGATTCTTTATTGTTCTTTCAGCGGCCGTCTATCTTTCTGCGCTAACTGAATTTAAATTTAGTTGATTGTTGCAGTTGTGGTCTATTTAAATGAGCCTCGACGTGCGGTAGAAGATATACTTTTAGTTTTTTTTTTTTTTTTTAAAACAAAGTTTCAAAGCTTCCATAGTAGCGAAACATATCTTTCTCTCGTGAATTGCGGTCAGTGGATACAATAAAAGCAAATGGATTATGGTTCTAATTTTACGGATCAAATCACATTTTGCATAGTTTGTGTAGATGATTTTTGTTTTGAGAAGTAGCCAATTTTTGTATTTTTTTTTTTTTTTTTTTGCAAGGCAGCACTCCACCACAGACGTTCTTTTGGGCTCTATGCAAATTTTTGGCATGATCAACTAGACTAAGGGGCTTTTTAATTGATCATGTTTTAAAATCCAAGATGAAATCTGTAGTTTTTGCCAGGTCTAGATTTCCTCTTTGTCTGTAAATTGCGCTAAATGGGTTTGGCTGACGTCAAAAGTGGCGGACGCGTGAAATTATTACGAGTGGAATAAAACGCCTACCTCTTTTTACAAGATTTAGTTTTTATTTTGGGGTCACTTATTCTTGGCAGATTTAAACTTTTTTATATATATTCTTGTGGGCTGCCCACACTGCAGAAGTCGCATTATTATTGATTTAATTTTGGGAATAGGCCTTTTGGTTAATAGCTCTTATACCGACGCTTTTGGCAGAATATTTTGATCTAGTTGCTAGCTGTTATTAATGGGAACACTCACGTGTTTTGGGACAACTTCAAAAGTTTTTGTCATTGTTATTTTCGTTCATACCTGCTTATGAAATAAAAGTTACTTCTAGAAATGCAATGCAGCATCCAATACACTCATTAACATCGCTTCTTTTAAATAAGTCTAGTTTCAATCGTTAATTCATGGTTCACCCTATTTTGACTTAATTTTAACGTACTTTTAAAACATAAAAGTATGGCATATTATGATCGATAGTTTCCTACCGAATTTATAATAAATTTTTACATAATTCCCAATAAAAAAATCGAGTAATTAACTGAATTAATTAATTTATACTAAGAACTTTCTTCATCACGTCTATATATATTGCTTTTCTAATTATTGAAGCATGAAGAATGTTTATTTATTTATTTATTTTATTAATATTCAGCTTTCATTGTTGCTTTGACTGTTACACAATTCGACATTGTTATTTTCTTACGCTACTGTATCTTCAAGAAATTTCTAGGAATTTGTACTTAAGGGGATTCCAATGAATAGTAATAAGAAAATCGCAACATTAGCAAAAAGTTCCAAGTGTTGATAATTATAAATTTAATGGGAGAAAAGTACAAGTGCCTACAAAGCATTTAATACTCTCACAAATTGTCCGGTCTCTTAACAAAGATAAGGAAACGTTTTATGTCACCAAAAGATGAGACATAATAAATCCTTGTTTATACACACTCATCGACTTTCGCTTTTTTGTAGGTCAATGTTTTCTTCAAATTTAAGATCTCAGGAAATATGTGTTCGTTTACACGTTTCAGATTTTTATGAGCTGATGTGTCTAGAATTTTGAATTAACTTTTGTGTAAAAAACCACGAGTTGTTATCGCCTTCAATTTTTTAACATAGGTCAATTAATTCACCTTTTATTTTAAGCTGATGTAATATTTTTCATCATTTCAATTTAATGAATTTGCAGTGGACCGGAATTTAAGTAATTGAAGTATGCCTTGGCACTGTTTACTCAAATAAGACAGGAAAAAAAAACTGTAAAACAGTGCAGAACTTTGGCTTTGTTACAAGTAAAATTAATTTTGTTACGTTTGATTTATATGTAGAGTAACAAAAATGTACTATATTTTACCAACAAAAAGCTTCCATAATTCTAAACAAACTCAGTCATTCTAAGTCAAATTTTTCATAGTGCAAATAACGCAAAAGGCTTGTTTGTTTTTAATCGTATTTTTAGTTATAAATAAAATATTTCTGTTTTTGGAATAGTCGAGAAAAAAATGGCTCAAGCTTGACAGTAAATATCAAAAAAATTCTCAGATAAAATAATTTCTACTAAAAATAGGAAAGTGACAAACAACAACAGCCAACCCCTTTATCAGTTTTTATTAGCTTTATTTTCTGTTTAATAAAACTCGTCTGATAAACTAATCATGCAATCTAAAGAGGGAAGAGGTGAGATCAAAAGGATTCGTATTATTGTAGTTGTGCTTTTACACCATAAACAGATTATTTTGAGCTTATCTCATTTATTCGTTTTTTTTCAAGATGTAGGTGAGAAGATTAGATAGAGAAGGGAGAGTATTTTCGTTAGTTTGCAACATTTTAATTAAAATTGCCTTTTTTGACGTAAGAGGACTTATAAACCATATTTTAATATGTATAAGGTCATGGAGCATCAATGGGAAAATGCAATATGACGCTTGTTTGTCAGCCTTGAGAGTTAATTTCTCCGATGATAATATGAGACCATTTTTTAGTGTTTGAACTTCCACCTTTTTATTATCAGTTTTATGTGTAAAGATCTAGACGCGTAATTTGTGCACATAAAAGTTATAATCACGTGATTGTTCATATCTTTCTATAAGCATACTGCTCGGATCAGATTAATAACATGTGTTTTTAGAGCTGTTGATATCATTTAGAGATTTAACGGATCTCGTGATCAGACAGACAGCGTAAACATATAAGATATAAATAAGCTTATTAAAATGACAACATATTTTAGGTCCTTTTGAAGTTACGTTTTTGTGACATCGAAACTGTATGCCAAAAAGTTGGCTCTTGTAATTAATATTACTATAATTAAGTAAATTCGCAAGTTAAAAAAATCATTGAGTTTAAGCTCAAAAGGTATACATATATGTAGTTAGTGAAACGGGGTAATACGATTAATGTGCCACTTTTTATTGGTTGACTTTAGGAAAATAAGGTCCGTTGAAGAAAAAATGTTTTTAGTTTCTTTTCTTCTTTTTTTTTGGATCATTATCTTTTAGTAAGCAATTTGCCACCAATATAATCTTAAGGCCATCTAATAACTACGATCCACTTCATTCAGGCAACGCATAATTTTGCAATATGCTACAGCCAGCAACCATCAAATTATCATTAAACATTTTCTCTTCCGTTCTTTATAGTGCGCAAAATTACAGCCCATTGACCTTATTCAAAAAAACTTCCAAGCCGACAATTTTTCTTTCAACAGAAGAAGTAAAAAAATTCATCATGCTTATAAGAGCAGAGGAAAACTCCACCTTTATTTTCACGGCAGGAATAAGCGCGTCGAAAAATGTGCACGTTACCGATTATGTTTGATATTCAAAACAGTGCAGCACGATCATAAAATTAACGTGAAATTTTGCTCAAATATATTTAAAGTCGCCATCGTTGTCGCCGCTGAAATCTCTCTACGGGCGGCGCCGGCGGTAAATTCATTCGACTTGACCGGCCTACAGAAAAACGCAAAGCACCGAAAGCGCACTGTGAACGCTGCTTTAACTCTTCGGTAGAAGGAGAGTGTGCGATTATCAAATGCTCGCTTGAGTTTAATCGACGGGTTTATGTCTGGTTGGCTGGCAGATTGGTCACCTACACTACTGCTCACAAAAACGCAGACTACAGAAATGGCTTGACTTTCACTAAAGTAAATTAAAATTAATTATTATTCGGGTCAGTCAGGCACACGATCTGCGGGGAGACAAAAAGAACATTTTTTTTTTGTGGGAAGGTTTACCCACTTTTATTTTAAATTGGGAGTACGATAAGAAAAGTTCAGGAAAAGTGTTTCTTTTGTCTAAATTAGGGCCCCCGCAGATATTAAAAAATAATAAAAGAAATCAGCGCTAATTTAATTATTAGAATACAAAGAAAAAGCAATGACCTGAGTCGGATGACTTTTTGATTGCGCGCAAAAGATATCTGTTTTTGACTTCGATATTTTTAGATCATATGCACCTATGTAAAATGTTTGCTTTCTTACAAATAGGACTGCTTTCTTGTGTTGGTGGATCGAGCGTGCTGCGTAGATCCGTTCTATGTTTTTTGGGGTGTGGTAATGAAATCAAAGTTTGTCTGTCTACTTGAACAGTTCACGTACGCACATCTATCTAGGGATGAATTGCTTGAAAAATTTTCTTAATAGCTTTTAATATGTAATTGCTGTTTACCCAACTTTTAACCTTCAGAAAATCGTACATACATACATATGTTTGTATTTACAAGCTCTGTCCTGCTTTCTTGTCACGATTAGATTTAAATTTTAAATTAAAAAAATGTAAATGGTAACCAGTTGAGTGTAAGATCTGCAAATTGGTTCAGTTAGCTTATTCATGGTAAAGATTTGCAACATCACATCGAAAAACGTAAACAACAAATGCACGTGGCATGAGTAAAGCAAAAACCCCTACGTCATATTTTATGTGATGTGTATGCTGGGATGTACGCCCGAGCGGTATTTTTATCGAATTTAATAAATTATTTATAAATTACAAAATTGATTCAAATTATCAGGAGATGGTTACGCCAGTGCAGCTGCTTTCGTCTCTCTGGAGACAATTTTTTCGCTTGTTTCGTAAAAATAGATAAATTATTCTCAATCTCTTCGTTTTTTTTTTAAGTGACATTTTCATGAAATATCAACCGTAGGACTCACTGGGGTAATTTGGGATTCAATGTTGCAGAATCCTACATAACTCTCTACCCTATTTGTAGTATAGAATCATAAATTTTCGATTTTCTATTTTGCATTTACCTCCCCTGACACCGCAAAAAAATAATTTAAAATGAGGAAAAAACAAGATAATTCGTTTCGGGAGCGACAAGAGAATTTTGCGCATTTGGCTAAATAGGAAAAACATTTATATTGGAAATTATTTTTATTATGCAAAAAGTTTAAAATGTTTCCTAGCAACAGTTTTGGGATATGCATGCCAACTTTTGTAATAATTTCATACTTAAAACGATTCTAAATTCGATGGAGTGAAATGAGAATATATGTAGTTTGGCTTAATTTTGACTCCGATATGCGTAGTTTGTACAATTCTAATTTTATTCAAATGTTTACTTGAAACTTTTAGGGATTTGAATGAGGTAATTGCATTCTTCGCGGAGCTTTGTTATGTTATGATGCGCTCTGCATAAGTTTAATATATGAAACTTGAAAACGATTATTGTTCCGAAAGGTTATATTTTTTACATGGTTCAGCCAGCCTTAAGCATTTATCCAGACCAGACCACATTCGATTCATTCGCCAATTTCGTAGATTTCGTTGCTCTTCCTACTAGCAGCATACATAACCCGAGAATTAGTATATTCGTTAGCATCAAAGGGTACTTGCTAAAGTTATCATTACATAATAAATTAATACAAAATTTTCAAAGCCTTAAAAAGGATATGCCAATCAACAGTTACATACTATGTATTAAAAAAGATAAAAAGGATTTTATTAATGCGACAAAACAAATTTTCTCTTTTAGCTGAAATGATCATTAATTGGCAGAAATGACATAAACATTAATTAACATTTCGGTGGAAAAGCATAGGCTAGACTTTGTGTGTATCAACAAAAACTCTGTAAATTTATAATTGAACAGCCTCAGCAAAATTGTGTATTTGTATTTTTGGGAGGTACTGACCTATTCTGTTCGGTTCGAATTTGTAATTGGTTCGATTTTTAAAAAGCACACACAAATTGGAATTATGTCCTCGAAAACAATGCAAAATCGAGGAAAGCACAAGCAACACCTGTACAAATTCCCGCTTGTTGGTTAACATGTAATTGGAGAATGTGTACGTTTTCCTGACGACAACATTTTCCCGACATTGCGCGAGATGAACACACATTCACGAGTGTCGATAACGATTTTCGAGAAGAGAAAAAAATATGTTATTTGTGCATTGTTCTCAACTCGAAGTAAAACTGCTATGCTCTGTTGCTGGGCTAAAAATCAGGCTCGGCAGAAAAGGGGGTCGATATTTGAAAGGTTTCGTTTCTCCCACAAGGGAAAGTTTTGCGTCGTTTGAATTAATAACAGTCTTCTGATTTAGAAAACACGGGTGAATGCGTGAAAAATGTTAACAATTTGTTGCAACACAACCCCGACCCCAAGTTGCTAATTTTCGATTACGATCGATTTATTTTTATTTATTTATTTATTTTTTGTTTCCATCGGCCGAATGTATGCCCTAATACTACTTGCTCAGGAATTGAGGCCAAACTTCTATTTGCGTACCTCAGTGGCAAGAAACTTTTGAAGGTAAAAATTGTCAATCATCACCTTAGAAAAATGAAGCCGTTTCAACACGAGTTTTTCTTTATTTTAAAATTTTCTGTTACTAGAAGAAAGGTTTACTTGTGGAGCATTTTAAAAATATCGAATAAATATGCATTTTAATAAAATTATTTATTTATTTTAAACAGGTTGGAAGCGCTGAATTCATGGCACCAGAGGTAGTTGATCTATTTGTTGGTGAAGCTAATTACTACGATAAACGATGTGATCTTTGGTCATTGGGTGTAATTGCATATATCCTTTTGTGCGGATATCCACCATTTTCGGGAAATTGTCAACAAGATTGTGGCTGGAATCGGGGTGAAAATTGTCGTACCTGTCAAGAATTATTGTTTGAATCCATCCAAGAAGGTGAGCTTTTATCTAAACTTGCTTTTAAGTGATTATAATGCAGTCGACTTCGTACAGCATAAATTTCGTTTGTTTTTACTTTGTATTGATTGATAAAACTTAATAATTTCCTTTAATTAATTCTTCATTTTTTAAGTGAAAATTAAATTTCTTGAGGAATCCATGCATTTACTCAAAAATTAAATAGCCTCTTTGAGTCCTTTATTTTCAGAACACATTATTCCTAAAAGGAATCAATTTTCTTTTTTAAATTTATGACTGCGTATAATTTTTAATTTCAATCAAAAATATATCAGAAGAAGCAAGCAGAAGAAATACAATTTTGTTACTTTCTACTTCTAATGTGTTTAGTTTTAATTAATTTAATGTGTTTTAGTTTTTATTGATTAGACAAAATTAATAAATTAAAGTATCAAGAACTAATTTTGAAAATATAAATTTGCAGGCAGATTTAATTTCCCTGAACAAGATTGGGCAGAAGTCAGTGAAGAGGCTAAGGATTTGATAAGAGGGTTGTTGGTGAAGGAAGCTCCAAAAAGGTTGAGTGCTGAAGCTGTTTTAAATCATTCATGGATTAAGATGGCTGAAGAAGAACCGGCTGACAGTGTTAAGATGGAAAATCGTCGAAAAGCCCTTAAAACACCAGGGATAATTCGACGGTAAGTTTTATATTACATTTACATTGTAAATTCGCAATCTATATTTATGATCCATCAATTCATATATGTAAGAAAGAGGCAAATTGAGTGTTGTTTTATTTGCTGAATGCTTGTTGTGATCCATCGTCGTGTATGAATTAAAACAAATGAGATTGACGGTATATTTATTTTGTTTTTCCTTTATTTTTATTTATTACAGTAATCAATCGGCACGCGAACTATCTCAATTTGCCGAATCCGCAATGGCTGTGAAACGTGTTATTCTACAACATTTCTCGATGCGTTATGATTACATGACAAAAGAACGTCCGAATATATATCAACCATCTCGAACCGACTATGCTGTTAATAATAGTAATAATGTAAATGGAAAACAGCATCACCGTTATAATAGTAATAATTATAATGTACCTACTGCTACAAAAGCTGGAAGCCTTAAGAAAACCTCGAGTACTTCCAACAAGGCTAAAAATCAAATGCAACGAGAAAATGTTGTTGTTGTTGTTGATGATAAAAATTGTACCGAACTTTGTTTACTACAAAATAATAATATTAAAAATACAAATAATGATTGTGATATAAGGAATAATACAAGCAACTGTAATAATCACCAATACCACCACCACCAGAATCGTAATAAGAATTACAACAATCACCACATGAATAATCATCAGATGCAGGTTGCTGGGGGGGTTTACGAAGACGAGGAGGAATATTGTGATCGTTTCGATGGAAACAGCACACCGAATAGTATTTCAACAACACCAACTATCCAAAATGTTGTGAACAATCGTAAAGTTGTTAGTTTCCACGATGAACACGATGCTGACGCAGAAAACGAGGAGGACGAAGACGATTTTGCAAAGGATAATGGAATTATGTTCTCTGTTAAAAGAACACGTGATAACAATGCTTCCAAACTGTTGGACAGCATAACTGAAATCAAAGAAAAGCTACCTGAGGTAGAAGATGATAATAATAAGACTGCTAATAATACAACATCCATTAAAACGCCATTTACATCACGCAAATACCAGTCAGCTTCAAGCAATGATTGCGATGATGATTCAGAGAACGACAGTGATAAGGTTCAAACACCAAATAGCTTCTTTAAGCAAGCGAATAAGTTTAGGAATGCCAGGCAATTGAAGTCCTCGAGCCCGAAGAACGTTTATAACAGCTACAACAACACCAACGGCCGGTTCAGGATCAGGCCCGAGGAGAACTGGCGCTACCGCAGCAGCACCTCCGCCGATAACCACCCCCTCGGGTTCCGGAACTACCGAGCCGCCGCCAACAACTACCAGCCCCGCCCCAACTATGGGACCGGACGGAATTACTACGGTAGCTACAGCAACGACACCGCGCCGATGAAAATGTTCGGCTTCTACGGCGGCGTCACCAACAACCACAACAGCGGCTCCTCGGGCAAAGGCATCGAAATTCGTAACTGGCGCAACGACTGCATCTATTCGTCGGCGCGCAACTGCGGTCTGCAGTCAGCTGGTAATGGCATCGATAGCTTCTCAAACAATCGTTCAATCATCAACGATTGCGTTGACAATAACTCGGCGAACAGTTGCACCATGGGCATCGGACTTTCACCACCAAGTGAAAGTCTGCTAATGCAACGCCGCATGCGCATGGCCAACCGCAACGCTGGTGGAATTGAAATGCGCAGCCCTCCTGCGACCGCGAGTGGATAAATATAAGCCTCACGTGAAAGCAGAGAACGAAGGACAGTTTTTCATCTAACAACAGATAACACAACTTTTCTTATTATTTTACAAAAGTCCTTTTCTATCATAAAGTATTTTGTTTCATCTTTCGTTCGATGTGCTATTTCTTATTTTGTAAAAGAAGAACATTCAGCAAACCGATTTTTGTGCGCAGATGAAATAGGAAACGCAAATGTTATCTTTTAAATATAAGTAAAAGCAAAAGTAAAGCAAAAAGAGTATAAATGAAAGTGAAAGCAAACAATTCCTTGTTATTTTCTACCTAATTTTATACGATATATTCTTCTTCTTACTTCTCTTAAACTTAAATTTGTTCAGTTAAGTCTAATCCACGTCTATTTACAAAAATAAAAAAAAACAAAAAAAAAAAAAAAAAAAAACGTGAAAACAATTTTTAAAAATTTCGTCAAATTGAAAAGAAAAAAAGGAATACATAAATAAAAAAAAATCGATTTTCCTCCTCGTTCTTTTTTAGATTTCGGAAATTTGATACACAAGGAGACCTGATTTTTTCTATTTTCGTTTTTAATTTATAAAAGTAAAACCATTTTTTTACGAATATCAATAAAAAACAAGTGATAGGCATGAAAACATCACTTGCTCTCCAGTACAGCGATTGTATTTCTTGCCCATCAGTCGTTTTTTTGTTGCAAGTCAATTGAGCGATATTAAAAAATATAAAAATTTCGAAAGAAATAAAAAAACATTTTTTATACTGCTGTTCTTTAGGATTTAAGAGTTGTTGAAAAAAAAATACAAAAACAATATATACATTTAAATTTATATAATTGTACATTATTTCTTATTTAGGGGTTTAAGAAAGAGATAGAGCTACACTATTTTTGTTACGATACGAGCCCAGTTTATAAGAAATAAGTCGATACGAGACAGTATTCAATTTCTGTCCGAAAAAAGTGTGTCTTTTTTCAAAAAAGACTCCTTTTTTTTTTTAAATAAAAAAAGTCTCTAGATTTTAACAAGAAGAGTCAAACTGGTTGAACATTGTAAGGAAAATGGTCGATAGAAGATTTTTCTCACAACAGAGATCGAGAATAAACAACAACTGTTTCTCCTACTTCTACTTTTTTTCCGTTAAAAAAACTATTCGTTTTTCAAAAACAACAAATTTTGTACAAATCAGTTTGTGTGTTGAGTATTGTATAATACAATGAGCAATAAATTCCATAGGAGACCTGTAAATAAGAATTTTAAGATTATTTGCTTTTGTTTTCGTTTTTAGCGATGTCTGAGCCCTTGACGAGTTAATACTTCCTACCGTTTCAGTAAAATTCCTTTATCTCGTACTAAAACAGCCATTTCAATTTTATCAAAATTAATTTACCGCACTCACCATGCTCTTTTCTTGGCGTTCCTCAAGGTTGCATGGATCAATGACGATGGCAAAAACTTCGATTTGTTAAGTGTAACAATCAGAGTTGAATGAACGATCAACCACCGAGAAAATCAAATAGCAGTCTCGTATTTTTTATACTTTTACTTTGAATGGACTAATAATTTCTGCTTTTTGTTTGTTTTTTTTTATAGTTGTTTAATTTTTGGCGCAAAATCATCTATACAATTATCGTTCAATAGAAAGGGCTTAGAGCACACATGAAGGAACCACAACCTCCATAAGTTTTAATAAAAATCTTCGGTTTCGGGGAACATTATCTGTATTTTTTTAAGAACAACTTTTTTTCTATTTCTGACCTAGGAAATGAACTAAAATAACTTCCAACAGAAGCCAAAATATGAAAACATTGTCCCCAAAATGGTCTTTTCACAAATTTCAAAACATTTTCAGAGGTATCTTTCAGTTTTGTGAACAGTGAAAAGTGATTTTCTCTTATTTGGAAGATGGCAGTAAGTAAAAAATATTTTGCCTGTTGTCTCCTAACTGTTCATAAAGCTTACTAAGAATACATACTAAGGATCAGATTTTTGTTTTTTTGTGACTATTCATCTCTATTTCAATGTATTTATATATATTTTCACTGCATTCTGAAAGACACTTCTTTCGTTCATAGCTTTTATAAATAATGCTTTGTAATGTTTTATATTTACATACCACTGCGGAATGAAACTTCATTTAGCAATCTTGGTACTTTTTGCTTCTTTATTATTGCTTTGAAAGTATGTTAAAAATCAGCAAGATCCATTTTACGGAAACAATGTAAAAGTTAAGTACTACTTGGCCATTCGACTAACAAAGTTTTTTAAGTGATATATGATAAACAGAACACATGATTTTTAAAATAGTATAGTATTATTATTTTGCAATATTATTAGGATCGTATCTTAAAAGTGAGAATCCAAATTTATTTAAATCTTAAGGTGTTATATTCAGTTATTTTTGAAACATTTTGTTTTCCCCGACTTTTTTCAAATCTGCATAATTACGTCAAGACAGTTTGCTCTTGGACGGTAATTGAAAAATAAATAAAAAAATAGAGCTTTAAAAACTACAATTTTATTACAATATTTATTAATTTTCTTAAAAGATAAGGAAATCCAAAATAACAAGGTTTTTCCGCATACTAACAAGAAAAGATCTCTTAAACGATTTTGAACTAATGATCTCGATTTAAGTATTAGTAACGCTTTCCAATATTTATTGTGATGTAAATGAATTTATCTAAGTTATAATATTTTCCATTACCTGTTATAGAATTACTAAACTAGAAAAGCACTTTAGACTGTCGTTAATAAGTAACTAAAAACATCATGGATGCCTAGAAAAACACAAATCGAGCAATTTGATAATAAAGAAAAAACATGTCTCTTTAATATTCATTCAATATGCAGAGACCCTTTAATACATAAATTATACGATGAAAAAATGAACTATCCATAAATACTTTTACGATTTAAAATTAATAAATATATCTCTAAATTAGAAATAACAATTAAGGAATTGTAAAAAATCAATGCCATGGATAATCTAAGTAAACTTTGCTTCATTTTACGTCGACAAAAGTCGTTATTTTCTAATTTATTATCATATTGCTAATTAATTGCTAATTGAGTGAGAAGTTAAAAATCAACAAAATTACTATTAAAGTAAAATATGGAATGAATTAAAGAAAATGCGCATGGCTTAGTCGTAGTCATTTGAAATTCATTACCTTCGCTTTGTTTGCGTTTAAAATTCTCTTGCTACTCGAGATGTGAAAAGAATCAAGGCCATCCATTTGCCAATAATCTTTGAACAGCTTTTATATTAAATGCGTAAAAAATGGCCTCTTTATCGTCATTTTATCACCTCAATAGATTTTGCAAATCATCATTTCTGCCTTTACTTACGTGTTAAGGTTCTAACCAATGCGTTTAACAATTAGATGCATTCGTAATATAACTGATGAATATTGGAAAGCGTTCAACGACACGACGATTTATTGCGAGTGTTTTTTTTTCAAACAACTAGAGAACCAAGACCAAAAAATGCCTGAAATTGAATCCTCTCATAAAAAACTACGCCTTCAGTAGTCCTCATTATTCCAAAATAATTAATAATGAGAAATTAAAAATATGACTTGAAACGAGCTCGCAAACATAAAGTAGGAAAATAATTATTACCCTTCGAAGCAATAGAATCAATTCAAGAAGTTAACAAATAATGTGATATAAAAATATTTTCCACTATTTGAAAAGCTTAAACCCCCCAACAAATCTACATTTGGGTATACATATACATATGTGTACATTGTTACTTTTTAATTTTTGATGCATTAAAAATTTAGGCTAAAGGTAATACGATAACAGATTTGAATTAAATTGGTGGTAATAGTCCTCTTTGATATGATGATAAGTTTTCGTCCATCTTATTTCCTACTAGAAGTAAAATTTTTGTTTAGATTCACACACATTTTTATAATTTAAAATACATTTTTTAACATTTTATTCAACATATTAATCGCTCTTGTTTAAAATAGTATAAATACACTTTTTTAAAATTATCAATTTTTAAAAAGTGGACTAGTACTACTTTCAAAATTAACGATTCATACGTAAATGGTTTAACCGTTTTCTTTGTTTATAACTATTAAGTTTATTTACAAGTTTATTTACCCGTATCGTAACCTTCTTCATAAGAGCTTAATTTAAAAATCCAGTGCAACAGAAAAATGTGTTAAAAAGAAAAACTCGATATAATCGGTTAAAAAATGACTGAATGGCTAGTTAAGAAAATAAGTGTAAGAACCACAACGAAAGACAATGCATTTTAATAATCATTGTGTAGCATTTACTTAAAATATTCACCTCATTTTAAGTTTGATTTTAACAGGGAACACAATACTTTAAACATTTTAAACTAAATCCCTCAATTGACTTTAAAAATGTAAAATAACAAATCCAATTGTTTGCTCAACATTGGAAAATACGAAAAAAGAATTAATGCAGGTCTTTTTTTGAAGATTTTGCTTTTATTTTTTTCGAAATTGCTTTAATGCTTTGCGCACCTAAATTCTGTCTACATTATATATACTTCGTCTAATATATACCTATGTAAAGATTTAACAATTTATTTGTAAAGTTATGAAAAAATTTTTCACTAATTATAAAATGACAGAACTTTACACAATTTCGTAATTTATGAAAACCTTTCACTCTTCTTATAATTAATGAAATGACATCAAAAAGACGTTAACTTCTTTTAAATATTGCAACTTAAAAATGTATACACTATATAAAATGGTGCGCAAAGGATTAAGAATTTCAAAAGATAAAAAGAAAAAAATAGTTTTGTTTTCATATGAAGAGATCACGAACTTAACGTACAGATTTTACTGAAGTTTTTCTATGTTTTCTTTTTAGTCAAGATTTCCTAACTAACAATAATAACAACTCTTTTTCACACACTTCTGCATTAAATACATATATGCAAAAGTAGAAAATTGTCGATTTTGTTAACGTGCGCTATAGATCTGTTTTACACGCTACAGTACGTCGAAATTTTCAAAGTTCGGAATAATGTTTCATAAAAACATAAAAAGAAAACATCATATTTCGACCGATGTTATGTAATCGTGTTCTCTTCATATGTTTTAAGGAAATATGTAATACTATAAACTTAATCGCAAACTCTTATCGGTGATGTGAAACTTAAACTTATTTCTGCATTATAAGTTTTTACATCAGTAAGTTCAATAAATACAGCTTTTTGTTAAATGTTGTTTCCCGAAACAGGAAAACATATCAAATTCTTTAAATTTCCAACGAATATTTGCGTTCGGATTGTTCAACAAAATTATTAGATGTAAAATAAAAACTCCATAATGTATTAACTTAAAAAATAAGAACAAGATTTATCATAGTTCACCGATTGGAGTAATTGCGATGAAAATAAAAAACATAATTTGGTAATTACTTAAAAACATAGTCTATTACTATTAAGTATTTTATATCTACTACACTACACCTAAAATGATAGGTACTAGAGGTAGAGATGTATGAAAGTGATATTATCAATGAAAATAACATAATGAAACAAAATAGTCTGGGTATGATGTCTTAACAATTTGAAAGAAGAAATCAATAACATTTAAATTGCCTACAATTTATACATATTAACATGAGTAAAAGAAAGAAAAAATAAAAGAGAAACAAAATAATAAGTGTTTTACAAGATTTTATATATTGATAGAATGGAAAAGTCCTGCTTATAAAATAGAAAAGAAGTGGAGAAAGTGAACTTTTTAACTAATTACAACATGGAAATAGAAAAATGATTCTTTAATGGTAAAATAATATCGGAGAAATAACCAATTTCTCAATTCATGGTAAATAACAATTAAGATTTTACTTATTTTAAACACGCTTAACTTAGAATTAATAACATCAGATTTTATAATGATTATCGTGCCATACATGGTAGAATGCATTTTAATATGTTTTATATAAATATTGCTTAGCAATTTTTCTTTTTATGAGGTTTAACATAGATAAATCTTACTTAAAGTTTAGACTTTTTTGCTAACTAAAATTTATAGAATTTTACTTTGCACTTTGAAGTATGTAATTTGAATGGCTGTTTGAATTTATCAAAACATTTGAATTATTAATGAAGTCTAAGTGTGTGCATAATTCTACTATTTGCTGAATCTTAAATTGATTGATGTTTTGCTTCATAGATAAACTAAATGGTAGAAAACCGAAAACTGTTTTCACAAATGAAAACTGTAAGTGGAATTATTGAAAATGAACACACAATATCAATTTCACGTAGTTCGAAAGAATAAAAAAAAATGTATGAGATATGGAAAAAGAAGATTTAATTGCTTACGGCTCACGACGCCTTTAATCCATATAAAAATTGTACAAGAAATTTTTTGAGCCTTTAGATTTAAATTTAAATGATTTATTAAAATAGTATGGGTTTCTTATTTTGAAATTTGCGAAATGACGCTTCAGCTTTATCTACTTTTCCTTTGTAAGGTAATAAATGTGACTTTTAAAGTAGTTCATTTGCAGTAGTCATGAGATTAATTCATGGATCTCATTAATAAATGTGGGTTAATTTCCTTGCCAACCTAAATTTTTCTTGTACGATTTAGGTCTTCAAATTACAGTTCATTTTATAGGATTTTAATAAATTAAATAATTAATTCTTCTGTTTTCGTTTTAGGATTTCCTTAGGCAGGCAAGCACCCATTGGTGCTTATAATTGAAAAATATAATAACATTTAAACTTTTTTCACAATCTTTTTAAGATGATTACAAATTTCTTTTTACTATACCTTCTATTCCGCAAGCTTAGAAAAAACCGCCCGATTTGGCGTAGATCTCATAAATATAGAAAAATTGTTTGCATACTTTATTTTAACTTTTCTAGTCACTGCGTGATTTGGTTAATTAGTGTTCTTTGTTACCAATTTTACATTTGAAAATCGTTTCGCCTGCTTTTTGATTGATTATAATGACATAAGTTGTTAGAATAATAATTTTAATAATGCAGTAAACTTTTTATCTTTTAAAGTTTTAATATATATTACTAATTCAAAGCCATACAAACATTTTAAAGTAGCGCCAGCATAGAATTTTTAGAAATAAGTAAATTCAAAATTACCTCAAAATTATTCAATTAAGAAAGAATGCTACATGCCCATAAAGTCTTTACTATACGCACATATTTCAACATGCCTTTTAAATAATTATTATATGTATTTGAAGAAGAATTTACGCAATAAACCATGGCAATATCTAATATTAATCATATTTGCAAAAATATTAAACTGGCATCTTAATCTACTAAATTTGCAGAATTCATTGAATTGCGACTCAGAATTTGATTGCGTAAATATCGAACGTTGCCCATCATACTTTGCAGCTGTCGCTCTATAAACCAGAGTTTATAATCATAGTTTACTCTGCAGCAGCTGCTTGAACAGAACAATCAACAATTAACATTAAATGTATAGACGTAAATGCAAAAAATTGAAGCTTGATACGATTTTTAAAATTACAAGCTTGGTACAATTTTTCACACAAGTTTGAATAAGATATTGAATTAAAAAATTCAATATGTCAGCTCAATCGAGCCAAATAAAGTTTACTGCATTTTTAGCCTTAATTGGTTTAAACGTTTTTTAGACAAAAAGTATTAAAATAAATACATATATACCTGAAGAATAATGCAATTTCCAAAAAGTACAAAAACGTCGATAATGTGTGTATGTGTTTATCTAAATGAAAGAAATATTGCCTAAAATTAGTTTAGTGAACTTTATAATTACTTCAATTGCGTTTTGCTAGAATTTTCAAAAATATATCGTGTCTCAAATATTAATTTTTACAAAAAAAGAAAAAGTAATTCATATATAAATCATAGTAAATAAAAGTGCACTGCTAACAATCACGCACAACATGCAAATCGCATTGAAAAACCTTGTTGTCTTTTGTGGAACATATCTTTTGGGACCATTAATTAACAGATTTCGAGCACTGCATATCTAAAAATAATGTTAAACTTCTATAATTTTACTTTAATTATTTTCATATAAACCATATGAAATGAACTAAACACGAAACTTAAATTTTCTATATTTTGAGACGTTACATTAATATCAATGCGTCGAAAATTAAAGTATTTGTGGTGTTTTGTCATTTTTTTAGCAATTTAAAAAACAATACCACTACTAACTATAAAAATTAGTTAACTTAATTGCCTGCTCTTTTGAGAACAGACAAAAAGGAGTATACAAATTTCGACATTTATTACCTTTCCAATAAAAAAGTAAACTCAGCAAAGGTATGTGCACCAATAAATTAAATAGTTGATTTAATAACAAAGTGTTGTGAAGTGGCCCGCATTTATTCAAAACTAAATCTTAACCCAGCCACCAGGTGTCTTCTGGTGCTGCCACAACGGGTATTCTGGTACTACCACAGGGGTGCGCGCCATTTTGGACGTTCACCGTTCTTCGTGTTCTGGCACTGGTGGCGAATGCACGTGTGCGTTCCTTCTTATTTTCGCTCAAAATTAAAAACTTGTTGTGGGGCCATTTCACAGACTCCTCGTCTAATTAGGCTGTAACTGTTCGAATTAATAAAAAAGATCTGTGAAGTTAGAGTGTTTTGCGTGGGTGGAGTGCTGTCAGATTTTGTAGTTCTGGGGGGTGAATTTGGCCCCATAACAAAAGTTCATTAAATTGCATTCAGTTACACTTTTAAAAGTACAGATTTTGCAGTGGTATCTAAAAATCCTAAGCAACATTATCATCATTAATTTCAAAGAAATATTAATCTGAGATGTTTCGGAAGTTTCAGGTTTTTTTTTTAAAACCCCTTGAATGTTTGAAATTGTTATAGTCATATACTTTGAAATGTTTAAATCGGCAGACAACTGAATTAAAATAATTCCACTTTAATTTAAAATTTAAGGTAAGATATTTAAATTTATAGAAATTTGTATTGCTGAAAATTTGCGGAAGGCTTTTAAAAATAAAATTATTATTTGATAAAATTTCTCCATTAACACGATACTTGTAATAGAGTTAACAGTCAATGAAATTTTTTACCATTGAAAATAAAACATTTTTCTATTTCTATTGTAGAAGGAAATCATTCTTAAGAAAGACTTTTTAGTACATGAAAAACTAAAAGAAAAAAAAAACGATAAAAAATTAATAAGAATACACCTTTTTATTGTTCTTTGAATATTTTTTTACGTATAATCATATATTTTTTGTATGTTTTGCATATTATCCACCAACCTGGTTAGGATTAAGACAGCGAAAAAGTGTTAATTATGAAAAGAAAAAATAAGAAACAAAAAAATATATGACCTTAAAAGGAAAAAATATATTCATAGATATAATTCAAATACATTTACAATAACTACTCTTTAAATAACTTACAGGGACAGCAATGATAAATGAACCCATTCGAAAACAGTAACAGACGTAAAAACCGATATTGCAATATCCTGTTCAATTAAAAGAAATTTCATAAAAATTGGCGCTAGCAATGAAATGATAATTGAAGTGCTTTAAAAAAATAAAATAACAACAAACTAAGAAAGGTTTGAATATATCTCTCTCGTTGAGAAAGTATCTGCGATAAAAAAGCGGGAAGCACATAGTAGTTAAGTACTATTCGCATAAAATGAAGAACGTGTAAAATCGATGTTTTTATTAAAAATGAAAACAAATATAATCCTATCCACGATCGACCGACCAAATCATTTTTGTTTTTATTTACTTTTTTTCTTTCTTTTTTTCAGTTCGGACAATTTATTTACGTGTTTTCCTGGCTTGATTACATTGTATTTGCGGCTACAAGGCGAATGTTCACTGAAGGGTAATTTTTAATTTTCTCAGCTTCGCACTACATGATCCCGATTACTTAGCCATTTGTTTTTTGTTCTTATTTTTTTTTTACAATTGAATTTTCATGTATGGTTTAATATGTTCATTGCTTTTATTAATTTCGACCTATTCCGGTAGTCGTCTTTCATAAATTTACCACTAAATGGAAAAAGCATCATAAACATCAAAATCTAAATATTTCAGTTTACTTCAAAATAAAATATGAAATAATGAAAAAATAAAACCATTATTAATAAAAATTCTACACTTAACTTATTGATTGGCGATTTGTCGAATATTTTGGTTTTTACGATAAAATATCCTCTGGTATTTGAAATCTTTGTAACTGCAGAGCCGATTTAAAAAACATATTTTACGTGAAAAAGTCATTTATGATGATTTTACATTTAGGGACCATATGTATATCATTTTATTTAGTAACAAGGCATTTTATTAATTAGAGGAGACTATCGGAATATGGCCAATTGCGTTTAACAAAAACATTCGAAAAAAAGTATCTCGATAAGCAAAATAAAATCCCATTTAAAAAAAAATTAATGACAATGAACTTAAAAAAAAATTGCGTTATAGCTAATTAATTACAAAACTATATATGTAAATGAGTACAGAAATGATGCAAAATAATGGAAAAGTAATTAACCGACCAAATAAACTTATAAATAGCAGTGTAGATTTGTATAGTAATCTATAACCGAAGCAATCACGACAAATTTTATAACATTATTTCTCCTATTAACGAATACTAAATTAGTAGGATATTTCCTAGTACAAATGAGGCTAAATATTAATTTTTATAAGACCGAGTATACTACCTAGTGTGAAGGATTAGTGTTATCCAATTATAGGGGAAAAACAAAACGCATTTTTGCGAAATTTTATCTGAACGATTTTTACAAAATAATTAATAAACAGACAGCGAAAAAATGTTACATACCTAACATAAAATCAGCGAATTATATCAGACTTAATCACTTAGTGGCATTTAATTGTACAGACGTTATCTTTAATTCGAATGTAAAATAATTGGTTTTCGCAAATTTATTTTTTATTTTAATTGTTTGAAGATAAATTAATGCAGTTTTCATTTGTTGCAAAATTAATTCAATAACAGAAAACTGGTGCGTTAAGAGTGTGAATTGGGGTGGTTTCATTGATTGATTCACGCGCTCACGTAACCATTGTAAGTCAATTATTACATACTCTTATAACATACAGTGCTGTCTAAAATTATAGGACCAAGCTTTAATTTTGCATATATGGTCTATTCCCAAGCCCATAACTTGTTGGTAAGGAGAAGAGGGATGGTGACAACTGGTATATATGAAATCGTTGTGTATCCTTTATTATTTCATAAATTTTTTTTTTAAAATTCATGTACTAATTTTAACAAAAATCGTAAAAAACTCAATACAATAGTGTTTAAAATTATAGGACCACTTAATATGATGTCTTTGGCCTTTATATACAGGGTGTTTTGCTAAGGTCTGAACAGGGGTATGCCAATCGATTCTAAATGGTCTCCTGATCAACGTTTCTTCGGACACCCCACCCCCTTAAAATCGGTCCTTCCCCCCCAAAATCGCGATTGAAAATTTGGAGGGGGTCAACCTAGAAAATGCTTCATAAGTTCTTTCAAAGATATCCTAGAATACTGGTTGATAATGCATTAGAAAGCTGAGCCTTCAAGCTTTCCAACGATACCACCCGCGACCCAATCAGTACACAAACAAGCGGGGGAGACCCCGTCAAATTTCGAAAATGGCAATTTCAAAGCCCAAAATTTGACCTTGACCCTTCATTCTGTCGATTATTTATATGGGAAGATCGAAACTTTTCTTGAGAAAAAGCTTCCCTGTCATATGGCCTTTCTCAAGAAAAAAACCGCACTGGAATCCGACAGCGCGTTCCAAAGTTATTCGTGTTCGATGGTTCAGCCCTACGGAGCAGATGCTCGATGTGACACTTTCCAATTGGACTTCATTGCGGATAGTGGGTTTTGTTGTTCTATCAATTATTGTAACACGAATAACTTCGGAACGCGACGTCGGATTCCAGTACGGTTTTTTTCTTGAGAAAGGCCATATGACAGGGAAGCTTTTTCTCAGGAAAAGTTTCGATCTTCCCATATAAATAATCGACAGAATGAAGGGTCAAGGTCAAATTTTGGGCTTTGAAATTGCCATTTTCGAAATTTGACGGGGTCTCCCCCGCTTGTTTGTGTACTGATTGGGTCGCGGGTGGTATCGTTGGAAAGCTTGAAGGCTCAGCTTTCTAATGCATTATCAACCAGTATTCTAGGATATCTTTGAAAGAACTTATGAAGCATTTTCTAGGTTGACCCCCTCCAAATTTTCAATCGCGATTTTGGGGGGGAAGGACCGATTTTAAGGGGGTGGGGTGTCCGAAGAAACGTTGATCAGGAGACCATTTAGAATCGATTGGCATACCCCTGTTCAGACCTTAGCAAAACACCCTGTATATAAAGGCCAAAGACATCATATTAAGTGGTCCTATAATTTTAAACACTATTGTATTGAGTTTTTTACGATTTTTGTTAAAATTAGTACATGAATTTTAAAAAAAATTTATGAAATAATTAAGGACACACGACGATTTCATATATACCAGTTGTCACCATCTCTCTTCTCCTTACCAACAAGTTATGGGCTTGGGAATACACCATATATGCAAAATTAAAGCTTGGTCCTATAATTTTAGACAGCACTGTACTATAAAAACGCCCTCTGAAAATTAATAAAATTAACAACAAAAATTTCTTACATTTTAGGTACATGTAGGCAAATAAATTATCAGGGCGTGTGGACACAATTTCGAAATTGTTGTGAGGTTTAAATTAGGGCTCTCAAAATAACTCGAGAAATACAGTATTGGAGTTCTTCAATTTCGGTCCTCAGATAATTTTTTTTCGAGTAACTCGAGCAAACATTATTACTTAATTTGATATATCGATCAAACTGTAAGATGAAAGATTAAAAAACTTGTTTCACTTTCAGAATAGGACTTTTAATCATAGTTTAAATACAAAGGAAAAAAGATTGTTACATACTATTTGAGGTACTTAAGAACTTAACCATATAATTCGCTAACTTTTCATCAGCAGTGAAAATTAGAAAAAATAAAAAAAATTAATTAACAAATATTTTGCATTGCAATTCGTATGATTAACCTTGAAATAATTCAAAACAAACTAAGTGTTCTTGCTCCAGTTTACTTAATAAAAGAAATTACCAAAAAAGCAACACGCGACGAAAATCAATTCAAATTTAATCATTTGCTTGACATAAAAATGGGCGAAGTAGTTTTTCGTTTGTCTAAAGTCCTTTCAATTAAACTTAACTCTAATTTATTTTAGTATGCAAATTAAGTTCTTTATTTATATTTTCAATTTGTATGTTTAATTTCTTAATTTCAGCTGAATAATCACTTTTCTTTTCTGATTAATAAAACACATATAAGAACGAAAGAACAATGAAATTACCCATTACTAAATTAAGTGATAAGGGCATTAGATGCTATATTCGCTTATATATCATCTACATATATACTCGTCTAGCCAACTAAGAGATTCCGCAGAATACAATATGCATAGATTTGTATGTATGGGGAAAACTAAATGTTTGTTTGCATTTGCAAAACAAAAGGTAATTTTTTCACAGCAATACAAGTGCTAAGCATAAAAGTATATACTCAAAACTTACGTAAACACTAATAAATATATGAATGCAATTATCATCAAAAATACAAACAAGAAAATACTCCGAAATAATACTCTTGAACAGAGGAAATTAACAAGCAAATGTCCCAAAATAATCGGTAATCGTAAATTAAGCGATAAAACTTTGTAAGTAGTTTTAATCGTTTAGTACTTTAACGTAGCCGTTATAAATAAAGCCCTATCCGAGTTCACACTTAACAGACATCATGAAACAAAGAAGTACATCCTTGAGACGCTAAATTTATACATAAATTTGGTGAATTTTTTTTCTGGTGATGCGATATAACTTTAAAATTGAGCTGTGTGTGTAGACGACTATTAAGAATACATATAAAAACAAACAAACAGAAGAAGTAAACAGAAGAGGTGTAATTGAATTATCATCAACAAATTTTTGCTAATTATACGATGAACATTTGCAATATTGATATACTCGATTAAGATATTAAGAAAAGACGAAACAAGCATTTTGTATAAAAAACGTGAATAAAATGTCTCGTAGAAGATGGAAGAATGATGGAGATTTTGAAGATATTTTTTTAGAAACATTGTAGCAACTAAAGGTTTTGCAGAGATAAGCAAAACTTTGAATTAAGTTCAACAGAAGATATTTGGTTCTATCTTTTCATATCTTTGCGAACGAGCAAAGTTTACCTTGTCCCTGAAGATCCACATATGCCTAAAATTTTCTAACCGGCAGCGGTTTATGTTTTGTCAGAATTTTAATAGTTATTACAAGTACATATGTATAATTTTGGGCATTTACTTTTAAGGTGTAAATGACACATAACAACAAAAGAACACTTGTCCAAAATGTAACAAAACTGTGAGCGGTTGATTTAGTGAACGAAACGTAAAGAACTGACTGAATATTAAAACTGAATAATTGTATTATTCTAATGATAATGAAAGAAAATAATAATAATTATAATACAAATCGTATAGTCATGTATATTTTTTTCACTACTTACTAAAAACCTTAGACTTTAGGTACTCTCACACAAAAAAGTACTGGTGATTCCGAATGTAATGTTTGTGATGGATATCAAGATAAAATTGGCTTCAATGCACGAAAAATGTTTTAAATCGAAAATGTGAACCGGTTCGTAATTTAAACATAACCTATGTACAAATTAATTAAGTATTGCGCATACACTTTTCCTTTTTGTCCACAAAAGCAAAAGAAAAAACAAAAATATAAATTTTTATTAACTGTTGCATTTATGTTTTTTGTTAAATAAATGATACGATTTTATTTAAATAATGAAAGCAAATTGGTATATCTTTATTAGATTGGGACAATATCCATGTACCTATTATAACAAAAGTATTAAGATCTTTTTAAGTATTGTCCTATTGTTATTAAGAGACCTAATGACATCAGTTTTATAGTTATATATTTTTGCGTAAAAATAACAAAGTTACAGAACTCGCGATGAGTTCTGAGAAACTTTACTAAAACTTGATTATATCATGGTGTCATCAATCTAGCAGTAGTAGCATTCATCGAATTTATTAGTTTTATGTGAAAGAAATTTTATTATTGATCCCATATTCAAATCTAATTTGTCCAGTCTAGTTTTTGGCATTGTTTTAAAAAAAAATCTATAAACTATTTATATGTATAAAAAGCGACGTTATACATATTCCCTTTTTAATGAAAGGATAAAATCTAATGTTAATTGATATTTAACGTTCCTATTGAAGTAGATCCGTAAAATTTTTATTTATTCTTCCAATAACTTATGATCATATATCTGTTCTGTTACCGATTACAATAATAATGGTGGCATAATTTTTACTAAAATTTTGTCTGCAGATATTCTAAGTTTTTGCCCGTGATTTTAAATGCAAATATAAATAATATTTAGCAATATTTCAAAAATAAGCTCAGTTGGTTAAAAGTTGATATTAAATGGTTCGAGAATTTCTTTTACTTTGTAATCTGATTGTGGTTCACATAGTATCAATTGAAGAAAAATTTGAAAAATAATTTTTATACATAGAAAAAATGCAAATTTCTTATTAACTGCTCCAAAACTTATTGAACAATTCTAGATAAAATGTCCGGAATACCTTTACCAAATTTTATAAATTATCGAATTTCATTTTTTTTTAAATTTAAAACACTGTTATTTTTGTATTCTTATATCATAATTTTGATTTTTAATTGTTACTATTTTGAGTTTTGTTCTTAAAAGATTTATAAAAAGTCTAAGTATAAAACGATTGAATTCGTTTTATTTTATATATAATCGTATTAACATCTTCAAGTACCTAAGAAATGTTGCATGATTTCAGCTGTAAAAAGTGAAATTGCCTCGTGTAAGGCTTTCAGAGTAGGTTTCTTAGATTTAAGATTAATGAGTTTGTTTGTTATCTGAAAATTAATAAACAAAATTTTAAGGAGCAATCATGATTCCTAGATCATCTACTGCTACTACTGCTATCACTGTTTCAATTAAAATTAATTAAGAAACTAACTTAGAATTATAATAAAGAGAAAAACTTCGGTATAATTTGAAAATTTGTTAATTAAAAAGAAAAAATGTGAAGTCATTTAAATTTATCCTTATTATTCTTAAGTATATATTTATCGCACTACTACTGTTGCTTCAGACAACAAGAACAAAGATCAGGAAGCCAATCTTAATGAACTTCCAAAATAACACCACGTCGCCTATCTATTTAAGAAAGACATTTATCAAGAAAACCGAAGAAACATCATTAAATCTGTTGGTATTATTAAGAAGTCCTTAATTTATGTAACGTAAGGTTACACGAAAACCACTATTTTTTAATAAATGAACAAAGATAAACAGCTTAACGAATAAAAATTCGAATTATTTTTTTAAGTAATTGAGAGAAAAACAAAATAATTTAATAATAATAAGAGGAAGGAGAGGGTTGCTGGCGCGGATGATGTGCTTGGAGATGAAAACACCCAAAGTCAAGTAATATATTAAATTAAAATATAAAAAGGGAGTAACGAACCAAAAAACAGCAATAATGCTACATAAACTTCTTTTTAATTTTAAATTCTTGCCATCCTCTCCATAGAGGTTATGTACAATTATTGAGAGTTTTTAGATGTTTATTGAAGCCATTGAATTATATTTATATACTTCGATTTTATTACCATAAAACAAATAACGACGCTAAATGAGTCAAAAAGGGTAGATTTACTGCGGAATGGATGGGAAAAAAATATTTGTAAAAGAACTGATTATATTGAGAATAGATTTTGAGGAGTAAATAAAACTTGAGTACGAGATCATTAGTCGTTTTATTTCTTTATTAGTATACCATTGAAAATTTTAAGGATCCTGTTTACTGGGAGTTAAATTTCGTCCGATACATTTTTTTTCAGAGTGCGTAGTTTTCGATACCTTCGGGTGCTGTGATGTGGTATCATTTACAACGCTAGTTTAATAAATGTAAGTAAATACTCAAATTTAGAATTAAGTTCAATTAAAACTATTGCAAATTTGTAAAATAAACAAATATGTATTTAACATAATCTGTAACTTTTTATTTACCGTCCCCTTCTTTTTCTATTCCAAAGAATTTTCTGAAATTAGAATTCTTTCATTTCATAAAATATTAAGGAAAAAAAACATAATGGCGATTTTCCATCTTAGCCCGAAAATGTCGGGGCGGGGCGTTAAACCAAATAAAATAAAATCATAATTAAAAATCGCTGCCCGCTTGGAGATTTTATTTCTTTCTATTTGTCGCCTACAGAATGCGTGTGAGAATTCACTACACACACACAGAACCCCATGTGCCGCTCTGGCGTCCTGCCCCCTTGTCCACAAGCCAAAAAATTCCGATGAGCGATTCCAAAACTTCGAAAATTCGACCAGGAGCACCAGGGGCCCAGAAATCGCAGCAGGCAAATTTCAACCTCAAAAAGTGCCGGCGAAAAAGGGCAAAACAAAAATAAAATACGTCACAACACGACGAAAAATCGCCGATCCCCCGAAGAGCGTCAGCCGAACAATTTACCCACATTCCCACATGCGGCATGCACTACACGAATACGTGTGACGCACACCACCGCATGCGTCACCCAGCAAGAAGGTGAAATTCCACTCGGCCGGTCTAAAAATCGACCAGGAGCACCAGGCGCCCAGAAACCGTAGTAGGCAAATTCTGACGTGAAAAAGCGACGGGAAAAAAACAAAACAAAAATAATATTGTCTCATGACGCGATTGACGTCAGAAGGGGAAGGATGAGATTCAGTGAGTGAAACCGCGATAAAATTTCCCTCCTATCTACCAAAAGTTGAGTGAATGCAACAGAAAACAAGTGCGCAAGTGTGATTGTACTAAAATCAAAATCCACCATTTTGCAAAATTTGTTTTGACATTTAGTTGATTGCGAACCGGCGGCGCGTGGACTTTTCTTGTTTATTTTCTTGATAACGCGTTCCGTTTAATATAATATTAATTATTAATTTTTGCAAAATACTGATTTTTTATTTAACTTTCACCTCAAATAAAAATTTTTACCGGAATGGAATCGATGGGGGCTTTCATAGTTGTTTACCAATTTTGTCAATGTCCGTGCGAGGCCCTCAACTGGTTAATTGGAAAATATTATTTACAACGAATTATTTAAAGGCGTCCTAAGCAAGAATCCAGGTGATCGTCCAGGATGTCACCGTGGTTTCATGTATATTGAGAATCATAGTATACCATGGAAAATTTTAAGGATCCTGTTTACTGGGAGTTAAATTTCGTCCGATACATTTTTTTTTCAGAGTGCGTAGTTTTCGAGACCTTCGGGTGCTGTGATGTGGTATCATTTACAACGCTAGTTTAATAAGCGTAAGTAAATACTCAAATTTAGAATTAAGTTCAATTAAAACTATTGCAAATTTGTAAAATAAACAAATATGTATTTAACATAATCTGTAACTTTTTATTTACCGTCCCCTTCTTTTTCTATTCCAAAGAATTTTCAGAAATTAGAATTCTTTCATTTCATAAAATATTAAGGAAAAAAAACATAATGGCGATTTTCCATCGTAGCCCGAAAATGTCGGGGCGGGGCGTTAAACCAAATAAAATAAAATCATAATTAAAAATCGCTGCCCGCTTGGAGATTTTATTTCTTTCTATTTGTCGCCTACAGAATGCGTGTGAGAATTCACTCACACACACACAGAACCCCATGTGCCGCTCTGCCGTCCTGCCCTCTTGCCCATAAGCCAAAAAATTCCGCGCTGCGATTCCAAAACTTCGAAAATTCGACCAGGAGCACCAGGGGCCCAGAAATCGCAGCAGGCAAAATCCAACCTCAAAATGTGCCGGAAAAGAGTAAAAAAAAGATAAAATACGTCACAGCACGACGAAAAATCGCCGATCCCCCGAAGAGCGTCAGCCGAACAATTTACCCACATTCCCACATGCGGCATGCACTACACGAATACGTGTGACGCACACCACCGCATGCGTCACCCAGCAAGAAGGCGAAATTCCACTCGGCCGGTCTAAAAATCGACCAGGAGCACCAGGCGCCCAGAAACCGTAGTAGGCAAATTCTGACGTCAAAAAGCGATGGGAAAAAAACAAAACAAAAATAATATTGTCTCATGACGCGATTGACGTCAGAAGGGGAAGGATGAGATTCAGTGAGTGAAACCGCGATAAAATTTCCCTCCTATCTACCAAAAGTTGAGTGAATGCAACAGAAAACAAGTGCAAGTGTGATTGTACTAAAATCAAAATCCACCATTTTGCAAAATTTGTTTTGACATTTAGTTGATTGCGAACCGGCGGCGCGTGGACTTTTCTTGTTTATTTTCTTGATAACGCGTTCCGTTTAATATAATATTAATTATTAATTTTTGCAAAATACTGATTTTTTATTTAACTTTCACCTCAAATAAAAATTTTTACCGGAATGGAATCGATGGGGGGCTTTCATAGTTGTTTACCAATTTTGTCAATGTCCGTGCGAGGCCCTCAACTGGTTAATTGGAAAATATTATTTACAACGAATTATTTAAAGGCGTCCTAAGCGAGAATCCAGGTGATCGTCCAGGATGTCACCGTGGTTTCATGTATATTGAGAATCATCACTTCTTCAACAGAGAAATGCTAAAAAGTGAGTTGACTCAATTAAGATTTTGTCAAAAAGTGAAGGACGCTGAAGCTCCTCGTGCTCTTTCAAAATAATCCCTGCAAAAAGAAACCTAAACTCCTACTTAAGCGATATATTCTGCGCAGACATCAAGCAAATTGAGAGAAATTTTGATTTGGGTCTAGGAATATTAAATACTAACAGACAAAATAAAAATATGTAAATCCTTATTTAATCGGAACTTGGCCATTTTAAAATTGTTTATCTAAACATTTTTGCGGGAAATTTATTAAAATATGTTACAGAGCAAATAAACTTTAATCGTATTATTCGTAGTATTCGGAAAACCCAAAATTTTCAGGTCTGTTTTGGATGCTACGAGCAGAACGTAAATTTGAATTTATTCACAAAACGATAACTACTATCGATAATTTGAAGTCTTAACATCCTTGTTACAACCATTTTTTGTGTAAAAACATGAGTTTAGTTCAAATAAAATTAATCTTGATAATATTAATCCTTCACCCGGAAACTCTTAAACATCGATATTATTTAACGCATGATAATAAAATCTTTTTCACCCGCATCTAATCTTGGATTAAAAGAATTTTAATCGGAGGCCCTTGTCAATTAAGCTGACCTTCCTCTATAATATTTTATTCTTGTTTTAAACTTTCCATTAAAATAATCGTTTTTATGTTAAGCGGGAAAAAATACATGAATGGAATTTAAACATTTTTACAATAGCTATTGAAGGTATAGTCGCAGCAATGTTACAATTCACATTCATTATCTACCTTCATGTGAATCGAAACTCCTTTTTAAGTAGATAGTTGAACCATTAAAACCATTCTTCATCATTTTACCTTCTAATTTACTTGTTTACGTGTTTTGTATTTTATTTCCCATTTTGATTTTCTTTCATGTACTTTTAGATGGACCAAAAGCAAGTTACACCTCCATTTAACCCTCGATTGGATTCCAACAAAGACTTGGCCAATTTCCCTGCAGAATTCACAGACGCCAGATGATAGTAAGTAACCCTTTTTTGTATGTTTGATTCTCACATATCCTTCGTAATTGTAACCGTAGTAAGGCTTTAAGGCATGCTTTTCAAAAATGTTGCTTTACTAAACTAAACATAAGATCAATGTGTTCGAGACATCCAAAATATTTTATGTGTGGCGAAACTATTAAAGGATTAATGTAATTTATATTAATTGTAATTTGCTTTTTTCTTTTTGTTCTCCTGCAGGCGTGTCATATGCAAAATAAATCAGTCCAAGTTCGAGGGAATCGAGTATGTGAATCCATTGTTAATATCATTGAACGATTTCGTCTGATACCACGCATCTTGCGAGCAGGTAGATACTTTTTGTTTTATCATAGGTACGAAACTAAATTCATACTATTAAATTTTTTATCGATTTAAGAAGTTGGTCGCAACACTGATCTGCAAAAATTTTACCTCGAATATCTTTTATCATTTTCTTTAGATTATGGTTCCAAAAATGAAATTGTTCCAGCACGTCACGTTTAGGAGAAACAAGGGATCGAAAAGTTAAAAAAGCCATAATTTGGTCATAGCAACTAATAAAACTTTTAGCTGCAAGGAAGGTCTCACAATACCAGGCTTTAAATGATAAAGGCCTATTGAACGAATTTGTAACACAACTCAAAAATCCTTAACGTCTATATAAATCAGTTATTTATATACTATTTTAAAAATTGGTCATCATTTTTATTTTTTTGCTTTTTCCAAAATAGAACCCCTCTTTCTTAATCACCCACAGGAAAAAAGCTTCTTTTGTTATATTCATCGTCGATTATTCTTGATATTAAGTATTTTTTTGGAAAGTCGTGCGTCGAAATATTCGCCACAAGAATTTTCCTGAAACATTATTCAAAGGGCTTGAAGGGAAAATAAAATATGTATATAATTTCATTTCTAAATTTTCGCAATTCAAAATTTGCTACATTCCTGGAAAAAAAGAGCATAAAGCGAGGGATGTGGGCATTAATTTAGGTGGAAATCAAAAAATCCTTGAAAATCTCCAAAATTTTATTTCTTCTATTTTTCGCCTATAAAATAAAAGTGAATTAAAATTTGCCCACACGGCCACTTTCCGAACTACCCCCAAAAGAGCGAAAAACACGCAAAGTTATGTGAATCAAGTCGCGAGGTATGGTAAGAGTTTAAAATTCGCGTAAGTGAAACGGCGATAAAAATTTCCCCTATCCACTAAAAGTGGAGTGAATGCGACAGACGCATTGACGGGATGGGGAAGTGTGTCTGAGATAAACTCAAGAAATCACCGATTTGAGGCCGCCATATTGAATTTATTTTGACATTTAGCTGATCGCGGGCCGCCGGAATGCGAGCAATTTTCGTCGCGTAGTTCGGTCTGCTTACTTTTCGCAAGAATTGTTAATTAATTGAAAAATTATAGAAATGTTTTTTCGCAGAAATGGCGACCGTGGAAAGCTCCGAAGACGTTAATTGGCGGATTGTGGAGTTTCCGTCACTTAAAAGAGCAGCACCAGCAGAAGATTGAAAGCAGCAGCAATGTAAAAAAATAATTCCATTTAGAATTAAGTTCAATTTGAAGTGTGTGAAATTTGTAAAATTGAGTATCGTTTAAAATAGACATTTTAAAAAAATTCACAATTTTTGATTTACCCACCCCCCTGCCTCAACCACTCCAAAAAAGTTTTCATTAATGAGCTCCACCAATTGATCGCTTCTTAAGACCAAAAAGTAAGAGTCAATTTGCTCCTGGAGGAAATTGTTGTATTTATAAGAAATCGCATCATGGCTAGATTATTGCTTATCTAAAATTTTATTTATCCAATAAGAGTTAGAAAAGTCATGGCGGCCGCCTACAGAGCCTGCAAAAGAGCAGAGCAGATTCTGTTTACAAACAGCCCAAAAATGTAAACAAAAACAATAACAAAGAGCGCCATCTGGCCTCTTGCTGCGGTTTCTGGGCTCCTGTTACAAAAATCGGATTTTGCTGCACGGTCGCCCGGCCAGGCACCGATCGGCAAAATCCGATTTTAGCAACAGGAGCCCAGAAACGATAGTAGGGGAAATCCGGGCCTAAAAAATTCCCAGAACTTGCTGCGGTTCCTGGGCTCCTGTTACAAAATTCGGATTTTGCTGCACGGTCGCCCGGCCAGGCACCGATCGGCAAAATCCGATTTTAGCAACAGGAGCCCAGAAACGATAGTAGGGGAAATCCGGGCCAAAAAATTCCCAGAATTTCCCCTGCGTGACGTCAAATTTCCCAAAACAAACCAAAGCCACGCCTCCTTCTCAACACAACTTTCCCCTGCCATGGCCGACTGAAAACAAAAACATTCTCATTTTGATCAAGTAAAAACATGAAAAATGGCTGAAAGGAGACATTAAAATTCCACTTTTCAGAAATCTTGCATCTCAGAAATTCAATAAAAAATACACTAATTTATTTAAATTTTTATTCACTAATTTCTTGAACAATTTTAACAAATTGTTTTCTTAAAATTATTTGTTTGACAAAAAGTGGCTGGTCGCTACTCCTGGTGCTGCTCCTTTCAAGTGACGAAAACTCCGCAATCCGCCAGAAGACGTGCTCCAAGCTTTTCACCGTCGTCTTTTCTGCAGAAAAAACACGTCTATAATTTTTCAATTAATTTCATTCTTGCGAAAAGCAAGCAGACCGAATTACGCGACGAAAATTACTCGCATCCCGGCGGCCGGCGATCAACTAAATGTCAAAACAAAATCAATATGGCGGCCTCAAATCGGTGAAATCTTGAGGCTATTTCAGAAATCAGCTACTACACTACCCCTGCGTTTGTCGCATTCACTCCACTTTTAGTGGATAGGGGGAATTTTTATCGCCATTTCACTCAAGCGAATTTTAAACTCTTGCCGTACCCACCTCACACATTCTATGTCACAAAAATTGGATAGCCATAAGAAAAAAAAAAGTAAACAAAAAACGCTCTAATCGTTATTTAACTTATCAAGTATTATTTTTTCCAAACTTTATTTAAAAAATAAATAAATAAAAATGATGTCCTGGGTATAGTTAAAGTAATTTTGGCACAATTTCAATTTTGATAACATTTTTTTTAAATTAATTGAATATCTCTGACTAAAATTTACTAGTGCAAATATCCATAGATATTGTGCAAAACGCAATGTATATTATTATTAATATTATAATAGCAATTCATAAAAATGTAATTTTTTTAAATAATTGAAAGTTCGAAATCGATTACATGTAGAAATTAGCAAGCTCAGGAATTATTCTTCAGTGCATCATTACCCAATTTTTTTAAACATTTTATTAAAGAATAAAAGTTATTTCTTATCTAGAAATATAATTTCTTTTTCTATAGGGCTGCTGGAAAGTGGTTAAAATATAGAATTTAGTATTTTACTTATGATACATATAATATGCCTTAAAGGTCTGTTTTAGAAGATTTGGTGCTTTAAATTTGAATTTTATAAATAACATTAAAAATATGCAGCAAACTTATGTGTTACAAAAATTTACGAATTTACTACACAATTTTACTAATTCTTCGATTGTGTAGGTAAAATTTAATTTGGAAAACTGCATAAATTGTGTGACTTTTAAATTATTTTATTAAATTTTTAGTGTGTTAAGTGGGGTACTGCTGATAACAGAACTCATTCCATAAGCAAATTTTATAATTGTATGTAATTAACTGATTTATATAAAAGTTAAGGATTTTTGAGTTGTGTTACAAATTCGTTCAATAGGCCCTTATCATTTAAAACCTTGTATTGTAACACCTTCGTTGCAGCTAAAAGTTTTATTAGTTGGTATGTATGATCAAATTATGTTTTTTTTTAATTTTTCGATCTCTTGTTTGTCCAAGACGTGCAGGAACATTTTTATTTTTGGAACCATAATCTAAAGAAAACGTTCTATAAAATAGATATTCGAGGTAAAATTTTTGCAGATCAGTGTTGCGACCAACTTCTTAAATCGATAAAAAAAATTAATATGTAGTATGAATTTAGTGTCACACCTATGATAAAACAAAAAGTATCTACCTGCATATTATATGGATAAGCTCGCAAGATGCGCGGTATCAGACGAAATCTTTCAATGATATTCACATACTCGAAACCCTCGAACTCGGACTGATTTATTTTGTCTATGACACGCCTGCAGGGGAAGAAAAAGAAAAAAGCAAATTACAATATAAATTACATTAATATTTTAATAATTCCGCCACACAAAATATTTTGGATGTCTCGAATATACATTGATCTTATGATTCTTATGTTTAGTTAAGTAAAGAAACATTTTTGAAAAGCAATGCCTTAAAGCCTTACTACGGTTACAATTACCAAGGATATGTGAGAATCAAACATACAAAAAAGGGCTACTTACTATCATCTGACATCAATTGCACACCTTCTACTGCGAATACGGACAGGGACTTGGCCAATTCTTTGTTGGAATCTAATCGAAACTTAATTCAAGGCGTAACTTGCTTTTGGTCCATCTAAAATTACATGAAAGAAAATAAAAATCGGAAATAAAATATAATACAAAACACGTAAACAAGTAAATTAGAAGGTGAAATGATGAAGAATGGTTTTATTGCTTCAACTACTTAAAAAGGAGTTTCGATTCACATGACGGTAGATAATGAATGTGATTCGAAAGAAGATATTAATAGTCGATCCCCGACTAAAATTCTTTTAATCCAAGATTAGATGCGGGTGAAAAAGATTTTATTATCATGCGATAAATAAAATCGATGTTTAGTAGTTTCCGGGTGAAGGATTAATATCATAAGAATAAATTTATTTAAACTAAACTCACGTTTTTACACAAAAAATGTTTATAAAACCTTTAAAGAATGTTAAGACTTACAATTATCAATAGTAGTTATCGTTTTGTGAATAAATTCAACTCTAAGAACAGGGACTCAATGACAGAGTTGTAAATGAATGATAATTTGAAAAGGACATGTTAAAACTTGCTGTAATAATGTCTGTGTCACTTTTAAATAAATATGTTTACGTTCTGCTTGTAGCATCCCAAACAGACCTGAAAATTTTGGTTTTTCCGAAACTGGTTAAAGTTTATTTGCTCTGTAACATATTTTAATAAATTTTAAAACAATTTTAAAATGGAAAATAAAAGTGGTTGAACCTCCTTTTGAGCAAGTTGCGATTAAATAAGGATTTATTTTTATTTTGTCTGTTAGTATTTTATATTCCTAGACCCAAATCAAAATTTCTCTCAATTTGCTTCATGTCTGCGCAGAATATATCGCTTTAAGTAGGAGTTTAGGTTTCTTTTTTTAGGGATTATTTTGAAAGAACACGAGGAGCTTCAGCGTCCTTCACATTTTGACAAAATCTTAATTGAGTCAACTCACTTTTTAGCATTTCTCTGTTGAAGAAGTGATGATTCTCAATATACATGAAACCACGGTGACATCCTGGACGATCACCTGGATTCTCGCTTAGGACGCCTTTAAATAATTCGTTGTAAATAATATTTTCCAATTAACCAGTTGAGGGCCTCGCACGGACATTGACAAAATTGGTAAACAACTATGAAAGCCCCCCATCGATTCCATTCCGGTAAAAATTTTTATTTGAGGTGAAAGTTAAATAAAAAATCAGTATTTTGCAAAAATTAATAATTAATATTATATTAAACGGAACGCGTTATCAAGAAAATGAACAAGAAAAGTCCATGCGCCGCCGGTTCGCAATCAACTAAATGTCAAAACAAATTTTGCAAAATGGTGGATTTTGATTTTAGTACAATCACACTTGCACTTGTTTTCTGTTGCATTCACTCAACTTTTGGTAGATAGGAGGGAAATTTTATCGCGGTTTCACTCACTGAATCTCATCCTTCCCCTTCTGACGTCAATCGCGTCATGAGACAATATTATTTTTGTTTTGTTTTTTTCCCGTCGCTTTTTGACGTCGGAATTTGCCTACTACGGTTTCTGGGCGCCTGGTGCTCCTGGTCGATTTTTAGACCGGCCGAGTGGAATTTCGCCTTCTTGCTGGGTGACGCATGCGGTGGTGTGCGTCACACGTATTCGTGTAGTGCATGCCGCATGTGGGAATGTGGGTAAATTGTTCGGTTGACGCTCTTCGGGGGATCGGCGACTTTTCGTCGTGTTGTGACGTATTTTATTTTTGTTTTGCCCTTTTTCGCCGGCACTTTTTGAGGTTGAAATTTGCCTGCTGCGATTTCTGGGCCCCTGGTGCTCCTGGTCGAATTTTCGAAGTTTTGGAATCGCTCATCGGAATTTTTTGGCTTGTGGACAAGGGGGCAGGACGCCAGAGCGCCACATGGGGTTCTGTGTGTGCGTGAGTGAATTCTCTAGCCAAAAAGTATTAAAATAAATACATATATACCTGAAGAATAATGCAATTTCCAAAAAGTACAAAAACGTCGATAATGTGTGTATGTGTTTATCTAAATGAAAGAAATATTGCCTAAAATTAGTTTAGTGAACTTTATAATTACTTCAATTGCGTTTTGCTAGAATTTTCAAAAATATATCGTGTCTCAAATATTAATTTTTACAAAAAAAGAAAAAGTAATTCATATATAAATCATAGTAAATAAAAGTGCACTGCTAACAATCACGCACAACATGCAAATCGCATTGAAAAACCTTGTTGTCTTTTGTGGAACATATCTTTTGGGACCATTAATTAACAGATTTCGAGCACTGCATATCTAAAAAGAATGTTAAACTTCTATAATTTTACTTTAATTATTTTCATATAAACCATATGAAATGAACTAAACACGAAACTTAAATTTTCTATATTTTGAGACGTTACATTAATATCAATGCGTCGAAAATTAAAGTATTTGTGGTGTTTTGTCATTTTTTTAGCAATTTAAAAAACAATACCACTACTAACTATAAAAATTAGTTAACTTAATTGCCTGCTCTTTTGAGAACAGACAAAAAGGAGTATACAAATTTCGACATTTATTACCTTTCCAATAAAAAAGTAAACTCAGCAAAGGTATGTGCACCAATAAATTAAATAGTTGATTTAATAACAAAGTGTTGTGAAGTGGCCCGCATTTATTCAAAACTAAATCTTAACCCAGCCACCAGGTGTCTTCTGGTGCTGCCACAACGGGTATTCTGGTACTACCACAGGGGTGCGCGCCATTTTGGACGTTCACCGTTCTTCGTGTTCTGGCACTGGTGGCGAATGCACGTGTGCGTTCCTTCTTATTTTCGCTCAAAATTAAAAACTTGTTGTGGGGCCATTTCACAGACTCCTCGTCTAATTAGGCTGTAACTGTTCGAATTAATAAAAAAGATCTGTGAAGTTAGAGTGTTTTGCGTGGGTGGAGTGCTGTCAGATTTTGTAGTTCTGGGGGGTGAATTTGGCCCCATAACAAAAGTTCATTAAATTGCATTCAGTTACACTTTTAAAAGTACAGATTTTGCAGTGGTATCTAAAAATCCTAAGCAACATTATCATCATTAATTTCAAAGAAATATTAATCTGAGATGTTTCGGAAGTTTCAGGTTTTTTTTTTAAAACCCCTTGAATGTTTGAAATTGTTATAGTCATATACTTTGAAATGTTTAAATCGGCAGACAACTGAATTAAAATAATTCCACTTTAATTTAAAATTTAAGGTAAGATATTTAAATTTATAGAAATTTGTATTGCTGAAAATTTGCGGAAGGCTTTTAAAAATAAAATTATTATTTGATAAAATTTCTCCATTAACACGATACTTGTAATAGAGTTAACAGTCAATGAAATTTTTTACCATTGAAAATAAAACATTTTTCTATTTCTATTGTAGAAGGAAATCATTCTTAAGAAAGACTTTTTAGTACATGAAAAACTAAAAGAAAAAAAAACGATAAAAAATTAATAAGAATACACCTTTTTATTGTTCTTTGAATATTTTTTTACGTATAATCATATATTTTTTGTATGTTTTGCATATTATCCACCAACCTGGTTAGGATTAAGACAGCGAAAAAGTGTTAATTATGAAGAGAAAAAATAAGAAACAAAAAAATATATGACCTTAAAAGGAAAAAATATATTCATAGATATAATTCAAATACATTTACAATAACTACTCTTTAAATAACTTACAGGGACAGCAATGATAAATGAACCCATTCGAAAACAGTAACAGACGTAAAAACCGATATTGCAATATCCTGTTCAATTAAAAGAAATTTCATAAAAATTGGCGCTAGCAATGAAATGATAATTGAAGTGCTTTAAAAAAATAAAATAACAACAAACTAAGAAAGGTTTGAATATATCTCTCTCGTTGAGAAAGTATCTGCGATAAAAAAGCGGGAAGCACATAGTAGTTAAGTACTATTCGCATAAAATGAAGAACGTGTAAAATCGATGTTTTTATTAAAAATGAAAACAAATATAATCCTATCCACGATCGACCGACCAAATCATTTTTGTTTTAATTTACTTTTTTTCTTTCTTTTTTTCAGTTCGGACAATTTATTTACGTGTTTTCCTGGCTTGATTACATTGTATTTGCGGCTACAAGGCGAATGTTCACTGAAGGGTAATTTTTAATTTTCTCAGCTTCGCACTACATGATCCCGATTACTTAGTCATTTGTTTTTTGTTCTTATTTTTTTTTTACAATTGAATTTTCATGTATGGTTTAATATGTTCATTGCTTTTATTAATTTCGACCTATTCCGGTAGTCGTCTTTCATAAATTTACCACTAAATGGAAAAAGCATCATAAACATCAAAATCTAAATATTTCAGTTTACTTCAAAATAAAATATGAAATAATGAAAAAATAAAACCATTATTAATAAAAATTCTACACTTAACTTATTGATTGGCGATTTGTCGAATATTTTGGTTTTTACGATAAAATATCCTCTGGTATTTGAAATCTTTGTAACTGCAGAGCCGATTTAAAAAACATATTTTACGTGAAAAAGTCATTTATGATGATTTTACATTTAGGGACCATATGTATATCATTTTATTTAGTAACAAGGCATTTTATTAATTAGAGGAGACTATCGGAATATGGCCAATTGCGTTTAACAAAAACATTCGAAAAAAAGTATCTCGATAAGCAAAATAAAATCCCATTTAAAAAAAAATTAATGACAATGAACTTAAAAAAAATTGCGTTATAGCTAATTAATTACAAAACTATATATGTAAATGAGTACAGAAATGATGCAAAATAATGGAAAAGTAATTAACCGACCAAATAAACTTATAAATAGCAGTGTAGATTTGTATAGTAATCTATAACCGAAGCAATCACGACAAATTTTATAACATTATTTCTCCTATTAACGAATACTAAATTAGTAGGATATTTCCTAGTACAAATGAGGCTAAATATTAATTTTTATAAGACCGAGTATACTACCTAGTGTGAAGGATTAGTGTTATCCAATTATAGGGGAAAAACAAAACGCATTTTTGCGAAATTTTATCTGAACGATTTTTACAAAATAATTAATAAACAGACAGCGAAAAAATGTTACATACCTAACATAAAATCAGCGAATTATATCAGACTTAATCACTTAGTGGCATTTAATTGTACAGACGTTATCTTTAATTCGAATGTAAAATAATTGGTTTTCGCAAATTTATTTTTTATTTTAATTGTTTGAAGATAAATTAATGCAGTTTTCATTTGTTGCAAAATTAATTCAATAACAGAAAACTGGTGCGTTAAGAGTGTGAATTGGGGTGGTTTCATTGATTGATTCACGCGCTCACGTAACCATTGTAAGTCAATTATTACATACTCTTATAACATACTATAAAAACGCCCTCTGAAAATTAATAAAATTAACAACAAAAATTTCTTACATTTTAGGTACTTGTAGGCAAATAAATTATCAGGGCGTGTGGACACAATTTCGAAATTGTGAGGTTTAAATTAGGGCTCTCAAAATAACTCGAGAAATACAGTATTGGAGTTCTTCAATTTCGGTCCTCAGATAATTTTTTTTCGAGTAACTCGAGCAAACATTATTACTTAATTTGATATATCGATCAAACTGTAAGATGAAAGATTAAAAAACTTGTTTGACTTTCAGAATAGGACTTTTAATCATAGTTTAAATACAAAGGAAAAAAGATTGTTACATACTATTTGAGGTACTTAAGAACTTAACCATATAATTCGCTAACTTTTCATCAGCAGTGAAAATTAGAAAAAATAAAAAAAATTAATTAACAAATATTTTGCATTGCAATTCGTATGATTAACCTTGAAATAATTCAAAACAAACTAAGTGTTCTTGCTCCAGTTTACTTAATAAAAGAAATTACCAAAAAAGCAACACGCGACGAAAATCAATTCAAATTTAATCATTTGCTTGACATAAAAATGGGCGAAGTAGTTTTTCGTTTGTCTAAAGTCCTTTCAATTAAACTTAACTCTAATTTATTTTAGTATGCAAATTAAGTTCTTTATTTATATTTTCAATTTGTATGTTTAATTTCTTAATTTCAGCTGAATAATCACTTTTCTTTTCTGATTAATAAAACACATATAAGAACGAAAGAACAATGAAATTACCCATTACTAAATTAAGTGATAAGGGCATTAGATGCTATATTCGCTTATATATCATCTACATATATACTCGTCTAGCCAACTAAGAGATTCCGCAGAATACAATATGCATAGATTTGTATGTATGGGGAAAACTAAATGTTTGTTTGCATTTGCAAAACAAAAGGTAATTTTTTCACAGCAATACAAGTGCTAAGCATAAAAGTATATACTCAAAACTTACGTAAACACTAATAAATATATGAATGCAATTATCATCAAAAATACAAACAAGAAAATACTCCGAAATAATACTCTTGAACAGAGGAAATTAACAAGCAAATGTCCCAAAATAATCGGTAATCGTAAATTAAGCGATAAAACTTTGTAAGTAGTTTTAATCGTTTAGTACTTTAACGTAGCCGTTATAAATAAAGCCCTATCCGAGTTCACACTTAACAGACATCATGAAACAAAGAAGTACATCCTTGAGACGCTAAATTTATACATAAATTTGGTGAATTTTTTTTCTGGTGATGCGATATAACTTTAAAATTGAGCTGTGTGTGTAGACGACTATTAAGAATACATATAAAAACAAACAAACAGAAGAAGTAAACAGAAGAGGTGTAATTGAATTATCATCAACAAATTTTTGCTAATTATACGATGAACATTTGCAATATTGATATACTCGATTAAGATATTAAGAAAAGACGAAACAAGCATTTTGTATAAAAAACGTGAATAAAATGTCACGTAGAAGATGGAAGAATGATGGAGATTTTGAAGATATTTTTTTAGAAACATTGTAGCAACTAAAGGTTTTGCAGAGATAAGCAAAACTTTGAATTAAGTTCAACAGAAGATATTTGGTTCTATCTTTTCATATCTTTGCGAACGAGCAAAGTTTACCTTGTCCCTGAAGATCCACATATGCCTAAAATTTTCTAACCGGCAGCGGTTTATGTTTTGTCAGAATTTTAATAGTTATTACAAGTACATATGTATAATTTTGGGCATTTACTTTTAAGGTGTAAATGACACATAACAACAAAAGAACACTTGTCCAAAATGTAACAAAACTGTGAGCGGTTGATTTAGTGAACGAAACGTAAAGAACTGACTGAATATTAAAACTGAATAATTGTATTATTCTAATGATAATGAAAGAAAATAATAATAATTATAATACAAATCGTATAGTCATGTATATTTTTTTCACTACTTACTAAAAACCTTAGACTTTAGGTACTCTCACACAAAAAAGTACTGGTGATTCCGAATGTAATGTTTGTGATGGATATCAAGATAAAATTGGCTTCAATGCACGAAAAATGTTTTAAATCGAAAATGTGAACCGGTTCGTAATTTAAACATAACCTATGTACAAATTAATTAAGTATTGCGCATACACTTTTCCTTTTTGTCCACAAAAGCAAAAGAAAAAACAAAAATATAAATTTTTATTAACTGTTGCATTTATGTTTTTTGTTAAATAAATGATACGATTTTATTTAAATAATGAAAGCAAATTGGTATATCTTTATTAGATTGGGACAATATCCATGTACCTATTATAACAAAAGTATTAAGATCTTTTTAAGTATTGTCCTATTGTTATTAAGAGACCTAATGACATCAGTTTTATAGTTATATATTTTTGCGTAAAAATAACAAAGTTACAGAACTCGCCATGAGTTCTGAGAAACTTTACTAAAACTTGATTATATCATGGTGTCATCAATCTAGCAGTAGTAGCATTCATCGAATTTATTAGTTTTATGTAAAAGAAATTTTATTATTGATCCCATATTCAAATCTAATTTGTCCAGTCTAGTTTTTGGCATTAAGTTTTAAAAAAAAATCTATAAACTATTTATATGTATAAAAAGCGACGTTATACATATTCCCTTTTTAATGAAAGGATAAAATCTAATGTTAATTGATATTTAACGTTCCTATTGAAGTAGATCCGTACAATTTTTATTTATTCTTCCAATAACTTATGATCATATATCTGTTCTGTTACCGATTACAATAATAATGGTGGCATAATTTTTACTAAAATTTTGTCTGCAGATATTCTAAGTTTTTGCCCGTGATTTTAAATGCAAATATAAATAATATTTAGCAATATTTCAAAAATAAGCTCAGTTGGTTAAAAGTTGATATTAAATGGTTCGAGAATTTCTTTTACTTTATAATCTGATTGTGGTTCACATAGTATCAATTGAAGAAAAATTTGAAAAATAATTTTTATACATAGAAAAAATGCAAATTTCTTATTAACTGCTCCAAAACTTATTGAACAATTCTAGATAAAATGTCCGGAATACCTTTACCAAATTTTATAAATTATCGAATTTCATTTTTTTTTAAATTTAAAACACTGTTATTTTTGTATTCTTATATCATAATTTTGATTTTTAATTGTTACTATTTTGAGTTTTGTTCTTAAAAGATTTATAAAAAGTCTAAGTATAAAACGATTGAATTCGTTTTATTTTATATATAATCGTATTAACATCTTCAAGTACCTAAGAAATGTTGCATGATTTCAGCTGTAAAAAGTGAAATTGCCTCGTGTAAGGCTTTCAGAGTAGGTTTCTTAGATTTAAGATTAATGAGTTTGTTTGTTATCTGAAAATTAATAAACAAAATTTTAAGGAGCAATCATGATTCCTAGATCATCTACTGCTACTACTGCTATCACTGTTTCAATTAAAATTACTTAAGAAACTAACTTAGAATTATAATAAAGAGAAAAACTTCGGTATAATTTGAAAATTTGTTAATTAAAAAGAAAAAATGTGAAGTCATTTAAATTTATCCTTATTATTCTTAAGTATATATTTATCGCACTACTACTGTTGCTTCAGACAACAAGAACAAAGATCAGGAAGCCAATCTTAATGAACTTCCAAAATAACACCACGTCGCCTATCTATTTAAGAAAGACATTTATCAAGAAAACCGAAGAAACATCATTAAATCTGTTGGTATTATTAAGAAGTCCTTAATTTATGTAACGTAAGGTTACACGAAAACCACTATTTTTTAATAAATGAACAAAGATAAACAGCTTAACGAATAAAAATTCGAATTATTTTTTTAAGTAATTGAGAGAAAAACAAAATAATTTAATAATAATAAGAGGAAGGAGAGGGTTGCTGGCGCGGATGATGTGCTTGGAGATGAAAACACCCAAAGTCAAGTAATATATTAAATTAAAATATAAAAAGGGAGTAACGAACCAAAAAACAGCAATAATGCTACATAAACTTCTTTTTAATTTTAAATTCTTGCCATCCTCTCCATAGAGGTTATGTACAATTATTGAGAGTTTTTAGATGTTTATTGAAGCTATTGAATTATATTTATATACTTCGATTTTATTACCATAAAACAAATAACGACGCTAAATGAGTCAAAAAGGGTAGATTTACTGCGGAATGGATGGGAAAAAAATATTTGTAAAAGAACTGATTATATTGAGAATAGATTTTGAGGAGTAAATAAAACTTGAGTACGAGATCATTAGTCGTTTTATTTCTTTATTAGTATACCATTGAAAATTTTAAGGATCCTGTTTACTGGGAGTTAAATTTCGTCCGATACATTTTTTTTCAGAGTGCGTAGTTTTCGAGACCTTCGGGTGCTGTGATGTGGTATCATTTACAACGCTAGTTTAATAAATGTAAGTAAATACTCAAATTTAGAATTAAGTTCAATTAAAACTATTGCAAATTTGTAAAATAAACAAATATGTATTTAACATAATCTGTAACTTTTTATTTACCGTCCCCTTCTTTTTCTATTCCAAAGAATTTTCAGAAATTAGAATTCTTTCATTTCATAAAATATTAAGGAAAAAAAACATAATGGCGATTTTCCATCGTAGCCCGTAAATGTCGAGGCGGGGCGTTAAACCAAATAAAATAAAATCATAATTAAAAATCGCTGCCCGTTTGGAGATTTTATTTCTTTCTATTTGTCGCCTACAGAATGCGTGTGAGAATTCACTACACACACACAGAACCCCATGTGCCGCTCTGGCGTCCTGCCCCCTTGTCCACAAGCCAAAAAATTCCGATGAGCGATTCCAAAACTTCGAAAATTCGACCAGGAGCACCAGGGGCCCAGAAATCGCAGCAGGCAAATTTCAACCTCAAAAAGTGCCGGCGAAAAAGGGCAAAACAAAAATAAAATACGTCACAACACGACGAAAAATCGCCGATCCCCCGAAGAGCGTCAGCCGAACAATTTACCCACATTCCCACATGCGGCATGCACTACACGAATACGTGTGACGCACACCACCGCATGCGTCACCCAGCAAGAAGGTGAAATTCCACTCGGCCGGTCTAAAAATCGACCAGGAGCACCAGGCGCCCAGAAACCGTAGTAGGCAAATTCTGACGTGAAAAAGCGACGGGAAAAAAACAAAACAAAAATAATATTGTCTCATGACGCGATTGACGTCAGAAGGGGAAGGATGAGATTCAGTGAGTGAAACCGCGATAAAATTTCCCTCCTATCTACCAAAAGTTGAGTGAATGCAACAGAAAACAAGTGCGCAAGTGTGATTGTACTAAAATCAAAATCCACCATTTTGCAAAATTTGTTTTGACATTTAGTTGATTGCGAACCGGCGGCGCGTGGACTTTTCTTGTTTATTTTCTTGATAACGCGTTCCGTTTAATATAATATTAATTATTAATTTTTGCAAAATACTGATTTTTTATTTAACTTTCACCTCAAATAAAAATTTTTACCGGAATGGAATCGATGGGGGCTTTCATAGTTGTTTACCAATTTTGTCAATGTCCGTGCGAGGCCCTCAACTGGTTAATTGGAAAATATTATTTACAACGAATTATTTAAAGGCGTCCTAAGCAAGAATCCAGGTGATCGTCCAGGATGTCACCGTGGTTTCATGTATATTGAGAATCATAGTATACCATGGAAAATTTTAAGGATCCTGTTTACTGGGAGTTAAATTTCGTCCGATACATTTTTTTTTCAGAGTGCGTAGTTTTCGAGACCTTCGGGTGCTGTGATGTGGTATCATTTACAACGCTAGTTTAATAAGCGTAAGTAAATACTCAAATTTAGAATTAAGTTCAATTAAAACTATTGCAAATTTGTAAAATAAACAAATATGTATTTAACATAATCTGTAACTTTTTATTTACCGTCCCCCTTCTTTTTCTATTCCAAAGAATTTTCAGAAATTAGAATTCTTTCATTTCATAAAATATTAAGGAAAAAAAACATAATGGCGATTTTCCATCGTAGCCCGAAAATGTCGGGGCGGGGCGTTAAACCAAATAAAATAAAATCATAATTAAAAATCGCTGCCCGCTTGGAGATTTTATTTCTTTCTATTTGTCGCCTACAGAATGCGTGTGAGAATTCACTCACACACACACAGAACCCCATGTGCCGCTCTGCCGTCCTGCCCTCTTGCCGATAAGCCAAAAAATTCCGCGCTGCGATTCCAAAACTTCGAAAATTCGACCAGGAGCACCAGGGGCCCAGAAATCGCAGCAGGCAAAATCCAACCTCAAAATGTGCCGGAAAAGAGTAAAAAAAAGATAAAATACGTCACAGCACGACGAAAAATCGCCGATCCCCCGAAGAGCGTCAGCCGAACAATTTACCCACATTCCCACATGCGGCATGCACTACACGAATACGTGTGACGCACACCACCGCATGCGTCACCCAGCAAGAAGGCGAAATTCCACTCGGCCGGTCTAAAAATCGACCAGGAGCACCAGGCGCCCAGAAACCGTAGTAGGCAAATTCTGACGTCAATAAGCGATGGGAAAAAAACAAAACAAAAATAATATTGTCTCATGACGCGATTGACGTCAGAAGGGGAAGGATGAGATTCAGTGAGTGAAACCGCGATAAAATTTCCCTCCTATCTACCAAAAGTTGAGTGAATGCAACAGAAAACAAGTGCAAGTGTGATTGTACTAAAATCAAAATCCACCATTTTGCAAAATTTGTTTTGACATTTAGTTGATTGCGAACCGGCGGCGCGTGGACTTTTCTTGTTTATTTCCTTGATAACGCGTTCCGTTTAATATAATATTAATTATTAATTTTTGCAAAATACTGATTTTTTATTTAACTTTCACCTCAAATAAAAATTTTTACCGGAATGGAATCGATGGGGGGCTTTCATAGTTGTTTACCAATTTTGTCAATGTCCGTGCGAGGCCCTCAACTGGTTAATTGGAAAATATTATTTACAACGAATTATTTAAAGGCGTCCTAAGCGAGAATCCAGGTGATCGTCCAGGATGTCACCGTGGTTTCATGTATATTGAGAATCATCACTTCTTCAACAGAGAAATGCTAAAAAGTGAGTTGACTCAATTAAGATTTTGTCAAAAAGTGAAGGACGCTGAAGCTCCTCGTGCTCTTTCAAAATAATCCCTGCAAAAAGAAACCTAAACTCCTACTTAAGCGATATATTCTGCGCAGACATCAAGCAAATTGAGAGAAATTTTGATTTGGGTCTAGGAATATTAAATACTAACAGACAAAATAAAAATATGTAAATCCTTATTTAATCGGAACTTGGCCATTTTAAAATTGTTTATCTAAACATTTTTGCGGGAAATTTATTAAAATATGTTACAGAGCAAATAAACTTTAATCGTATTATTCGTAGTATTCGGAAAACCCAAAATTTTCAGGTCTGTTTTGGATGCTACGAGCAGAACGTAAATTTGAATTTATTCACAAAACGATAACTACTATCGATAATTTGAAGTCTTAACATCCTTGTTACAACCATTTTTTGTGTAAAAACATTAGTTTAGTTCAAATAAAATTAATCTTGATAATATTAATCCTTCACCCGGAAACTCTTAAACATCGATATTATTTAACGCATGATAATAAAATCTTTTTCACCCGCATCTAATCTTGGATTAAAAGAATTTTAATCGGAGGCCCTTGTCAATTAAGCTGACCTTCCTCTATAATATTTTATTCTTGTTTTAAACTTTCCATTAAAATAATCGTTTTTATGTTAAGCGGGAAAAAATACATGAATGGAATTTAAACATTTTTACAATAGCTATTGAAGGTATAGTCGCAGCAATGTTACAATTCACATTCATTATCTACCTTCATGTGAATCGAAACTCCTTTTTAAGTAGATAGTTGAACCATTAAAACCATTCTTCATCATTTTACCTTCTAATTTACTTGTTTACGTGTTTTGTATTTTATTTCCCATTTTGATTTTCTTTCATGTACTTTTAGATGGACCAAAAGCAAGTTACACCTCCATTTAACCCTCGATTGGATTCCAACAAAGACTTGGCCAATTTCCCTGCAGAATTCACAGACGCCAGATGATAGTAAGTAACCCTTTTTTGTATGTTTGATTCTCACATATCCTTCGTAATTGTAACCGTAGTAAGGCTTTAAGGCATGCTTTTCAAAAATGTTGCTTTACTAAACTAAACATAAGATCAATGTGTTCGAGACATCCAAAATATTTTATGTGTGGCGAAACTATTAAAGGATTAATGTAATTTATATTAATTGTAATTTGCTTTTTTCTTTTTGTTCTCCTGCAGGCGTGTCATATGCAAAATAAATCAGTCCAAGTTCGAGGGAATCGAGTATGTGAATCCATTGTTAATATCATTGAACGATTTCGTCTGATACCACGCATCTTGCGAGCAGGTAGATACTTTTTGTTTTATCATAGGTACGAAACTAAATTCATACTATTAAATTTTTTATCGATTTAAGAAGTTGGTCGCAACACTGATCTGCAAAAATTTTACCTCGAATATCTTTTATAGAACATTTTCTTTAGATTATGGTTCCAAAAATGAAATTGTTCCAGCACGTCACGTTTAGGAGAAACAAGGGATCGAAAAGTCAAAAAAGCCATAATTTGGTCATAGCAACTAATAAAACTTTTAGCTGCAAGGAAGGTCTCACAATACCAGGCTTTAAATGATAAAGGCCTATTGAACGAATTTGTAACACAACTCAAAAATCCTTAACGTCTATATAAATCAGTTATTTATATACTATTTTAAAAATTGGTCATCATTTTTATTTTTTTGCTTTTTCCAAAATAGAACCCCTCTTTCTTAATCACCCACAGGAAAAAAGCTTCTTTTGTTATATTCATCGTCGATTATTCTTGATATTAAGTATTTTTTTGGAAAGTCGTGCGTCGAAATATTCGCCACAAGAATTTTCCTGAAACATTATTCAAAGGGCTTGAAGGGAAAATAAAATATGTATATAATTTCATTTCTAAATTTTCGCAATTCAAAATTTGCTACATTCCTGGAAAAAAAGAGCATAAAGCGAGGGATGTGGGCATTAATTTAGGTGGAAATCAAAAAATCCTTGAAAATCTCCAAAATTTTATTTCTTCTATTTTTCGCCTATAAAATAAAAGTGAATTAAAATTTGCCCACACGGCCACTTTCCGAACTACCCCCAAAAGAGCGAAAAACACGCAAAGTTATGTGAATCAAGTCGCGAGGTATGGTAAGAGTTTAAAATTCGCGTAAGTGAAACGGCGATAAAAATTTCCCCTATCCACTAAAAGTGGAGTGAATGCGACAGACGCATTGACGGGATGGGGAAGTGTGTCTGAGATAAACTCAAGAAATCACCGATTTGAGGCCGCCATATTGAATTTATTTTGACATTTAGCTGATCGCGGGCCGCCGGAATGCGAGCAATTTTCGTCGCGTAGTTCGGTCTGCTTACTTTTCGCAAGAATTGTTAATTAATTGAAAAATTATAGAAATGTTTTTTCGCAGAAATGGCGACCGTGGAAAGCTCCGAAGACGTTAATTGGCGGATTGTGGAGTTTCCGTCACTTAAAAGAGCAGCACCAGCAGAAGATTGAAAGCAGCAGCAATGTAAAAAAATAATTCCATTTAGAATTAAGTTCAATTTGAAGTGTGTGAAATTTGTAAAATTGAGTATCGTTTAAAATAGACATTTTAAAAAAATTCACAATTTTTGATTTACCCACCCCCCTGCCTCAACCACTCCAAAAAAGTTTTCATTAATGAGCTCCACCAATTGATCGCTTCTTAAGACCAAAAAGTAAGAGTCAATTTGCTCCTGGAGGAAATTGTTGTATTTATAAGAAATCGCATCATGGCTAGATTATTGCTTATCTAAAATTTTATTTATCCAATAAGAGTTAGAAAAGTCATGGCGGCCGCCTACAGAGCCTGCAAAAGAGCAGAGCAGATTCTGTTTACAAACAGCCCAAAAATGTAAACAAAAACAATAACAAAGAGCGCCATCTGGCCTCTTGCTGCGGTTTCTGGGCTCCTGTTACAAAAATCGGATTTTGCTGCACGGTCGCCCGGCCAGGCACCGATCGGCAAAATCCGATTTTAGCAACAGGAGCCCAGAAACGATAGTAGGGGAAATCCGGGCCTAAAAAATTCCCAGAACTTGCTGCGGTTCCTGGGCTCCTGTTACAAAAATCGGATTTTGCTGCACGGTCGCCCGGCCAGGCACCGATCGGCAAAATCCGATTTTAGCAACAGGAGCCCAGAAACGATAGTAGGGGAAATCCGGGCCTAAAAAATTCCCAGAACTTGCTGCGGTTCCTGGGCTCCTGTTACAAAATTCGGATTTTGCTGCACGGTCGCCCGGCCAGGCACCGATCGGCAAAATCCGATTTTAGTAACAGGAGCCCAGAAACGATAGTAGGGGAAATCCGGACCAAAAAATTCCCAGAATTTCCCCTGCGTGACGTCAAATTTCCCAAAACAAACCAAAGCCACGCCTCCTTCTCAACACAACTTTCCCCTGCCATGGCCGACTGAAAACAAAAACATTCTCATTTTGATCAAGTAAAAACATGAAAAATGGCTGAAAGGAGACATTAAAATTCCACTTTTCAGAAATCTTGCATCTCAGAAATTCAATAAAAAATACACTAATTTATTTAAATTTTTATTCACTAATTTCTTGAACAATTTTAACAAATTGTTTTCTTAAAATTATTTGTTTGACAAAAAGTGGCTGGTCGCTACTCCTGGTGCTGCTCCTTTCAAGTGACGAAAACTCCGCAATCCGCCAGAAGACGTGCTCCAAGCTTTTCACCGTCGTCTTTTCTGCAGAAAAAGCACGTCTATAATTTTTCAATTAATTTCATTCTTGCGAAAAGCAAGCAGACCGAATTACGCGACGAAAATTACTCGCATCCCGGCGGCCGGCGATCAACTAAATGTCAAAACAAAATCAATATGGCGGCCTCAAATCGGTGAAATCTTGAGGCTATTTCAGAAATCAGCTACTACACTACCCCTGCGTTTGTCGCATTCACTCCACTTTTAGTGGATAGGGGGAATTTTTATCGCCATTTCACTCAAGCGAATTTTAAACTCTTGCCGTACCCACCTCACACATTCTATGTCACAAAAATTGGATAGCCATAAGAAAAAAAAAAGTAAACAAAAAACGCTCTAATCGTTATTTAACTTATCAAGTATTATTTTTTCCAAACTTTATTTAAAAAATAAATAAATAAAAATGATGTCCTGGGTATAGTTAAAGTAATTTTGGCACAATTTCAATTTTGATAACATTTTTTTTAAATTAATTGAATATCTCTGACTAAAATTTACTAGTGCAAATATCCATAGATATTGTGCAAAACGCAATGTATATTATTATTAATATTATAATAGCAATTCATAAAAATGTAATTTTTTTAAATAATTGAAAGTTCGAAATCGATTACATGTAGAAATTAGCAAGCTCAGGAATTATTCTTCAGTGCATCATTACCCAATTTTTTTAAACATTTTATTAAAGAATAAAAGTTATTTCTTATCTAGAAATATAATTTCTTTTTCTATAGGGCTGCTGGAAAGTGGTTAAAATATAGAATTTAGTATTTTACTTATGATACATATAATATGCCTTAAAGGTCTGTTTTAGAAGATTTGGTGCTTTAAATTTGAATTTTATAAATAACATTAAAAATATGCAGCAAACTTATGTGTTACAAAAATTTACGAATTTACTACACAATTTTACTAATTCTTCGATTGTGTAGGTAAAATTTAATTTGGAAAACTGCATAAATTGTGTGACAACGTTTTAAATTATTTTATTAAATTTTTAGTGTGTTAAGTGGGGTACTGCTGATAACAGAACTCATTCCATAAGCAAATTTTATAATTGTATGTAATTAACTGATTTATATAAAAGTTAAGGATTTTTGAGTTGTGTTACAAATTCGTTCAATAGGCCCTTATCATTTAAAACCTTGTATTGTAACACCTTCGTTGCAGCTAAAAGTTTTATTAGTTGGTATGTATGATCAAATTATGTTTTTTTTTAATTTTTCGATCTCTTGTTTGTCCAAAACGTGCAGGAACATTTTTATTTTTGGAACCATAATCTAAAGAAAACGTTCTATAAAATAGATATTCGAGGTAAAATTTTTGCAGATCAGTGTTGCGACCAACTTCTTAAATCGATAAAAAAAATTAATATGTAGTATGAATTTAGTGTCACACCTATGATAAAACAAAAAGTATCTACCTGCATATTATATGAATAAGCTCGCAAGATGCGCGGTATCAGACGAAATCTTTCAATGATATTCACATACTCGAAACCCTCGAACTCGGACTGATTTATTTTGTCTATGACACGCCTGCAGGGGAAGAAAAAGAAAAAAGCAAATTACAATATAAATTACATTAATATTTTAATAATTCCGCCACACAAAATATTTTGGATGTCTCGAATATACATTGATCTTATGATTCTTATGTTTAGTTAAGTAAAGAAACATTTTTGAAAAGCAATGCCTTAAAGCCTTACTACGGTTACAATTACCAAGGATATGTGAGAATCAAACATACAAAAAAGGGCTACTTACTATCATCTGACATCAATTGCACACCTTCTACTGCGAATTCGGACAGGGACTTGGCCAATTCTTTGTTGGAATCTAATCGAAACTTAAATCAAGGCGTAACTTGCTTTTGGTCCATCTAAAATTACATGAAAGAAAATAAAAATCGGAAATAAAATATAATACAAAACACGTAAACAAGTAAATTAGAAGGTGAAATGATGAAGAATGGTTTTATTGCTTCAACTACTTAAAAAGAGTTTCGATTCACATGACGGTAGATAATGAATGTGATTCGAAAGAAGATATTAATAGTCGATCCCCGACTAAAATTCTTTTAATCCAAGATTAGATGCGGGTGAAAAAGATTTTATTATCATGCGATAAATAAAATCGATGTTTAGTAGTTTCCGGGTGAAGGATTAATATCATAAGAATAAATTTATTTAAACTAAACTCACGTTTTTACACAAAAAATGTTTATAAAACCTTTAAAGAATGTTAAGACTTACAATTATCAATAGTAGTTATCGTTTTGTGAATAAATTCAACTCTAAGAACAGGGACTCAATGACAGAGTTGTAAATGAATGATAATTTGAAAAGGACATGTTAAAACTTGCTGTAATAATGTCTGTATCACTTTTAAATAAATATGTTTACGTTCTGCTTGTAGCATCCCAAACAGACCTGAAAATTTTGGTTTTTCCGAAACTGGTTAAAGTTTATTTGCTCTGTAACATATTTTAATAAATTTTAAAACAATTTTAAAATGGAAAATAAAAGTGGTTGAACCTCCTTTTGAGCAAGTTGCGATTAAATAAGGATTTATTTTTATTTTGTCTGTTAGTATTTTATATTCCTAGACCCAAATCAAAATTTCTCTCAATTTGCTTCATGTCTGCGCAGAATATATCGCTTTAAGTAGGAGTTTAGGTTTCTTTTTTTAGGGATTATTTTGAAAGAACACGAGGAGCTTCAGCGTCCTTCACATTTTGACAAAATCTTAATTGAGTCAACTCACTTTTTAGCATTTCTCTGTTGAAGAAGTGATGATTCTCAATATACATGAAACCACGGTGACATCCTGGACGATCACCTGGATTCTCGCTTAGGACGCCTTTAAATAATTCGTTGTAAATAATATTTTCCAATTAACCAGTTGAGGGCCTCGCACGGACATTGACAAAATTGGTAAACAACTATGAAAGCCCCCCATCGATTCCATTCCGGTAAAAATTTTTATTTGAGGTGAAAGTTAAATAAAAAATCAGTATTTTGCAAAAATTAATAATTAATATTATATTAAACGGAACGCGTTTTCAAGAAAATAAACAAGAAAAGTCCACGCGCCGCCGGTTCGCAATCAACTAAATGTCAAAACAAATTTTGCAAAATGGTGGATTTTGATTTTAGTACACTCACCTTGCGCACTTGTTTTCTGTTGCATTCACTCAACTTTTGGTAGATAGGAGGGAAATTTTATCGCTGTTTCCCTCACTGAATCTCATCCTTCCCCTTCTGACGTCAATCGCGTCATGAGACAATATTATTTTTGTTTTGTTTTTTTCCCGTCGCTTTTTGACGTCAGAATTTGCCTACTACGGTTTCTGGGCGCCTGGTGCTCCTGGTCGATTTTTAGACCGGCCGAGTGGAATTTCGCCTTCTTGCTGGGTGACGCATGCGGTGGTGTGCGTCACACGTATTCGTGTAGTGCATGCCGCATGTGGGAATGTGGGTAAATTGTTCGGTTGACGCTCTTCGGGGGATCGGCGATTTTTCGTCGTGTTGTGACGTATTTTATTTTTGTTTTGCCCTTTTTCGCCGGCACTTTTTGAGGTTGAAATTTGCCTGCTGCGATTTCTGGGCCCCTGGTGCTCCTGGTCGAATTTTCGAAGTTTTGGAATCGCAGCGCGGAATTTTTTGGCTTATGGGCAAGGGGGCAGGACGGCAGAGCGGCACATGGGGTTCTGTGTGTGCGTGAGTGAATTCTCACACGCATTCTGTAGGCGACAAATAGAAAGAAATAAAATCTCCAAGCGGGCAGCGATTTTTAATTATGATTTTATTTTATTTGGTTTAACGCCCCGCCCCGACATTTTTGGGCTACGATGGAAAATCGCCATTGTTTTTTTTCCTTAATATTTTATGAAATGAAAGAATTCTAATTTCTTAAAATTCTTTGGAATAGAAAAAGAAGGGGACGGTAAATAAAAAGTTACAGATTATGTTAAATACATATTTGTTTATTTTACAAATTTGCAATAGTTTTAATTAAACTTAATTCTAAATTTGAGTATTTACTTAAATTTATTAAACTAGCGTTGTAAATGATACCACATCACAGCACCCGAAGGTCTCGAAAACTACGCACTCTGAAAAAAAAATGTATCGGACGAAATTTAACTCCCAGTAAACAGGATCCTTAAAATTTTTTTCAATGGTATACTATGATTCTCAATATACATGAAACCACGGTGACATCCTGGACGATCACCTGGATTCTCGCTTAGGACGCCTTTAAATAATTCGTTGTAAATAATATTTTCCAATTAACCAGTTGAGGGCCTCGCACGGACATTGACAAAATTGGTAAACAACTATGAAAGCCCCCCATCGATTCCATTCCGGTAAAAATTTTTATTTGAGGTGAAAGTTAAATAAAAAATCAGTATTTTGCAAAAATTAATAATTAATATTATATTAAACGGAACGCGTTTTCAGGAAAATAAACAAGAAAAGTCCACGCGCCGCCGGTTCGCAATCAACTAAATGTCAAAACAAATTTTGCAAAATGGTGTATTTTGATTTTAGTACACTCACACTTGCGCACTTGTTTTCTGTTGCATTCACTCAACTTTTGGTAGATAGGAGGGAAATTTTATCGCTGTTTCCCTCACTGAATCTCATCCTTCCCCTTCTGACGTCAATCGCGTCATGAGACAATATTAGTTTTGTTTTGTTTTTTTCCCGTCGCTTTTTGCCGTCAGAATTTGCCTACTACGGTTTCTGGGCCCCTGGTGCTCCTGGTCGAATTTTCGAATTTTTCGACTCGCCCTGTGCGGAATTTTGCCTTCTTGGTGGTAGTGCGGCGGCATGTGGGAGTGTGGGTGAATTCTCGCACGCATTCTGTAGGTGAAAAATAGAAGAAATAAAATCCCCTCGTGATAAGAGATTTTTAATGATTATTTGATTTTACCTGGATTAACTCCAGGTTTAATTGAATTATTTAATTAACTAAATGGCTGGTATAACAAATTTCATGCATTTTTATTTTCCTGAAAACTTACCTTTTTTGTCTTAGAAAGCATTCAATTGATGAAACTATAATTTCTGCAAATTCTTTGGAAGGAAGGGGCGGCAAATAAAAAATTACAGTTTTTGTTAAATGTTTATTTTAAACGTTTATTCATTATTTTACCAATTTAATTTAAATTTAAATACAATTATTTATTTGCATTGTGAATGGAGAAATTTAAAAACTTTAAAAGTCGACTTGCTTAGCTTCTGCATACAAATTAAAAAACAATTTATTAAACTACCTTTTTACTAAACGAATATTTCAGCAATTTTAACATATTTTTTTGATTTTATAAAGCAAGTGGATCACTTCAGCTGAAAGTTTCTTCCTTGGATATTTCCAGAGTTAAGTTCTGCTTCCAGAGCCCTGATCCTGGGCGATTGGTTTTTGTGGAGAACAATAAAATAAATTATTAATTAAGAGGATTATGAATTAAATATTAAAATTAATATTACTATGAAATCCTATCGATTAAGAACAAAAAACTCCAGGGATTTAAGGAAAAATATAAGAAAAATGCCTATAGAGCAAAATTTTTAAATACAGTAGCCCAAACCATTATGTAGGGTAAAAACCAGATGGAAATAATATAAAGCCTGGCTCCGGTTCTAGTTTTTAGGCCGCAGAAGGTCTAAATTTAATTTTTTTATTAAAATTGTTACCTTAGAATAAAGTAATTATTATGGATTTAAGGAATTTCTCATTGGTGTTTTCTAAAGACTTTCTAAAAAGTAAACAACATAAAAAAAAAATCATAAAATATGCACTAATAAGAAAAAGTTTCTTTCCATATATTTGGAATACCTGAAAAACAGCTCTAGAATTACAAAATCATGTAAAGTTCGGTCTGTAACAGTTGCAGAAAATATTTTCCCACGTTTATCACCGAACCTCTTGAAGAAATAATTTCAAACATAATTTACTCTTTCTACAGAAGATAAGATCCGTAAAGAAAGCTTAACAGACACCAAAACGTGTTCTGCGTTTCTGAAATAAAATAATAAAAAGCCGTGGAATGTTTTCAATAAGCAGTAGTTAAAATGAGAGCAAAGTAACTCCTCAATGAAATTGGCATACAAATGAGGCGATGGGCAGCCGTCGCGCAATCGAAATTCACCATCTAAGTGGAAAGTAAGTGACCAGCGTAAAGAGCCCATTTATAGTAAAATCTATTGAAAGGAAAAGTCCGGAGGAACATTTTACTTTTCATTAGCAAAGAGATCAGTTGATGTCACTGCCTTTATTACTTCATTGAATACAAAGTTTTGTTAATGGTAAATGGTTTTCTTTTATATAACATTTGTTTCTAGAAATAAATATTGCATTTTCTTCTAATTCAATTTTCACATAATTGAAGATAATTTCTCCAAAGCATCTATTCTATAAGTAGGAAATAAACTTTTCAACCCCAAGAAACAAAATGCGTCGGCTTTAAAGTTCTGAAATTTGTTTATTGAAACATTTAAAAAATCGAAGTTTTGAGGAATAATTGAAAAGAAATAAAAACAGAAAAACATCTCAAGATAAGATCAAGGAACTTTATACCCCATTAACTCAATAACCACCATAATTGTCTCTAAAAGAAAAACCAAATTTAAAAATAATTAGGATAATAATCATAGTAGCATGGAACTATAGAATCATAAAAACAATTTGATAAGAAATATAGACTCACAGAAAAAAATTGAATTTTCAATAAAACGTTTGATTAAGGGTTTAAAAATAATAAAACAGAAAAAAATTGGTTTTTACCTATATTCGGAAGTACAATACAATATCACGCACGATAGCATAATTGGCCCAGCTTACGTTTTGTTATAGGTCTTTAAGCAGATGAATATTTTGGGTACATTTCTTGAAAGGACCTCATCAATTAATCCTCCTTTCTTGCGAGAGGGGTACTTAAGGAAATTACATGCAATGAAACTAAATGATAGCCAGTTATCAAAAGGAGAATGGCTACGGCACCGAAAAGTAACTAACATTTTAGTCTTGTGACTTCTCTGTTTCCTCTTAGACCATTATAATGTTGAAAATAATAAAAGTCTCGTTTTTAATAATCTTAACATTTAATTCAACTCATAGTTCATACCAAACTTTGGTACCTGAATTTTTAGACGATTTTATAGAATATCAAAAATTATCCACAAAAGTTACTCTTTTTTTATGTCACAAACAAGGTAAGCGTTCATTCAACCTTTTCAATTGTTAGATAAAGATGAATCTTGAGAATTATGTTACAGAAAATCTGGCTAAAATTGCCAGGAAATTATCAGCCCCAGTTATTTTCAAAACAATTGGGGAATTTAATTTGTCAAAGGAGGTTATCTTATTTATCATCGATTTGCAATGTCCAGAGACAAAAGCAGTTTTAGAAAACAAAATTGATCCCAAATATTTTTCATCACCCTTTTATTGGATTATGTTTACAAATAGCTCTGAATATTTTCCAAACATGAATGCTTTGCCGGACAGTAACATTTTTCTAGTGGCATTAAAAGGAAATGGTTTTAAAGTGACTCAATGTACGTAAGTTTTTTAAGACTTGTTTTAAGAAGAACGACTCATAAAAAAATTAAGCCACGCCTGCCGTAAAAGAGTACATATCTCATATTATTATCGGTGGTAATGAGTAAGTATAGAAATTTTAAATAGTTGCTATATTCAATATCAGTGGCTAACGAATTAATATTGCTGTTTTGTGTTATCCAGGCCAAATATTTTTTATATATTTTATTCATTTTTTTTGGAAAAATGGTAAGCTTACCATTGGGTTTTGTTTTCCATTGTTTAAAAGTCACTCATTATGACAATCAGCCAAGCAGTGTAGAAATAAAAATTGAAAAAATTATAAAATATGTATATAAAAAAAAAAAAATAGACAGCACAATGTTGATATTTTTTTTTTTTTGTAATTAATCCGCCATTGATTTTCTACATCGATTAACATCATCTAGTCTCCGTGGTAAACTTTTCTACTTTTGCTCAAATAAAAAAAAAACAAAAAACAATATTAAAACATCAACCACGGATATCGAATATAAAAACTATTTAGAATTTCAATACTCATTACCACGGATAATTAATCTGAGATCGATTTTTTCGTCGAGTCTGGGTCACATTTGACTCGCCTCCTGTATTGTTTTCTTTAAAGTTTCTTTTTTAATATACATAATACCTATGTACAGTTTACAAAATAGGATCGAAAAGTTCCCCAATCATTGAGTTTCACAGTACTTGGTCGCCAGCTAAGGGACTAATATTGTCGCAGCCTGAAAAAATCTTATCAAAACGCCGACGTAATCTTCAGGGAAAGGATCTTATGGCTAGCATTGTTATAACAAATAACAACACCTTGAACCATTTGGAGGACATGAAGGATAAACACATTGATTCTATAACGAAAGTGAACTTTCAAATAACGAAAATTCTAATATCAGCAGTTAATGGTACAATGAAATGGAGCCCAGTGGACACTTGGGGATATGTAGATCCAAAAACTGGAACTTGGAATGGAATGACTGGAGAGTTGGCCTACAATAGGGCTGAAATCGGCGGTAATATTTAAAAGGATTTTATTTTAAAATGATTTTATTTTAAAATATGCAAATACTGCAGGCACTGGCATGTTTATGGTCGCCGCTCGAATTCCATTTCTTGATTACCTTTCAATGACAGTGCCAACTATCTCAGCATTTATTTTTCGCGAACCTCCACTTTCTTATGTTTCCAATATTTATTCATTACCATTTACAAGAAGGGTGTGGATTGGCGCTGGTGCTCTCGTCGCACTTTCCGTCTTTGTTATTCTTCTCACTGTAACTCTTGAGAGGAAACGTGATTCTATGAAAACCGGAAAATTAACAATTAGATTTCGACCATCTGACTTTATTCTTCTTGCAATTAGCGCTATGTGCCAGATGGGAACATTAATACCACCAAAAATTATTTCAACAAGAATTTGCACAGTAAGTTTTATGTATGTGTTAAGCTTATTGCATAAATTCAAATAAAAACCTCTTTTTTTAGTCTTTTGTAAGTAGTTATAAAAAGTTATCAGTAATTATAAGTATTAACATTATGACCACTTAAATTAACGCTTTCTATCACGTTCGCGGATGGTTTGAATTTACAAAAACTCAATGAAAAGCACATTAAAACAAATATATGTAGGTACCTACTTCAGAAATTTATTGCTCATGAAAAAACCGTTGAAAACAAGAATTATGACATTTTTCATAGAATTGTCTTAACAAATTAAAGATTCTAAACATCATATATGAATTTTCGAATTATAATAGAAATTTTCAACTTTCTTTTCTAGATATTTTTTCTAATAGCGGTTCTCTTCTTGTACACATCTTATACAGCAAATATAGTGGCATTGCTTCAATCAACAACAAAAAGTATTCAAACATTATCAGATCTTCTTAACTCACAATTAAAAGTTGGTGTAGATGACACCCCCTATAACCGCTACTATTTTCCAGTAAGACAATATACCTTTTAAATTTAAAATAAAAGTTTTATTATACAACTAAATATGAAAATATTGTAGACAGCAACAGAGAAAGTCAGAAAAGCCCTTTACGAAAAAAAGGTGTTATTGAAAGGAGTCCCACGGTATATGAACACCTCAATTGGAATTTCAAAGGTACGCGAGGGGCTTTTTGCATTCCAAGTCGAATTAGGCGTTGGCTACAAACTTATAGAAGAATCATTTTTCGAACATGAAAAATGCAATTTAATGTCTATTCCTTACATTCAAGTCCTCGACACTTGGTATGCTATCAGGAAGAACTCGCCCTACAAAGAAATGTTAAAAGTCGCGTAAGATACTTTAATACTCTTTCAAAAATGTGTTGGTACTTCTTTATTTTTAACCCAATTTTTGAATAGTCTTTTTAGAATTCGAGAGTATGGACTACAAGCTAGAGAAATTTCGAGAATTTATACCAAAAAACCAGTGTGCGCGGCTAACGGACAAAGTTTTGGAAGTGTTCGACTTATTGACTGCTACGCAGCTCTGGTCGTCTTAGCAATTGGATACGCATTAGCATTTTTAATTTTTTTCTTTGAGAAAATACTAAAAAATGATTGTACTGTTTGCACTTTGTAAACGTTTGCGTTTTGTTCAAAATGTAAGATCAATAGCACCTAAATAAATACACAAATAAAACATAATAAAAGTAATAATCAAAGAGGTTTATTTTAGGAATCCAATGTAAGGCAGCTGGTAATATAAAAAAATTTGACTAATTATTATTTAACCTCACAGCAGCAGTACAAAAATGAATCCATCGGTAGATTGAATTTAAATATTCTGTGCACACATTTTTGCAATTAATTAGTTTTTGCATTAATTCATAACACAAATGCGTGCTGGTCTGCACAGAAAAGCTTCCAGAAATAAGTGCGCATACTAAATAACTATTTACTAATTGTTTTCACAGAATTTCCTAAGCTAATATATCTACTGGACTTCCTAAATATTTCCAGCAGAATAAAATATTACACAGTGTATACTTTTATAAGTATTAATTATTAATAACTAAAAGAAACAAATATTTGAGTTGCTTAATATTGATATTATGTGTTTATATAATACAACAATTTCCAATTTAATATGCAATTGATTGTTATCCCATTTGGAAATACAACTTCAAAAAACCATTAAAGCTTCCATTAATTTTGCATAATGCGAATTGCGTGTTCAAGTCTATTGCTCAAGAAACCTAAACTATGCCACATAAAAACATTGCAAAAATTGCAGCTCAAACAAATTAAATTTACTTTATTAATTTTTTATGAAACAGGCAATTTTGTTATTAGGAAAAATGTCGGTACTTCATATATAAATTTTGAGGTAACTAATGTCTTTAGTTAGTCTCGTTACCCTCCTTCTATTCAGTAAGTGAAATTATCTACTTTGTGTGAAGTGTTTTTACCATTAACCAGTTTTGTTTTTCGAGATTTGACTTATGTGAAGGAGGAGATAAGTTTGTATAAAAATTAATATTATTTCCGTTTTTACTTTATAATACATGATATCAAATATTTACAAACCCTACAAAATGCTTACTTCTGCAATGAGTGCTTGAATTTTAATATAGTTAATTTTTACTTAACATGTTGGAGAAGAAGTAATGTAATGTGCATAATATAAAAAATGTGGGGTTTAATTTGAGTGTTGAAGACCTTTGTACTATCAACTGTTTTATAATTTGTATTATTTTTCTCAGAAATCAAAAAATAAATTAAATTAATTAGAACGACATAAGTGCAAAGCAATCAAAGCAATTACTTTCTTTTACATTTATTTACTATTTATTTTTAAATTTTTCTGTGAATCGGAAATTATTATTTTTGTTTTTTAATCCTCATAGCAAGTTTTTTAATTTTTGAAATGAGCATGCTTTTTGCTTTTTTCAAAGTTTTGGATAAAATATGCTTAATTTTCTCAGTTTTGGCAAACTGCTACTATTATGGAAATTATGGTTTGGCTTTGTATTTTTTTCAGAGCATTTAACTTGAATTTAAACCAGCAAACTTCCAGTATTGTATATATACTATCATCATCACATACTCTTCCATTTTCAGGAAGTTTCGTAAGAGAACGAAAAAGAGGAAAAGAATAATAAAATTCAACACATTATACGTATGTCTGTTCATAATTGCAGCTCCACGTACTTCAGTTCGTAATTGCATATGATTTGGCCGAATCATTTAGCAAAATCCTTGTAATTAACCACGACCTTCGGTATACGTTGACAGAAAAAAAACTTGTTAAGGCGCTCAAACCCTTAATTTACATATGTTCCTTTACGTAAAGAAAACTCTTAAAAACTGTGTATTTCACCTTTTAGTTACAAAGCTGCAAAAATTAGTGCTGTGCTCAGTACTTTACAAGAATATTTTTAGCAAAGAACTAAAATGAAGCTCAGTACTTTTCCTATACACGTCTTGTTAATTTACACGTTTGAAGTGATTCAGCAATCAAAATCGGATGCCGCTTATCAAGAGATTGTTCCAACAGTTTTGAAAAATGTTGTGGAGAGTTTGTCAACACCTACACAACTCGTTTTATTTTTGTGTTATAGAACCGGTGAGTGGCGATTGTACTTATTAAATATTTTATGGGCGAATACAACCAACTGTATTCCAGATATTTTGGTTCAAATAATGCGAGATGTACAAGTTCCAGTTAAATACAAGACGCTTGAACCTTTTAATGTTAACGACTTTAGTCTCAAGCATTCAACTTTATTTGTGGTAGACTTGAACTGCGCAAATGTCTTCAAATTTCTTGAAGATCAGCTTGAAGACGTTTTCTATAAGCATCCCTTCCGATGGCTTATATTTCAGCAAATTGGTGCTCGATTGCCTAAAATTACTTGTTTTGTTGACAGTAACATTTTTCTTGTATCTTTTAATGCCAATAATCAAAAGCCTACAACTTTTGTAATAAATCAAAGCAAGTCTTTTGAATTTATTAATGCTTTTAAAATATTATAGAAGATCAATTACAGTATATCAGTTGGACAAGAACTCTTCGTACATTTTCGAATCATATGCTCAATGGACACTTTTCAAAGGATTTGAACTATTTCAAAGTGAAAAAATTATTTCAAAGAGGCGTCGCAACCTCCAACGAAGGGTCCTTACCAGCAGTGTTGTTATAACACACAATGATACTTTGAATCATTTGGATGATTACAAGGATAAACATGTTGATTCTGTGACTAAAGTTAACTTTGTCATAACTAAGCATTTGATCGAGTGTCTTAATGCCACAATGAAATATATCGTTGTCTCCACGTGGGGATACCCAGATCAAAAAACTGGAGCTTGGAATGGTATGATAAAAAACATGATCGAAAAGAAAGCGGACATTGGAGGTAATATATATGAGCCGTTTATTTTTAAAGTGGTTAATTTAGCTTAGTTTTTTAGTCTAAGGAAAAGAAAATAAATAAAAATGCCTTGCTACTGTAGTCCTACATTCATACATTTTAGAAGTAAGGAATTTATACAAGGACATTTTTAAATTTAATTTAATTTATGTTATCTTAATTATTATGATTCATATCATATTTTACCTATGCTATGTTTATACACATTTCTATTTATATTCTTAGAACAAATATCTTTAATTTTCTTGCATTTGTAAAGTATTTTTGAAAATCTATGTTTTATATATGATTCCAAATCAATTTCGTAAAAATAAGACTACTCCAACTTTTGTCACAAATAAAACAAAATTATTACGCTTAAGGATAACTACTATAAAAAATTAGAGAAAAAGAGCTGTTTTAGCAATCGCCCAGTGTTTTTAAGTGTATAAATATATAAATAAATATTCATCAATATTACATACTTGAAGGCATGCGAGTACATAGCATGGAAGCAAAAGTTTAAAAATCTCAAGTTCCGTTCCTACCTGTGGCCATGTGATGTATTTTTGGACATCTATGTAAATATTGTTTTTTATTACGTACCTCGTAGGCAGTAAATTCGTTTGTTTTAACTGCAGCCGTAATTTCATTTAGGTTGAACATAATTTGTCCAGGAAATATTGTTGATGAAACCACTATAAACATTAACGGCTCATGCATGGTCAATATTTTAGAATTATTAAGGTTACATAGATTTAAATCTCACGCACAGGGACGGCACTTTTTATAACAACGGAAAGAATGGCTGTGATCGAGTACATTTCTTCAACTTCACCAACGTTAGTTCAGTTCATTCTACGAGAGCCACCATTGTCATTTGTACGGAATATTTACGGCCTACCTTTTACAAATTTGGTCTGGCTCATGACTGGATTACTGATTGCACTTGCAATTAGTACCATCTTTATTACAATGAAATTTCAAAATAAAATTATTTGTAATAGCTTCATACATACACAAGACATTTTATTTTCTGCAATTTCGGTTATTTGCCAAATGGGCATTTACATTGAAGCTAAAATTTCATCAGCAAGGATTGCGATTGTAAATTAAGCTCATATTGGACCGACAATTTATAATTATATATTTTTAGATATTTCTTTTGGTGACACTTGTTTTCTTACACACCTCCTATACTGCTAATATAGTAGCACTACTACAGTCAACAACACATAGCATTCAAACATTAACAGATTTACTAAAATCGGATTTAGAAGTTGGGGTAGACGATACACCATTTAATCGTTATTTTTTCGAAGTAAGATTCTTCTTAGTATATCGTTATACTTGATTTTCAAAATCTAAAACATTATATTTTTCCAGTCAGCCACTGAACCTGTGCGCAAAGCAATTTACGAAACAAAAGTTCTCAACAAAAAAGGTAAATCGCATTTTATGAACACTACTGAAGGTGTGGCTAGATTAAGAAAAGGATTATTTGCCCTACATATCGAATTGGGCGTTGGTTACAAAATCATTGAAGAAACGTTTTTTGAGCATGAAAAATGTAATTTGAAGACGATTCAATTCATTCAAGGCACTGTGCCGTGGTATTCTATTCAGAAAGGATCACCGTACCGGGAAATGTTAAAAGTCAAGTAAGATTATAATCAATAAACAAACCACTAATGCGAGTCAAGAGGTTATTACGAAAATTATATTCTATTAAATATATCCTATTCGTATTCATTTCTATGCATTTTCCTTTCAGTGTTTTCAAAATACGTGAATATGGAATACAGCACAGGGAAAACTCAAAAATTTATACAAAAAAGCCGGAATGCAGCACTCATCAACAAAGTTTTGAAAGTGTTAGACTCATTGATTGCTATGCGCCTTTGCAGTTTTTACTGATAGGGTATTTATTAGCCGTTGTTATTTTCGTGTTTGAAAAATTTTTTCAATTTAGCAAAAGAAACCCTTTAACAGCAAAATAAATCTTTCAATAATTATAATTATTACTTACTTTTTTAAAATATTCTTCAATGCTTGTTCAAATCAAAATAAATACAGAATAAAATATCACTACTGTTGGTATTTCATTATAGTTAATATACATTACTTCGACATAGTGTTCAAAATAGAGATAACTAAGAATTTAACTTATGTAATAAAATTAATACTTTTTTCTTTCAAAACATCAGTAGAGTTAAATATTTATGAATGTCATATATATACAATAGTTATCTTTATGATTTTCACGAAAATATGTTTGATTATGATTAATTGAAATATTAAAATATTAAATTTTCAGGAGGAGGTGAACAAGGACTGCAAAATTAAGACAAATTCTAAACATTTTTAAGTTAAATACTTAGAATATTCAGTAAGAAGGCAATGGAAAGGATGAATGTTAAAAAAATTATTCTTATACATACTATACATGGTATCCTCTTCTACTGTGTCAGGTGTTACAGCTACATTAAAATATATGAGACAAGTTCCTCAATTTCTGCACAGTTTTATTCCCTATTTGGATAAAAATGCCCAAGTTGTATCACTACTGTGCTATAAAAATGGTGATTTAAACGTCAATTAATATCTTAGAAGTTAAAAAATTATAATACGTACTTCTATTTCGTAGATATTTTACTAAAGATTGTGAAAAATGCACTATTTTCAATTAGTTTTGGACAAATTAATACAACCCACGTTCCAAACGATTCCGCCAAAAATAAATTAATATTCGTAACTGATCTAAAATGCCCTCATATGTCGAATATTTTGGAGGAGTCTATTATTTCTGAATACTATTCACATCCATTTCGATGGGTAATGTTTAGATATGCGGAACGTTCTATTCCCAGCATTCGGGCATTACCGGATAGCAACATATTTCTTGTGGTACCAAAAGAAGATAAATTTGAAATTTGACAATGTAATTTTGGAATTGCTATTATTTGAAATATTTGTTTAAATAATTTGTTTTTAAGTTTATCAAATAGAAGAGAATTCTTCTTACATAATTGAAAGCTACGGTAAATGGTCACCAATGTCTGGGCTCACGATACAACAAACAGAAAACGTTTTATCTAAAAGACGTAAAAATCTTCAGAAGAAAGTGATCACACCAAGCATGGCCGTCACAAACACTGACACAATCAATCACCTCACCGACTACAAGAAACACCATTTTGATTCCGTGACAAAAGTCAATTACTTAATCATTAAAATCTTAATATCACCTATCAATGGATCTATTAATTTAATCCCCGTTGATACCTGGGGCTATTTAAACAAAGAAACTGGTGATTGGAATGGCGTGTAGGGGATTTGATTAAAAAAATATAAGATATTGGAGGTAACTTACCAATGGCGCGCAGAAGAAGAAGGAAGAAGAAGACTCCACCCTGAAGTCGGCTGAAGTTCTCCTGTCGTCTTTCATATAATGTGGCCCGGGCACGTTTACAGTAGGTAAAAATGTGCCATAAAGGTGCCGCCACAAACTAATGGTACATACGATATTAAGTAAAAACAAAGAATTTAGTACGAAATAGTGGTGGAATCTGATTACATTATTTTATAATACTTAAATACAATGTCGGTTATGTTAAGTGGGATGAGACCAAAATCCGATTTTTGTTTTACTTCAAATATATTTAATAAATTAAAACATAAATAAACTTTCTGCAAACTGCAACAACATACAATTTCGAAAGATGTCCCAATAAATAGAGCTAATTAAATCACATAGTCACACACTGTTCACATTTCATGCATTCAATCTGGATGCCAACCGAGTAAAATCCGAAATCGAAAAAAAATTTGCATTCCAAAGAGTATAAAAAAGGCAGGTGGTTAACGCATCCAGGTAATCAGTTTGATATTCAAGTCAGGCACTCGTCAGTTCTTACTACCAACTGTCTTCAATGATGGAGAAGAAAAGAAATCAGTTACTTAGTGATCGATGGCCAATTTATTGGTGGTCACCTCACTGTCGGGCAAGTAGAGTTTAACAATTCTGTGCGGAAGAGAATGAGAAAAAAAATGGGTAAGTAGGGTTCTTAGTGCGTACTCCCATTTGGGGTGCGTGAGGTATTTACTTTTCATATGGGTACTTGGCGTCGACGGTATCGAACATCCGCTGGAATCTACACCAAATTTGTTCACGTTCACAGCCCTCATACTTGCGGGAGAAAGTGTCGAACGCGGTCAGGGCGAAGTTGGTTACCTCATTGATCCGCTCATTTAGTTTATCTTTTCAAAAAAAAATATATATATAATCGAAATTGTCCAAACGATTTCCAAAGAATTAGTAAATTACCTTTATCAGTGACCAATTTTCTGCCTTCACTGGATCCCATGTCTTCTTCATCATCCTTAACAAGGTTCTTAAGCTTCGGCAAGAACAGCAACAAGCAGATGAGGGCGATGAATTTGATGACCTTCTTGAAAAGGATCAACTTAAGTAGAACCTTGCCGATGGTGAAGAGATCGATTTTAAACTTAAATTTATCCAAAAGCCAAGTTTCTCTGGGATGTTCGTAGTGGAAAAATGGAGGCGGATGGTGAATTGGGGGATGGTGCGGGGGTGGCCCATAGACTGGTTTTACAGGGTGTTCGAAGGATGGAGGGCCGTACGATGGAGGACCATGTGAAGGTGGTCCGTACGAAGAAGGTGGTCCATTTACAGGAGGTCCGTACTGTGGGCTAGGACCTGAGGGCTGGTAATCATATCCACTACCTCCTTCATTGAAATCATGATGATAGGCATAGTCGTAATCGCCTCTGTCAGCTGCTGCATAAAATTAATTTAGATAAATTGAAATTTTATAATAAATGTTCTATGTATATCCTTTTTATTTGAGTTTAGTTTTAATCTCCTAAAATTCCAGGAGACATTAAATAATTTCTTTCAGACACAATAACCCTTGAAATATTTCCACAGAACGTTTTATTTCATATTTTGTATTAGCAATGATACTGACCCGCACCGTCCCTAATAAACGTTTTATAAAATCAGCATAAATCAATGTATTTTATGTGATTAAAAACTGCTTCTTATTGTAAAACAATTCTGATATAAATTTTGAAACTTTAAATTTAATTTTGATTTTATTCCATTCGGTTCGGTTTTAAATGTTTTTTTATTCTTGCTTTAGTCTAGTCTAGACTCTCTAGATCAACCAACTCGCACTTAAACAATCAAGGAGATCAATTCCTCCTGGCAGTTGGGCTGCAAAATTTCTGTATCTTAAAAACTTTTAATTTCAAGCTATTTCCCTATAAAAATTAGGCCGTTTTTAAATAATCTAAAATACGACAAAACTTTGTTAAAACGGATTTTCTTTTAATTTCTTAATATTTAACATATTTAAAAGTCAATGATGATACCAATTGAATTTCAGAACTATCTTTTCAAGTACTGGTGGCAACAGAGGCCAAATAATGAAAAACCATACACTAATTAAAATATGAAATTTCCTGATATTTAGTCACTAAGATATATATTGATTATTTGAGTTCTTCCCGTTTTAAAATATTTAAATCAGAAAGGAGCATTATAACGCACCATTATTATTCTGATGAGACGTCTGCAAGGCATTCAAGTAAGAGTCCTGAGTCGAAGCAACCTCGCACCTTGCAGAAGTTGCCAATAGCACTACACTTGCACATATCACCGACCACGAGAAATCTTTCATTTCAGTTATTTCTTTTTAATCCTTTTCGATGCCGAAATAAAGAAATGTCCTTCCAGTCACAAAAACACGATCCTTAAACTAATCCGTTCGAATTGCCACTGTCTTCCGAACCCGAAGTCTTTGCAGAGTCGGTTGGATTTTAAAATGAGCCACCGCTTCAAAGAAATGCCACTATATATCGACAGAATTGCATTCAAACGATTCGAATTGTGGTGAGGATGGAAGAAAATTGTTTTTAAAAGAACCTCGAAACACTTTAAGACCGCAACAGTTCCGGTCTTATGGTGGCTGTTATTGTTGAGCCCCCCATGAACCTTCTGCTACGTGCCGTGCATACGTAACTAAAAACCCACCAGTAGCCAAGTAGACGAACTACTGACCATTGCCTGGATGGATGACAATCAGCCCAAAAATCAATTTCACTTATGCGCTGCCGTCTGACGATTTGGATCATTATGCCACACCGGTTGAGGCTGAATGTCGCGTCTTCAACGAGAATTGTGTGGAACTTTTGTGGTAACAATAGCCGACCTGGGCTGTTTTCGGTGATTTTGATTATTTTTTATGGCCTACCTTTTAAAAAAAGTGCTATGCGCAATGCGTGTTTTTAAGATATTAAAAAAATATATTTTCACTTTTCGCCATAAAAAATGAACATGACGAAAAAACTACAAGATTCTTTTGAGATTCCTGACTGAAATGTTTTCAATAGCGCGTATGGGTCATTGTCGAGCATAAAAAGGAAAGTGGTTCAGCGAGTTGGCGCCAAAAGCGGAAATTCAGGATGCTTTGTTTTGGTAACAATAGGTGATAATATGTGCATATATTTTCATTATCAAACTATGCGGGCAACCTCTTTACCCTGCACCTTAAAAGGTAAAGGAAATATTCAAATAACTTTGAAGTCGAAGAATGATGATTTTGTGACTATGTACTGATGTAGTTCTTAATAAAAATCAACTGATCCATTTTTCTTACATTGTTCATTAACAGGGCCAATATTAAGTTCAATTTTGAATTTGGGATGATTTAATTAAAAAAAATTCATATCCAAAAATGGAGTGGATTGACCTATGAAGGTGGAATCAACGATGCTCAAGTACCTTTCTCTTCGAACTATGGCAGTAGTATTTTTCAATTATTACAGCAAGATGTAGTTAAATACGTTCTTTCGTTTCACTCATGTAAAATTTGATAAGTTTAAATTTAATGCGAAATTTTTTATTTGGTCCTTCCTAAATTTAATATTCGAATATATGCGGAATATGTAGCAATTTTTCAAACTATGTATATTTACTATTGTATGTAATTTTGAAACCAAATTAAAATTTAATACTTACATTTTATTTACATAAAATTGATGAAGCGGTTGTTTGTTTACACATCTTGGATGAAAGTTTTATACATGAGATTTCCAATAATCGCCATACTCATACATATCATATTTTGCACAATTTGCATACAAAATTAAAACGATGTTCTTTTAACGGATATATCCAACCAATGAGTTACTCCTGGTGTAAACCATTCATGGTATTTGTAAATAGCAAGATTTTCGTCTGCAGGGCATAATGCAGTGCCTTTAAATATTAAAAAAAAAATACATTTTCACTAACAATAAACAAAAAATTAATTCCAAGGTTTGAAGGTTAAAACAAAATTATTTTTCACTTACCTAGAGTAGTAAACCTCTTCAGCACTAAATACAGCTCAAAAAGTGTCGTTCCCATATTAATTTCTTGATATTCTGGCAATTTTTCAAATCTTTCCTCTGAAATTTTTAACCTCTTAATATTCCTGCAGACATCATCGACAACAGGTTGAATAATTTCCGCCAATTTCCCTTCATAACAAAAATATAATATAATTTACATAAAATTGATGAAGCGGTTGTTTGTTTACAAATCTTGGATGAAAGTTTTATACATGAGATTTCCAATAATCGCCATACTCATACATATCATATTTTGCACAATTTGCACACAAAATTAAAACGATTTTCGTTTTTAATTTGTATACAAAAATATTTAATAATTTCATTCTTTGGACATAAGTGGGTTTCAATAAACTATTTACATTTCGGAAAACCTCCTTAACTAAATTATTTTGCTTTATCGAACCCTTATCATCTGAGAGAGTTCTTTTTTATTTAACTTGAGATGTAGCCCTTACAAAAACGAAACGTACATTAATGGCTAGTCTTATAAATTAGTGAATATGACTTAATAATTGAAGGAAATGAAGTTGCTTCTGAATAGGACCATTTCACTGGTTAATTAAAGCAACTATCCTATTTAGTATGATTTTTGCTTAAGTTTTTTGACAAAATCACGAGCCTGTTTGTCTCCCTGTCGATGTTCTAAGGCACGAAGGCAATCTGTTTCTATAACCACAAAAATTAAATATTTATTTCAATTGTATTTCGCATTTTTTTTTATATTTCTAAGTTACCCTTATATTCTGGACGGCTTAACGATAGATGAATTTGTTCATTTTCTGAACTCTCAACATCAGCAAAGGACAAGTAGCATTCAGCTATATATTGGTTGGACATCCCAAATAAATCCTTGTCCTTTACACTAAACAGCAGCAAAGCGTTGCTCATTTGTCTCTGCTCCGCTGACAATGAACTGGAAAATTTATTATTTTATTACATTTCTTACATAAATATTTGTAACTATTATTACATCGAGAATTTCTCATCATAAAGAGGAAATAGCGTCTTGTGCTGAGTATTTGTCTTCGGACACGATATGCCTAAAAATTTATCGGCGGGCATAAAATGAAGTTTCACAAAAGAATCACAAGATCCATTCGAGTCCATTGGGAACAAATTTCTGGCATTCATTATTTCAACCTAGAAAATTAAACTTGTTAAAATATTGGGAGTTTGTTATTTGTAAAAAAAAACCAACCTTTAAGATGTTCCCTTCGAAGTGGCATCGCACAGTCAACTGTCCATAGGGCATTTCAGTCATATTTTTCTGATCATTCAGCCTTTCGAGGTAATACTGATGGATTAGGTCTGCTGTTTCAAATGCATGTAGATCCAACAGACGTTCGATATGTTCCAAAGTTTCACGATCTGACGAATTATGATCGGAACTTTGCTGTAGTTTAAAACTATTTACCATTATATGGAGAGTTTCACGCAAATTTGCAAAAAATGCTGGCGGTCTACGTTTCTGTTTTAATATTCAATTAATAACGTTTCTACAATATCGAAAGTCACTTACATCTAAATTGTTTTGCACAAGTTCATACAAAATCGATGAAAGTTCCGCCCAAATAGCATCTAAAATCCGCTCGAAATTCTGTTCATTTAGTTCTGTGTGAAGAGTCTCTAAGGACTCTTCGAGGTACATCATCAGTCTGTCCATTGAATTTGAGTCTTCGTGTAATACTTCAGCGCCTTCAGTTAGGAACCTTCTCATAGCTGGTGACATTTTCATTGCAACAACGTCGATCAATAGTAAAATTTTATTCCGTTCTGTGTCAATTGCATTTTCAAGTACATTTTTTAGAGTCGCTGCACAACGGTCTGCTTCCATTTCGCTTCTGAATTCAGATAATTTTGCGATAATGTCATCAACACCAAGTTCCTGTTTTTATAAGTAAAGTAGAAACATTATCGTGGATAAACACTTTTCACAGCTTAAAGTTGATTATAAGTTTATATTCTTCTGCTTACCTTTATGAATGGAGACAAACTCTGTCGAATGTAATCAATATTATTAATGGCCAAGCACCATTCCCTAGTAACTTCAAATCCTTGTTGATCATCGTAGTTTAACTCTTCCACCCGTTTCGACATTCTGTCAGCATAGAAAACACAACAGCGGCATATATCCTGGAATATTTTTTATCTTATCAATTTGAATCACTAAAGTCGTATATTTTTATTGCATTGAGCAACAATAAGTTTTTTACAAGAAACTATGAAACTCTAGACCTTACTATTTGATATTACATATTTAAATTACTCTTAGCCATGCGTGAAAAAAAGAATCTTGGCGGACGACAAAGTGATCTTATAAACATTCTATAACTAACGAGAAACTCTTATAGTTTCAATCTCTCCGCCTCTCTATCTGAATTCAAAGTCAACGATTTTTTAAGTAATTCCCTCACAAATATTTCTTGCACGAACAGTTTTGAAATACAATAAAAAATTTATAAGGAATTGTTTAACAGTACGTAATAATATTTCGAAATCTGTTACAATCGCTTTGCAATATTTTCCGCTCAAATTACCCTACATTTTCATTTTCCTTTTTAGTTTTTCAGATACTAGTAATCATAATCAGGAAAAATATAAAACCAAATAGAGATAATTTTACTTACATCAACGATTTTCCCAACGAACATGTATGCACCCTCAACATCCGGCCAGCCCAGTTGTTGCCAGAATATTTTTATTTGGTAAAAAATTGCGAGAGTGTCTACAGCCGAAGAGCTATATTTAACTGTCTCATCCACAGGAATTAACTTATCCAAATCAATTGCTTTTTCAATTCTGTTGTTAAACAAAAGAATTCATTCCAGATTGACTTATCTCAATGATTTTAATATAGTACATACCTCATAAGAGCCTTGTAAACGGATATATCCAACCAATGAGTTACTCCTGGTGTAAACCATTCGTGGTATTTGTAAATAGCAAGATTTTCGTCTGCAGGGCATAATGCAGTGCCTTTAAATATTAAAAAAAAAATACATTTTCACTAACAATAAACAAAAAATTAATTCCAAGGTTTGAAGGTTAAAACAAAATTATTTTTCACTTACCTAGAGTAGTAAACCTCTTCAGCACTAAATACAGCTCAAAAAGTGTCGTTCCCATATTAATTTCTTGATATTCTGGCAATTTTTCAAATCTTTCCTCTGAAATTTTTAACCTCTTAATATTCCTGCAGACATCATCTACAACAGGTTGAATAATTTCCGCCAATTTCCCTTCATAACACAAATATAAAGTTTGCGCATAGCTGAAGTGCATTTTTCTAGAAATAAAATGAAAATGTCTCTCACAAATTGAAGACCCTATATAAGCCAACTTACTGTTGAAAATGCTTGTCATAGTATTCAATGGCTTTTTGCAGGTCCGATCTGATGAGCTGGATAATTTTTATAAGATTTTGCAACCGATCCTCGTCACTGCCCCTTGTGCTATCATTTCCTTCGTGAATATGCTCAAACCATTCCTCAGCTCCTTTGTTGGTAGCATCCCTTAGAGCACCTCTTAAATCCCAATTAGGTCCATCGTTCTCTCTAATGATCCAGCCATAAACCTGCTTTGGTAGCAAATCAAAGCCTTCTGGTGGCTCCAACATTGCAATTTTTGAGACAATATCCAACACCTCGCTGAGCATTTTAACGCTATTCTTATCACCCATCGTCTTCTTCCTTAACTTCTTGATAACCGAAAAGCAAGACGGAAGCAATCTTCTAGCGCCTTCCCAGAAGAATTTCGCCTCATCATCGTCGGCGGGTAAACTTTGCAAAGTTGGAATGATTTTATCCAAAATTAAGTTGAATAGAGCAAAGGCCAGGGGGTGCTCCTGGTGAACTTGCGCAAAAACGGACCATTGCGCCAACGAGCAATCGAGCGGAGCAAGACCACTTTGCGCTGAATGCTGCGTTAAGACTGCCTCGCCCTGCGCACTGAACTTCCCGCGCCACCAAAATGGGGCTACTTTAGATGACTCCAACTCGTGCATCAAAAGGATTTTCAAAAGGTGTCGGTGCTCCTGCGCCGCCACCCTGTTATTTTTCTCTGCACTAAAACTTAGCCTTAAAAGGACTGAACCGCGGCTTTTGCTCTTCGTGCCCTTCTCTAAGCTGTACCAAACTTTTATTCCAGAAGCAGGAACGGTCTAAAAATACAAGAAATTAACTTAATTTCTTAAGAACTATTTTGAAAGGTTTGTCGTAAGCACCTTTAAAGGAATCGCGGTTTTCCCAATCAATTCATTGTCATGTTTTCCAGTTGATGCTGCAACTGCGATCTCCTTCATCAACTTTCTTAAGCCACGAACTCCTTTCACTTCAAATATTTTATTCATTTTCTCTCCAACTGTTTCCGCAGGATCAAAATCCCTGAAATATTGCAATTAAATAAAATGATCACCATATATAAATTAAAGACTTACCAGACTTCGAGAGCTAGAATTTCTTGATTTGGATTTTCCGGAATTGGTCTGAAATTAAAAAGAGAACAGAAAACGTAGAAAACTAATTTTTTCGAAAATTTAAACTGATCTCATTGCATGTCTTGCAAATATTCTAGATAATAAATGTATGTATGTATGTATGTATGTCTTGTCGTTTGGTTTCATTTCATACGAAAATGCTATATACTCGTATACAGGAAAGCCTGGTATTCATTTAAAAGTTTTGTTGTTAAACCTAAACCCAAAATATATCTTAAATATTTCAGACTACAATGATCTCATAAACATCATATCTAATTCAAATAAAAATACTTACAAGGAGAAATGTTCTTCCCACATTGGGTTAAGTGTCGCAGCTTTGACTGAAGTGTTGTACCGATGACTAGAACACGACTCTAAATAAAGCGTCACAAAAGGATCTGAAAACCCATTCGAATCCTTTGGAGCCAAATTTTCCGCCTTAATGATTTCCACATTGAGTCTGATCTCCGGCGGCTCCTTTTTCTCGGCCGCTTGCATAATCTCGTCATGCTTGTCGTTGGCGATTTTGAACGCGTCCTGGATATACTCCAACAAGGCGCTCTGGCTGACTTCTTCGGAGGCCTCACACCCGATGTTGTTTAAAATCTCGAACAAGACCTCTTCGTAGAGTTCATCAATCTGGAAATAGACAAAACAAACGAGGAAATTAAAAACAACAGCAATTACAATCTAATGGACGGCCGGATGGACGGCGTCTTCATGGGTTCGAACTGATGCAGATGCACTCTGGACCAAATTGCACTGTTCTCTGTTGCCTGTTGCTGTATAATTTCGGAATTAAATTCAGCCTGAGTATCGGGCATTACTTTGAGGTGATTGATTCCATTAAAATTAGATCAGGCTATTAATCTGTGTGGAAAGAACTAAAACTGTAAACAAAATCCACTGCTGAATGGATTAATCGAGCTTATGGTTTCGGTTTTAGTGCTAACCACTTATGTGGCTTACGCAGATTCTAATCTGTTCATAGTTTCATAAAATGCGATTTTGATTCTTATGAAGATCATAAAAAAATGCTATTATACATCCAAAAATATTAGAATTATAAAAATTTTTTATCAAGGTCTCTTTGATCCGTTCCCAAAATACTTCAAGCAAAAATGCGCGAGTGCAGTGACGAATGTCTCCTGATCAACATCCGCAGAAACGCTGCAAAAATTCTCCGACCCACGCTAGGAAATGACTGCGTCTGTAGAAAGTGTTTTAAATATTCGCACAACAATTTACCGGGTAACAATCATTTTTTCTCGCCTTGGGACATAGCTGGGACTCGCTTAAATTTCTGGTTTTATATATATGAGACCAAAATACTTATAAGATAGCTGGGGTCGAAATGTGAAATATTTAAAAAAAAAAAGAGAAATGTTTTCGTTGCAGTCGAAATAATTCGTACATTCACCCTTTAAACACGATGGAATGCGGTGCGCTTCTTTTCTTCTCCAATTCAAGATTTTCATTACATTCTTTAGAAAAATGTTATCAGCTCATCAATATCGTTCCTTTCAACACTAAATAAATTATTACTTAAGTACCTACTTTTGTAAATCAGGACTCATAGCAAATACATTTTGTGTAACTTTTAAACTAATAGGCAAAGTTTTAATGAAGCTAATATACAATTAAAATGATATTTTATCTGCTATAAATATACTTGTTTTTAATCCATTTTGCATTAAAAATGTTTTATATTTTCTCAAGAACTAAACAACTATGTAAGTTAATTCCTAAACTTTTTAAATTCTAATTTTTTCCGGACCAGAAAGAGTATTTTTTTTATTTTTCAGTCATAATTTATTTATACTCTTTCTATAATACAGTACTTTTTAAAATTATAACCACACGGCTCACAATTGCAAATCAGAAAAATAAGAGATTAATAAAAATGACTGATACTAAAGATTGCGTATATAATGCTCTCAAAAACTACAAGAGAGTTGTAAACATCTAAATGTAAATAATCAATTGTTTGTTTCAAATTACTTGAAAAGAAGTCATCAAATATAACGCCCGCTTAATTTAATTGAATTGTTACTATATTTGTATTGACGAAATAAAACAATTTAAGCCTGATTTGTGATATTTTTAAAAAAAGCAACCAAAATCATGTTTGTAAATGTCCATCATACCATCATTGAAAGTAAATTTAAAAAGTTTAATTATATTTGAAATTGTAAGGAATTCAAAATATTTCAATCATGTTACAATGTCCATACATATCTTTTTTTTCACAAATTTTTATCATACAATACTTACAGTCATCGTATGGCAAATAATTTTCGTTTGCTTCTCGAGGAAATCCTTCCGAACCCCTCGAAAGCAGTGCCTAGAAATGGTCCCATTTCTGGTAAGAGCCCTTCGTCTACTCATTAACTCATGTTCAATTTTTGATGGTTGGTTCATCCGACGGTTATTCAAACTCATGTACTTATAGTTAATCGTCGGATTTGCACTTAATCCACCACCGTTAATAAGTCGCGGCAAAGAATACGAATGTTTCAACTTTCCAGAGTTTTCCTCTCTTGAAGCGAGGATCACCATAGAATCTCGCATTTTTTTCACTCACAACAGTTCAAAAACAAATTTTAAAAAGTAAGACACAAAACCAAATTCGTGATGACACTTTAAAAGCGTTTATTTTCAGAACTTAGGGGGTGTGACGTAACGCACAATTTTCGGGTGATGCTTATTTTTCAAAAGTACCGGCCTAAATCACTTTGATTGCACTATTATTGTCTGATTAGACCTGGCACTATCAATCACTGTGTTCTAAATCAGCATGACCTGCATCGAATCGTTGGCCAGCTTCTTATCCGGCAATCCACTCTCAGTTTCTTCAGTCTTCGTTGTGCTACCTTCACCACCGGGATGAATATACCTAGATCATCATCGATCGATCGATTGTTCGCAATAGACGCCAATTCCACTAGCAAAACTGACCGCACTACCCATTCAGATCTGACCATCAAACTTATCCCGATCACCCGGATTCTGCGAGATTTAGCCAAGATCTGATCGTGCGCATGCTTCTTTCGCTTAGGAGGAGGCTTTAAGGAGCCACCGCCAATCTGCTTAAGTGTAGTTCATTAGTGAACCAATTTCGCGTGGTGACCGTTGAACATGGTGCCAAATTCTATTCTCAGACAATTTCTAAATTTTCACATACTCTTGAGAATTGAGAGATCCACAGATATATTTGGGATCAGAAAGATTCATTCACTTATCTCATTTTGATTTCACTATCAGAAAGGCCGCGATCGTACATTGATCTTCAGATGAATCGTTTTTTTAAGGAATCAGTTAAATTTAGCCCATTCGAAAGGGTCTTCCTAAGAAAAAGTGATTCAGCGCCGTATTAATTTTTGGTGAGAGTTACATATAATGGCCTGCAAAACAAACATCGACTTGGCCCAATCTTCTGTACTAAAAATATCCTCAAAATATTGTCATCTGCACTCGACCTTGGGCTGAACACTTGAGCATAATTCAGTCCCTTCGGTGTCTATCCGAAACATAAACGCATTCGCTTGGCATTCAGCGTTAATAAATTTTTCCCATGTGCTTTTGATGCAATGAAGATTCGGTCGGTGAAGGACAAGTTCACAGAACTTTTGATTGGGTGAAGAATTATCTGACCCATTTCTGGGAGGATGAATTTTAATTTGGAAACTTTACAGATGGGAAAATTTATAAATTTTAGGTATTCTTAGCAGTTAATAGCAAACAACTTAAGTGCTTCTGTTAAGCATATGTGTGAAATAAAAAAGATGTAATCATCCGCGTCAAGTTGGAATTTTTCGATCTCTCTTAAAGATGAAATTCGTCGATTGCACGAACAATCCACTTGAAAGTTTAGCACATGAATATTTTCAAGACATGTTGATCTCATTAAGGTGTTTGTAATTTTTACTATTTTTAACCGACTTCATTACAAAATTCTTTTGACACTATTAATCAATCAAGCAAGTTGATCAATCGATTATTATCAGCGATCTGCTCTATAAGTGCCAATTTTTGTAGGGGAAAGGTGATCGACATATGTTCGGGTTCTATAAACAAACTATAGAACAAACTAAATAATAAGAGGTTTGAAGAGGCGGTGGTTAGAAGGAGGTTTATTAAGATATGGTGATAGAAAAGATGGTGTAAGAAAACACGTATATACATATATGTATATATGTATATGCATATAACATGCATTTTCAAAAATAGAAACTTGAGCTTGTTTGGATTATTTTTCGCATTTTTAAATAAAAACGAACGCTATCTTGTGGGGTGTACTCAAAAAATCTGATTTGGGAAATTTTAATTGAAAAGTAAATTTTTTACATATTTCTATGGTGGCAAAACATTTTAATTAAGTTTTTATATTACAGCAACCTTTTGTAATATAATCTAAATTCTAAACCAAGCTCTTTAAATAGCTAAATTGAGATTTCTCAGCTTTAAGTTTACCTTCAAAGATTACGAACTCTTAAGATTGTCACTGTAACACCCTAAACACTGATTCTATGTACATACAAAACAATTATTCATTAACTCATATTCCGTCCTACGGCCCATTCTTAAGAGTATGATGTGGTATGAGATTCAAATTAAGAATAAATACAAAATTTGATTCTAAAGGTAGTGCAAAAACGTAAATAGTAATAATATATTCTGTACTTACATTCATTCCAACTGCTCCTTCGATGAAACTGTCGTGATGTGATCTAAGATCATCAGGTTCACTGTCGGACTCATGAGACGTTTCGAGAGTTTCGGTTCCACTGTCGTGTTCGGTTTCCTTGGAACTTTCGAGAATTACAGCCGTGTCCACAGTCATGTTGTCCTCCTCCTCAGGCAGAGGAGCCAAAGGGGTTGACAGGTGTGCATCTTCCATCTGCGACTTTTGCCGCAGCAATGAACCGAACTTCTCAAAGAAGCCGCCATCAAGATCTTGAATTCTGCAAGAGATTTAAAATGCAAAGAATCTCGTTAAAATTAGGTTTAAATACCAACTACGACTAATATGTAAAAAATTCTATTGATTATTATTATTATTATATTAATTATTGAGGATACGAATGACATACTTTTTTTGTTGTAAATCTCAATTTATTGCAGCATTTTTAATTCTCTAACTTGGAAACATTTACTTAGATTAAATTAGAGCTTACGCAGCACTAATGGAAGACGACTTTTCTTATGGAAGTGAATATGAGAATTATAACATCTTACAACATCAATTTTTAACGTATTAAATTCCCTAAGCAAATATATTTAATGTGAACAAAATCATCTATTCCATGCCGCGAACCTTCCCGTCCAAGTCCAGACTGCTTCACACCTCCGAAAGGTGCCTCAGCAGTGGAAATTAGCCCCTCGTTGACCCCAATCATTCCAACCTCTAGGTTCCTTGCAACTCGAAAGACTTGATGAAGATCCTGGCTGTAAAAATATCCAGCTAAGCCGCTCTCAACAGCGTTAGCTCTTTGAAGAACTTCCTCTTCATCCTTAAACTTTAAGATGGAAGCTACTGGTCCAAACACTTCTTCAGAATACAACTTCATATCTGGCTTTATGTCTGTGATTACAGTTGGCTCAAAGAAAAAACTTCCTAAATCAGGCCGTTTCTTTCCTCCAACCAAAATCGACGCCTTCTTACTTCTAGCATCCTCCACAAAAGAACTGATTTTATCCAGCTGCATCTGATTGATCACCGGTCCAAGCTGACAATCCTTTCCACTGCCGACTTTAATAGCACAAACTTTTTCAGAAAATTTTTTCAGGAACTCATCGTAGACTTTGTCCTGAATAAACAATCGATTAGCCCCAACACAGGATTGTCCGCCATTTCTGAATTTGGCAACCATTGCACCTTCCACGGCTTGATCTATATTCGCTGAATTAAACACTATAAAAGGGGCATTCCCACCCAATTCTAGGGCTAAACGCTTGATTCCCTCCGCACAATTTTTATAGAGTTGTTTTCCAACTGCTGTTGACCCAGTGAACGAGATGCCCGCAACATCGGGACTCTTGCAAAGAAGTTCCCCAACCAATGGAGCATTTTTGCGACTAGTTGTGATTACATTAAAAACACCTTTGGGGAATCCGGCGTCTTGTGCGAGCTTGGCTATAGCTAGAGCCGTAAGCGGTGTGTCTTCAGCTGGTTTTATCACCAAAGTGCAGCCTGGGAAATTAAAATTATTTAAAATCAAAGAAATTAGACGGCGTATAGTCCAGTCAACAAGGGGACGGAAATAATTCCGAATAAATAAAAAAGAATTATATAATCCTCCACTCGGCCGCAGTCGTGTGTTATTGAAGAAATTTCAATACGATGCGATTGTTTTACATAGGCGTTTTTTGTTTTTCTTCAAATAAATAGAACCGTCTGAGATAGAAAAGCAATTCGTTTAAAGTGATTTTGAAAAAGTTAAGAATCTCTTAAATTCTCATCCATACAAATAAATAAGAATCTTATTAAGATGTTAAATTTGGACGGAGATTTTCATATTTAGACCTTTATAGACTAATTTAAAACTATCTCTAGTCGCTCTGTTGTCTGAACTATTGAATAAATTATAATAAAATGAATGCCCAGTTAGTGCTAATCTTCAAATATTCCACTGATAACGGAGTAATTGCATTCTGATATTAGAACATGCGAATTGTTCTCTCAGATAACATCTATGGTTATGCAACAGCTTATAGAGCCGCCCGGAAAGCCAAATAAACTTTAATTTCAGCGATTGTCGCTGGGGGAGATTTAATCAACTGGGCATTCACTTTTGAATCTGAGAAGTCGTACCAGCGGCCAGAGCAGCCCCGGCCTTCCTGGTGATCATAGCGTGAGGAAAATTCCACGGTGTGATGAGAGCAGCGACACCAATTGGCTGCCGGATTGCAAATAGCTGACGACTGGCCACTGGAGCCTCAATAACTTCCCCATAAATCCTCCTGGCCTCTTCGGCGAACCACTTAACGAAAGAGTTTCCGTAGGTGACTTCGCCCTGAGCCTCACTAAGCGTCTTTCCGGCCTCAGCGTTCATAATGCATGCAATGTCGTCGCGGTTCTTTTCCAGCAATCGATGCCAGTTCTATAAATAAGAAAAATCAATTATCCTCGAAATGGTGGCCGAGGACGACAAGAGTACCAACCATCAGGAGGTCGGACCTCTGCTTGCCCGTAAGTTCGCTCCATTCCTTCGAGTAGAAGGTCGTTTTGGCTGCTTGAATTGCGCGCTTGGTCTCCTCAATGCCCAAGTCGGGGACATTTTCCAAGACTTCCCCCGTCGCCGGATTGATAACGTCGAAAGTCGCTTTATTGCCGGCTTCCACCCAGGCCCCATCAATTAACGCTTTCGTCTGCACGATTGACGAAATACCACGCTTAATGCAATGGAGTTGAGTGCCCCCGAGCAAATTAACTGTTTTCAACATTTTGAGACACTTTTTCTGTAATGTTTTATGTAAAATTCACTGACAAACTTGAAGCAAACACCAACTGTCAAAACTAATAGCTACGAACTGCGCGAAAGATGTCAAAACAATGAACAAAAACATCTGGCGAAAAAAATCTCTTAAGTGTAATCCCTCGCCAGAAAAAGAGATTCACGTTAAAAGGAAAGAAATATATGAACAGCTGATGAAGCAAATCACACAAAGTCCTATAATCTGAGAGAGACAGAGGGGTGCATTGAGCTTAAAGCTTTCTGTTATATTTAAGAGAATTCTTTATTTTAGCTTTGATTCCTAAATATTTCAAAGAGATATTTATTTATTCATTTATTATTTATTTTCCATAAATTTACAATAAATTGTATATGAATCCTTTTCTATGGTTGATCTTTGTTGAAATCTCCTTCCATGAAATCTACCTCATTGAAATCTTCCTCATTGGAATCTTCTTCAAAGAAATCTTCTTCCATGAAATCTTCCCCCTCGATCAACCTTCCCATGTGTATTAAGTTAAGCTCATGGTACGTTAGCATAAGCGTTAAAACGTAACATGAAGCCTCCAAAGCAAAAATATGATCTGGGCAAAAATTCAACTGCTCAATTTCGTTCTAATCGAAGCGCTAAATAAATACTAACTTTCTAATTCCTCCACCTCGTCTAACAATACGTGGCCTGCCCTTCGCCAGTTGTATTCCATCGCGTCCAACTCTTCCTCGAGGTTCTCCTCCTGCTGTGGTTGATTTTCAGATTTATTTTCACTCATATCTGCTTAATTAAAACCCAGAAAAAGCCACTTTTTTTGTGAGTTGTCTTGTGATTGTGACACCGCCGTTTCAAATGTTTCTTTAGAAATGGCCGGCGGAGGAAATGCAGATGAAGTACTAGATTATTCGTCATTTTTTTTTTGTTTTATGATCCTTTTTTCCCTTCGAAGAGAAAATACCGAGCCGACAGCCGACAGCCGGCTCCCCAAAACCAAATTCAGCCGTAAACAGTCAAAATTGCTATTTAACGACTAGCTTTAATTTTAAAATAATTTACGTATTTCAACCCCGTGCGCCCCTGCAAACCGGATTTGAATGATTCTGGCGACATATGGTTCATTGGCTTTTAAGTAATTTGCATAATTGCATTATCGTATAGTCAAAGTTATAGATCACACGTCTCATAAATTTTTGTTGATGAGTAATGTCAAAATTTCAAAATTTAACCAATTAGCCAAAGAAAAAGAAGCATTAGCATGCTCGAAAAGTAGCTAAATGAAAATGTACTAGATTTAGCCGGCTAATTCCAGTATTTAGCCGGTTTGGCACACGCCCATTGTCTTTCTGAGATTTTATATATAACATTAAGAAAATATAATTATTTTTACTACCTGCTAGAATTACTGTTAAAGATACATACATATTTATTATGTACAAAAAATGATTGTGGTCTACTGGAGCACAATCATTCAATAAGCGGTTTCCTGGCGATTATTAATCTTAATTCCTTGAATAAAGTCTTCACTCTGTAAATTTCATTTGGAGAAACGCTCAGTCGCAGACTCAGTTTTTATTTTTGTCGTATAAGTTTTGTAAATAATGTACAAAAAAATTGCACTTTTATTATACCCGTCAAAAGGACAGATTTAAGTAAAAAAAAGTATGTAATTAATATGCGTAAATCTAGTGTTAATATCTCGTCAGAATAATTCCCCTTTCTTTCCAGAGTTAAATCTTACTGTTTTGCTTGTAGAACAATATGTATGAGAATTTCGACAGCAAAAATTTAAATATATCATAAGATTCATTAAGGTATGAATAATAACTGCATCAAATCCACTGTTTTTTTTTCATATAGCACCAATTAATGGACAATAAGAAACACTTGAATCACGTTATTTAAATATTAATCTGGATGCAGCATGACAGTAACAGAAAACGATGTTTGTAAGGCTATTACCGAAAGGGTCAATCGGTACACTTCTTATAAGATATAATAATATTAGTTAATTGATTAATTTACTACAAATAAGCGGCTTTTACGTTTGAAAAAGTGATTCTTAAATAAAGTATAAAAACTAGTTATAGGTACCTACAGTTGGCACGGCACAATAGAGAGAAATAAAAAGGCGGCATGGGAAAAATATTAAGATTTTTCAGCATGCAATTTTTCTCAACTTCGATGAAAATATTTTCTACAAAGCAGAGCTGAGGAAAACAACTGAATACGAGTTTTTCCTAGTTAAATTTTACTACTCTAAAAGATTTTAATTCGAAAAATAAATTCGTACTTGTCAGTAAGTTTTATATCGGTATTTGATTTTTTATTTTAGATTTGTATTATAATTAATTTAATAGATATTGCAGCACTGACCTCATGATTTTTATTAAAAATAATTTTCAGAACTAAAAACTATCAAAACACATATATTACTAACAAAGTAGTCTATTCGAATTTCACTTTTCACTACTTCACAAAATATCACTGAAACATGACTACTGTATGGCTCGAAGTCTAAAACTATGCTTACACTTTCTATGGAATAACTTGGAACTTTGCGCCAACGTTCCACCTTCAAATAATCCTCATTCGATGATTTTTGAGAATTTAATGCGTCACAGGAAAAAGGGACTTTAGAACTCTCGGTACTTTTTCACTAACGGTAGTTCAGAGCAAGTATGTTTTCGGAAATATTGCACAAAACTTTTCGTCTTCCTGTTTTATCATGCGATTGTACCGAATTACTTCCTACGATACTTATTTATCCAAATGATAAAGACAATCAAATTGAACCGGAACTAATGCAAAACTTCTGTTGCTATCTAAGTAGATAAAGTAGGATTAAAGAGCACTTCTCCAAACGAAGGGTTCAACCTCAACTGGCTTAGAGAGCTGCATGCACAATATGTTTCTCGGGCAAACGAGATATGTTTATTTCATAACGATGCAATTAAATCGCTAATTACCGCAAACTTTTCTCATGAGCTGTTTGATCAAAAAAAATTTTAATTGTACATTGCATTTTCAATTGTTTTTCATTCAAAAGGCAATGTGAATCATTTACAAGTAAATTGAAAATGCGAAAAGGGAATTTGGAAAATTTACATTAATTAACTGTTTTGATTTTCTAAGATAAAATATTTCGTGTAATTGCGGGGAAATTTGTCTCCTGAAAACTCAATTTAGGTTATTGTTTGCGGTTTTATTCATCCATTAATTCATTTCCTTATTCATCTCGGTTCTTTTTTAGATCTTATAAAGAGGTTTTTTATTTGAATAGGTTTTGTTTACGCAAATCATCCGCTCCAGCGTCGTTATCAAATTACTGCCGCCATTGAAATTCAACGAGAAGAAGATTAAAAGCACTTACGCAAAATGCGCAGGGTGGCAGATTATTTGAGTGTATCAGAAATCTAAATATAAATCCAACTCTCAGCTGTTATCTCTAGAAAAGGCTTGAATCTGTCGCTTTTGAATTAATCGCGGCAGAACCATATACTATTCTATTATTGACCTAAAACGCACTCACTCATGGATATAGCGGAATATGCGTTGTTTCCCATTTGGACACGTTTGCAGCCTCATCTACCTTCCTGGAATACTAATTGAGGGGTTACACGCATTTTTTGAACAGTGATTAAAACAGGCCGTGACTAGGCCAGCTATAAATGGGCGTTTGGACTATTCAAATCGATCGAGCTGAATCGTCTTTAGCCTACTAACTAGTAAGTACTTAAAGTCACTTTGCTCAGTGTCAGACAACGAAAAAATCTTTTGTCTGAAGCAACTCATGTTGATGTATGATTTCTTCCTCTATTGTCTTTTATCGGAACAAAGATGCACTCACTGAAGTATAATATAATGCAATTGCAATTTTTACAATTTTTTTCAATATTTCTATCAGTTCATTATATTAAAATAGATAGTCAGGAGCCATGCGTGCGTACAAATTCTTGAAAAACTGGAGTATATTAATAATTAAAACGATTTATGAAGTGTCCTTTCCATGTGTAACGGAACTTGATATGTTTATATACCGATAGAATTTTATTACTTATTATTTCCGCTATACCTTTAGACATAACAAGATAAATTATGTTGTAAGGTGATAGGTGAAAATCACTGGTCGCAGTAGCGATCAGTAATTGCACCTTATCAACTTACATGTACATATTATACATGCAAAGTGAATGATGAGTATTGTTGTGACTGTAAATTTTTCATAATTTATTACCTTTAAAGGACTTTGTGGGTCTAATGAGCAATCGAGCTAAAAATGAGTTAAATGTTGATGAAGAAATTTTCACTTTGATTTATAATGAAATTTAGAATACATAAATATATGTACAATATGTACACGAAAATTATGTGAAGATACTTATCTGTGCGTGCGTATGTAGCAACAACACAACAGTTGTTCCAGTCATACTCCTTATGAAAGCGTAAAAGAGAACAAAGAATTATCTACTTAAATTATATGTACATACATTATTTATGAAAAGTTGGATTAATATGACGACATGCGTGAAAATTAGATATTTTGTTAAACTGATGTTTTCAAAAGCCAATAGAGATGTGCGAAAAAAGCTTGTGATTAAAGAAATTGACTGGTTAGTTGAATCAAACAAATTAATTTTTACACCTTTACATTTGTTTTGCTTTCTAGTATATTTAAGAATATTTTTTGTCCTCTTCATAAAAATCGGCCAAAATTGACTAATTGTGAGTAATGCTGGTTTGAAACACTTACGCTACGTAGCGTACCTATCTTATCACAAACATGAAAGTTTAAATAAGTTTTTCGTAAAATCAATATTTAAAAAAAAAATTGCTTGACAGAGAACATGAACTACATGAAATCTGGTACATATCTTGTCCATTTAAATAGCCAGTTCGTGAACGGATGAAATATACGTTTGTGGATTTATTCGTGCTATAGATAAAAGTAAAAACTCTTAAATGCACTACTTTCTCTAGTTTGTAACCATGTGAATTGGAAAAAAGATATAGCAACTGTTTTCTGATTTCGACTTAAAACATGAGAAAAGTAATAAAAATCACCTTACATTATATGCGGAACGTATCAAATTACATATATATATTTACTATTCTTTCAAAACAAATATAATTTTTATATTTAATTGTTTTGTTTTCGTTACGTGAGGTTTGGATATGATAAGCAAATTTGTGGTGACACTATCACGATGCAACGTCCGGTTTACCGCACCAAATCTTGCAGCTGCGATGCCAGTAGGACCGAATTTTATAAGATAAAATCACGCAAAAATATTTTGAAGTTATCACGCAGATGATGAAGAATATCAAAATGAAAAAAACGTTTTGACGATATCCAACTACCAAAACTTCTAGATAATAACAAAACAAAGAATACCTATTAAGATGACAACGGACAATTCAAATGGGTACAATTTACAATTTCATTTGATAGCTCCTTTCTGATTAATCGACTATTAATAGATTATTTCCAGAAACATCGAATAATACCTTGCATCTTTGTAAGACGGTTTATGAAAAGTACATTGAGTTATCCTTTTTTTCGCACATGCTCAAAGACAAATAATACGGTGATTTATCGATTACTCCTTTTCTCTGATTTTCTAAATCTGAATTACTAAAAAAAGAAATAAAGATATCGCGGCCTACACACTCTACATTACAAATTTCATCGAATTCCAAATATAATTGCTGGAAAAATAAGTAGGTTGCCTGAATCCATAATATAAGTGGTGACGAGAACTTTTCTTGGAGAATTAAAAAGTGCAGCAAAGCGACGCGAATGATTCAATAGTAGATGACTCTGTAAGAAAAAATTATAAAAACGACTTCGGAGATAACCTACATATAATAATAATCTACCTACATAGACTTTATTTATCTTTATTTTTTAAGATGTAAAATGCAGAACAACACCTACTCAACAATTTTTTCGTCTGTTTTACTCTTCTAAAAAGCGGCGTAAATTAACTATACAATTGAATTATTAACACTGAAAAGAGAATCTTTCCAAATTTTGTTTTAAATCTTCAACGGTTTCAATAGAAAATTCGTGATCAATGAAATAATTTAAAGGAGTTCAAATATACTTTATCTCATTGTGTTTAAACAGATAAATGTTTTATTTGTAATAAGTACTTCAGACAGTTAAAATATTACGATACAATATACATATAAATAGTGTGAAGTTATTATTTTGAAATGACTCATATTTTAATTAATTTATTGAAAAGCATTGAAAAAAAGTTGATCTCATTATTACTGGAAAATATTTAAAATTTCACGTATATTGAAAGCTCATTCAAAATTAAATAAATGTAAACTTTAAACAAAACACACCGTCTTAATTTAAGTAAATTTTAAATGTTTTTAACACTAGATGGCCTTGTGTTAAAAAAAACAATTTAAAAGCGCCGGAGTGTACCAAATTGGTGCTCAGAGCGTACTAATTGAAATTAAATACAATTTTTCAACAATTTCAAGTTAACGCGACAACAAAGTTTAGACTGTTCAGTTTCTTATTCAAAGAATAATCTCAATAGAAGCTCTTAATTTTGTAAACAAACGGAAGTGCTTGTACTAAAAGTTTTCTATATATAGCTCCTTCGATTTCTTGGCACTAATCAAGAAATTCTCTCTGTGGGAGCAGCCACCGTATTCCCATTGGACTCTGCTACCAAAAACAAAACAACTACATATATGTAGATCATTTGCGCAGATTTGCAACTGCAATGCAACCAACCACATGGCCAGTCGGCAATTGATTCATAAAAGCAATCACATATTGATAAAATTCACCATGCTCTTGAGATCCATTCGGATTGAATATGTTCAAGTCCTAAAATTAATTTCATGGCAAAAGAATGAAACCAACTTTCTACTCGTATATAAAACATGATGAAGAAATTCGCGTTATCTTAGAGGTCACCTGCGCGAGAAGGAAAACCAATTTCTTAAGAATAAACAGACATCGCCGAATTCATTCGTTTTCGTCTGGGGGAATGAGAAATGATGTCATTTCGAGAGCTGGGAATAATTAGCCTAAGCGGAAAATGAACTTTTTTAAAGGCTGTACTGCTCTGGAATATGGTCATATTGGTCATATGATTAGCAACTAAACATGATCTATCTAGTCTAGAAAATTACTCTGAATAAAAACGTGACCTTCAACTTACTGGCTCTCGTGCTCTGTTGGGGGATTTGCTTTGATTTCTTGGAGTTTCTCGTAGAAACCCTTCCACATTAGCTCCTCATCCATCTTAGAAACTGTTGAGTACGGTTAGTTCCGGGGAAATCCTATGTATACTAACTGCTTTGATTACGATGGACAGTCAGAACTGAGTCACTAGACAGTGGAGCACTAATCGCACTCTTCTCACGGAAGTTATTCTTATATATTCGATGTACCGGCGCACTATGAACTATGACGAACTGTCACACCGCCTCTACAACGTCACTCTGTACTGGCCTGGATTTCGATTGCTTCCCGTATGTGGGAATATTTCCTGGTTTGTGGGATTGGGAATGAAAGACGACAGTCTCGACTGGGAGAATTCTCTAGAAAGGCGCTCTAGCTTTAACCTGAGCAACAGCATCAACATGTGGCGGAAGAATGAACGCCCGGAAAGATCAAGCAACGACTGATTTGCTCGGTGTACCGGCGAATAATTTCTGCTGTACGCTAGCGGCTAGACGCTGGTAGCCTTAACGCTCTTTAACACTTCCCCAACTCCACGAAGGTGGGTAACTGCTGAAACGTAAAGAACGAATCGAGTTTCTGAAATTAAACCATTTTTGTTTGCACACTGCAAAACCATTTGAGATGGCGCCGTTTTAGGTTGAAAATTTAATCTTGCTAACATTTTTCTATTTGCACAAGGTGAATCAAGAGAAAAGTCATAAATTCACTCGTCTTTACTAATAAATGTTTGCACTACTGACATCATACTTGCACAGGTAAGAAATAATTTACAAATACCCGGCACGAGAAATAGGCATCGTGCTCTTTTAGCACCTTTTTCATCACGGTTCACCAAACTTATTTTAAAGTGATGATGAACTCACTAAATACGTTGAACGGGTGAGGGACTTTTCTTTCACCAAAGCTCATGCTAATTAAGAAACACAAAGAGGTTGTGAGAATCTTTATACCATTTTCATTTATCGAATGCAGTATTCTGTGAAAAAATAAATCATTTATGGGAAAACCCCTAAATACATGGATATCGTATCTACTCCCCCAAAAAAGTTAATAATTTCCAATAACGTTACATTTTAATAAGAAAAATCAGCATGTTGGCACTTTTCGATTTGAATAGCTTTTACTCGCAGCTCTTTATGTGTTTTGCCCTCAAAGGTCATGTTTCATAGATGTGCTTTGGAGCTTTTATTGCCGGAATTGGATTAATGGATTGATTGGTTCCACTCCATAAAAATAAATGAACATTAAAATTGTCATTTTATTTTTTTAACTTAATACATTGTTTTAAGCATTGTTCAATATGATATTATATTCGTTATCAGCAGTTTAAAAAAAGTATTAAATCCCTTTGGTATTTTTCGTAAAATTATTTTCTAGTCAGAATAAGTCTATAAAGTACACAAACGCTTTTTATTTTATCGATTTTTGTAATGATTCATATTTTAATGAGAACATTACAATATTATAGTAACTGAACCACTATTTTAAGTTACAACAATTTCATCTCTCAAAAATAAGAGAAAATCAAAATTTACTAATAAATATAAGATATAAGAAACACGTTTTTTCTCACAATGAATATTAAAGGTTTTAAGAAAAAATCTTTTTACCCTTGAGTGCATCAAAATATCATAATAATACATACATATATTTCAGGGTGTTTTGCCAGGGTCTGAACAGGGGTATACTAATCAATTCGACATGGTCTTCTGATTAACGTTTCTTCGGAAAAACTGCACAACTGAGTATTCAGTGCAAGGTGATGCAACAATTACATTACAGCAACCTACCTTAATTACAAAAAACAATTATTAATAACTTTTCCTTAAATAGTTTCAAGTGGTACCTAAGTAGTTGATATGTATATGTATGTATATTTTAATTAATCTTTTAATTAATTTAATTAAGTAGTATTTTATGTAATATGTTAATAAACATATATGTATGTATGTAAATATAATGTAAATTAAATACATATGTAAATGTAAATAATTTTATCTACTAAGTAAAGAAAACTAACAATTAAAAACTGTCACCAATTTAAATTTTTAGCCAAAATAGTGAGTTACACAGAGATGTTCAAAAACAAAAACAATTATCAGCATAACGTGCACTACTTTTTGCTATATCCGGTTTAACTCATTTTCTTAATATTACAAAATTACTGTAAGTATGCCAACTATCAAATTCTACGCCTCTTAAATATGAAAATTTCAAACTACCATGCGAAGGAAAATTGTGAAATCATTTCTAAACTATTTGTGGTAGTAATTTCACAAAGAAAAGTACGTATATTTGCGGAAACGCAATATACAGAGATCGTTTTTATTCGCTCGTAAAGATAACAATTTAAGCATAGAAAAAAAATAACACAAAACAAAGCTACAGGTGTTAATGGAATGGAAGTTGTTGCTACGCAAGAAATTGTCAAAAAATCTGAGAAAAAAAGTATAAACTCTGTGAAGAAGGTCGTCTATATTTGTTACTTGATGCAGTGTCGAAAAGTATTTTAATAATTTCACGTGTTTCCAAAAAACACAGGCATTCGTTCAACAACCCACTTAGAAAATCCACAACGCACTAAATTCCTGGATGTGACCCAACGTACTTTGAAGGTTGGTTTTCCACACACCACCGTTGGTTATGAAACAACCGCCAAAAACATAAATATTGGATGAATCATCTAATTACACCTGACGCTTGCGAAAGCACTCATTCGGCGAATGCGCTGTAACGTTCATTCAAAAGGGAAGAGAATAGAATGGGTTTGAGGCACCCAACCATGACCTTACGATACCACTATAAGTTATGTAGTTGAGCCCCCTTCGAAAAAAACAAAAAACCACGCAATTTTCCCGTCTGGATAGTGCCAGGCACCAGAAGAAAAAGAAATCAATAAAAAAAAATCTAGACTGTACTTACTTATCGCTATCCTTTGGCTTCTTCATGCCGTAGAAATTTCCGGTGAAAATCTTCTTGATGCTGCTGATGTTACTCCCCCGTTCATTAGCTTTGGACTTGCTATCAGCGATCTGCTTCCGGCTGTAGAGCACCGAAGGGCAGTAGTCAACGTCTGACTTTTGCAAAGGAAACCCTTCACTATTTCGAATGTTAGTTCTTCTATCCGGCGGCAAATTCGTTAAATTACTCTCACTGGCACTTTTGAAGAAATTCACTAAATTCTGAACACTCCCGTTGAACGTCTTCCGTATTCTGCCACCTTTCAGCCTGTCTGCCCTGTTGAACTGGTCTCGGGGCTCCTCAACATCGGTCTCCTGAGGTAATGTGAGCGACGTCACGCTCATCGCGGGCTTCGGAACCCCCAACTTTGACGATGGAAGTCGTCTACTAGGTTTTCGCGAACCATCTACCGAACTATGCAACTCAACGCCATGTCGTCTATGCAAAATGTTATCCCATTCAATTGTACTGGACGTACTTGGAAAAACGGCGTTATCACCAGAAAACAGCTCTGGATACGTCTGAATCGGCCTCGGGATGGAACAAAACGCTGCTGGAGCCCTGCTGTTATCTGCCAGGCCATGTGGTGTCGTCTTCTGTTTACAGGTGATAACAGGTGACGAGACCGCGGGGGAGACTGAGTGTTTTCGCAGCTTCCTGAGTTGTGTGGAGCACGTGACCCCCATAATTTGGCTATTGTTGCTCTGTCGGTGGCCTACTTTCAAGAGTTGCTCTGATTCATTGTCGCTAGTACGACTAGATTCCTGCGGTTGGCAGTCAGAATCCCTGCTAATCCAGTACCTCTGAAAGTTTAAGATAACAAGATTCATCAGATGCAATTTGAAACATATCTTACAACAACTAAAAAGAAGAATTGATGAGAGAACGGGAAATCTGGCAGAGCCTAGCTAGAGTCTAGATTTTTAGATTGTTAACGCTTACTGGGATCTAGAGCTTTGCATTAGAAATGTTAAAAAAGCGAATTAAAGTGCTATCTTAAAGCAAACATCTAATAAGGTTTTTAAAAATGAATAGGATAATGTAAATAGGATATTAATTATGCGTTACTGTTTCAAACACGGATCTTACATTTTTTCCATGCAAAATAAGTATTTAATAATGTTTATCATTGTAATATTACAATGAATACCTAATTCATAAGGACAATTTAACAACAAAAGACTTTTAGCAATAATATCAAAATTAGCTTGTTTTGTGTTTAAATGCACGAAAACACTTAACGACATACTATCATCCTTTATTCTGCATAATAAGAAAAGTATGAACACATGCCTTTTTATGTAAATAAATGTAACTTTTAACGGATTTGATAATCGTTTTGTACGATAAGCATAGCGTAAATTTTAAATAACAAAAAAATTACTTTACGTGATCACGATAAGTATAGTTTAACTAGTTTTGAAATTTATTTCTTCGGCACATTATATTTATTTATGAAGTGGAACTCCATAAGTTTTAATTTAATTACATATGCTAAAATTTTTTAGAAGTATTGAAAGCATAGTTGAATAAATACCAAAGTTTTTTTACTTAATTGAAATATCAAAATATACACTGGATTCATTTTTTTTTTTTAATAATAATTCAAAGGAAACAAATCTTTGGTTGTTGTCCGAGTATCAAAGCTTAGAAAAGACCGCAATTTATTTACCTATATCTTTACTAAAATTGTTTAATGAATTTAAAAATCTATAGAATTTTTAAGGAATAATTTGAGTAATTCATAGTATGACGCTACTGATATAAAAAAAAAAGATGAAAAGTAATAAAATCTTAAAAAACACCGAGTAACAACAAACTCTTGTTAGTGGTACTTTTCTGCGAAGGCCCCCTGCACCACATGAGCATAATTAAGGCCATGAGTGCGGAGTTTATTTTTACGATCAGAAAGAGCTTTGCGTCAGCGCGATCAATTAAGAACGGAAAATGATCTTCAACCTAAGTACAACAGCTATTATATGTTATAAAGAAATTTAGGAATTTTGGTATAAAATAAATCACTTACTCTGAACGTATCCCGAACGCCTTTCTTTAGAGGACGCCTTAGTCCATTTGTTCTATCGCCAATTTTAAGAAACTCTGCAGACACATCTTCTGGACTATCACTGCGACCATTTTCACTATCTTTTGAATTATAGTTTACTACAACTTCACTAATTTCACTGGCTTTGCCACCCGCTTTGAAATGCTTTTCCCCGTCACTGTCATAGGTTACTTGGATACGAACCCAATTCTTGTCCGTCTTCGGAATGGATAATTTCGGAGTATTGCTAAACTCACTATCGCTCACCGTAACCGTTGCTGGATCACTACTGCCCAAAAACTTTCTTTCGAGATATTGGAACCTTTTTCGAAATTTCGTTCTTTCGTAGATTTTCCACTTGGATTTCCTCCGTGTTTTGCTCCTGCTACCGACCTCCACCTGACTATCTGTCACAATGTTGTCCTGCCGCCACTCTCGGTCATTACCTGGCGGGGAGGGTTTTCCTTCTGGCCACATTGACCTATTCATGGCTACTCCCTCTCACCCCCGTGATTTCGAAAGTATGTGCCGTGCCGTGTCTGCGTGCTTTGGCAAGAAACAAAATGTTATTGATTAGACTTACTGCCCGTGGCCGGGGAGAGGAATCGACAGAAGAAAACTTGGATGCATTAAGTTTCCTTCTGCACCTCGGATTTTACTTCGATTCGTTGCTCCGTCGACGTCGTGTTCGGGAACACTCAAATATTTCATGGGAACTCCTCGCAAGCACATTCGTTAGCCAATTATTTGATTATAAGAAGAGCCGATCGCGTTCAAGCTAATTTCTAGCAGCGCACTAACTACTTGACGTTTGATGAATGATAGAAGCTCTCATTAACTTAACCGCATTTGGAGCAATAATTTCGACGAGGTCCTGTAAAGGTTATCAGATTGTTATCAAGAGAGTGTTATATACGAAATATTAAATAAGTATGATTTATTTATTGCCGTCATCAATTCAATTCAATTCAAGGTCATTGTAAAAGCTCCATACGAAATTATACATTTTATGTGCATACATATGTATGTACATACATATGTCTACTCGAAAATCTCTTATCGTTTTGCAATTTGTGCAAAGTTTTAACTTTTCTATAATTTGTAAACATACCCATCCATCACTAATAAAGTCTGGCGAATTTAAATCGATGTCTTAATCATATAATACTTTGATTTTTTTCTAGAAAAGATTACGTGAAATGATTGAGCACCTTAACAAATGCATCAACTAGCTTTGTTCTGTTTTAAATGTTTAACAAATTGTCGGTTAGATTTTAAGATAATTTTGTTTCAATTATCTTAAATTAATATTTTGTTGAGGGTAAAAAAGAAGAAAAACCTTTTTTCATTTATAATTTGCAAAATAATAGCACTTTTTGAAAAATTACCTAGTACTAGCGTAAAGGAAAAAATTTTAGGTCTAACAAGCTGCACTCAATTTAAAAATTTTAATGCAAGAAGGTTATAGGTGCTTCTAATTTCGTTGAAGTCCCAATAAATTATGAGAAAAGCTGCAAGTGTAGGCAATTCTTTGAAATTTAAATGGAACAATTTTAAATAGCTTAAAATTCTCCGTAACTCCTAATGGCCCCTCGCCGAGATCCGCTGAATTAAGACGAAAACACAATTGAGCCAAGCGACGAACTTAATTAAAATCACTTTAAATCGTCTTCCCGTCGCAGCTCACACAAAAGCCATCAACAAACTTATATTTTGGGTTAAGGTTGTTCACCGCAACTATATTTAACTTATTTAGCAATCACTTCACTATCAATTAATCACTTCACACATGACTTGATATATGGGTAAAATTTCCTCCTGCATTTATATAAATTAAGAGCTTTTCTGCATCTATCCAATAGGGTGAAAATTCGGTTGGTTTGGATCAAAACAGGGCAGTGGTTTCAAGAACACGTACCTACTGCACTTCGGAGCTGTCTGAACCAATTGCGCTTGCGCACGAATCTCTTTTTTTAACCGATAAAAGCCCTAAAAAGATTTTAATTTCCGCGGGATGGCCCAAACTCACGATACCAAATCGTCAACCAAGGCTTGTATCGCATCCGCGAGGGCTCGAAGAACAAAGAGAATGCGGCTAAAACTTGAACCATGCATTCGTCTTGATATGAAATGGTCACGCTTTGGAGAACTTGGGGCTCATGCTATGGAGTGCCCACATGTTGGGTGGTATAACGCGGGTGCCTATATGCCTAAGTTGGTAACTGCTTTTCTAGTGTTACACATCGACGGTTGTATGGATAAACGGAAATACTTCAGTAACGAGCTCAGATAATGCAGGGGGAAAAAGGTACCTGTTCTAGTATATTCTAAGAATGCATTTTCCAGTTCGGATACTATTGCAGCTACATATAGAGTTTTTCAATACCTGATCAATCAAGCAGAGGAACCTTATTGAAATCTGAGAATTTTCTGATTTTTCTGAATTTCCTCATTAAACATCGTCTAGGAATCCAACCATGACTACGATAACAGTAGCCTAGCACTTCTAGACAAACTAGCCAGCCATTGCCACTTTCTATTGCTTCACTGGAATAATTATCAAGAATAAGAAAAATAAGGAGTCTTTGCTGCCGTTTTATTTGATGATGGTGATGACTGATGATGTTCTTATATACTTGATACAAATGTAAACGAAATTTTCTTATGTTTAAGGAACATTGACCTGTTCAATTTTTTTTTTTTTTTGAAGACAGAGACTCTATATTAACACCAATCTTTAATTGTATTAAACGTACATTAAATTTTACATCCTAAACAACTAATAAATTAACTGAAGGAAGTATACTAAATATGTACATATGTATGTATGTATGTATCTATTAACAAGCTCCTGAACACTTAAGCATATTACGTTTTTAAGGAAAATTTTAGCTGAGTAAGCAATTAATTTTAAAGTATGTTAATACTTCGAAAGGATATAATCAATCAATAACAAAACCATTACGACAACGTGACAGAGTGGACTTTAGTTTGGAAATAGGTCGGCCAATGCCTTTTTCTTTTCTAAACAGAATTAACGTAGAATAAACGTGTCAGCACCACATGAAACGTGCACAGAAATAAAGCTTGTCTTAACGCAATGAGTTTAAATGAAATCTGGAGCATGAAGTTTACTGTATCCAATCTATGTAGGTAATTCATATTTTATATAATCTTTAATTAAAGTTGGATGAAGACAACATTTGACAGGTTTCAAAAATTGTTTAAGTTATTTGATTTTAAATTGTTGCAGTTACAGTGGATTTCAGACAACTGAAGTGATAGAAAGGAAAGGTGCATTTGATCACATCTTATACGAACAGAAAAAATAAGGCATCATTGAAGTCGTGATATACATACTATAATGCTATAATTTAAATTGAATAAATTAATTATTTGAACCATAATTGAGTTCACAAGCGAAAATATATTTCTGTCTGCAGCTTAAAATTTCTTTTTGCCAAGTAAAATTTTATTTAAGGAAATAGTTTAACATAAAAATAATAAAACAAAAATAAGGCCACATCGTAGGGACCTAACTACTAAATAATCACGGTGAAGAAAAAAAATAAGTTTAAGAACAATAACTCTGCGATGGTGCAAGCATTGGATAAGTCCTCAGCCTCTGAAGTTCAAGCATGGTTATAAGTTCGAGGATGTGGGCGTGATTAGTTTGCACCTTCCTAACTAATCGGCCTCTTTCTCTGATATCATCCATTCTAAATTAAAAGGAATAAAAAAACATGCTCATATTTTTTAAAAGAAATAAATTATATTTCAAAAGACGTACCTTTCTTTTCTTTCTCTTAATTCCTTTTCTTCCATAAAAACATCACGTGATAAGTTTTTAGTAGCCACTTCGATATTGATCTCGCTAATTTTCTTATCAATTAATCGATTCTGTACCCTCTTTTCTTCAATTTTCCTTACAATTTCATTAATTTTTCCATCTCTGAAATGAAAATTAAGTTTTTAATTGCACATAACATGTATTCCAGTACTCCTAACATCTCTGCCAATATTTTATGCAGATGAGCCACCTTTCCATCGATAAGTTTTCTGAGTGATGAGCTCGAAAGATCGTCTGTTTTCCCTAATCTCTTTTTGTGTAGCCAGTTTTGTATTTCAATTGTAACCTAGATACCATCACACTTTAGTTGATTTTGAAAAAAGTCCAGACTAGTGTTAATGATGATACCTTAATTTTTTCGATGTGTGTTATAAACATCTTCATGTCTTGCAAGGTCATTTGATACACTCTATGCTCCCATTCCTTGTAGAGAATTTTCCGCCGGAAAAGCGCCAGTCTCTTCATTGCAGCGAGTTTTCTTCGACCAGCACGCTATGTTGATATAGTTTAAGCTATTTTCTTTTAAAATATTTTTATAATAGTTACAACCTTTATAATTTCGTTGATATCTTCAACGTCTGTATTACTCAAAAGGAGGCACTCATCAAAATCAGTAATTTTCCCTTGGAGATCTACTTCCACGAGTCCCAAAGGCATCACTAATTGAATGGAACGGTTCTCCAAATGTTCCCTCTAAATGAAGAAAATATTAAGAATTCGGGCCTCTTATGCAAGTGTTTATTTACATAGTTCTGTTTGAGTTCTTGCATTTCCTTGTCCAGAAGGCTAATGCTTATTTTTATCGCCTGTATCTCTTTGGTGAATGCGTTTAAAGATGCTTCGGCTTCTGCTAGCTGTGCGCCGCATGCTTTTACCTGTCCGAGTTAAAATAATTAGATGAATCTCTTCCTTGTTTTGCTAAGAAAGAGCAATGATTCATACCCGAAATTCACTTTCCATTTTATGTCTTCTCATTCGGCAAAGTAGGTCCCACAAGCGATGATCAATTGCATTTGGTGCCAAATTGTAGTTATCGATCGAATCGATTAAATGAAGAAATTCATAGCACTCTTGAGGCAATTGTATTCCCGTTCTAGCGCTATTCTTTTGAGCAATTCGAGTTGACATTTCAGTTAATATTGCAGATGTTGCCCAAGCGCGCTGCGGCCACTTTGGGCGTTTTTTAAATATTTTGTACGCTTGATCTACAATAAAGCTTGGAGCTGATTCGCCGAAGTGTAATTTAAACTGTTTATCTAACAATCTATCCCGAGTTTGCAATTGTTCGTATCGTGCACGACAATCCTGGAGAAGTTTTTCAAGCTCTTCAGTAAACTGACTCAAATTGTGAATAAGAAGTTTTTTGTCTTCAATGCGAGATCTAAAATATAAAACTAGAGTATAACATCCTAAATATTAAAAATGTCATTGTTACAAAATAATGTTCTCCATGTCTTTAAATTTAATTCGTTCTTCATTGAAAAACGCCGTTCTTAAAAAGAAGAGTTCTTCCTGTCGAACTGCTGCATCTACTTTTAGTTTTAACAAAAAATTTTCCCCACATTTTAAGTTAAATTTGATAATTTGTTCATCTTGAACTGCTTGAACTCTAATCGTTTCATCATGGAGCATTGTATTATACCTTTCTCGTTCACTTCGAACAAATTTTAATTTTTCTTCATAATCTTGGACGGACTTTAAATCATCTTTCGTGTACTCATACGGGTCCTTGTTATCTCTAATACAATCTGGGAGTGGAGGATCTTTTTTGATCTCATCTTCCCAATGCCTTTCTAGAACACCATCCATCATCGCCATCAGTGCACGATCGCGGAAATCATCTGCCAGGAGTGCCAAACGACGCAGTTCTTCTTGATATGCTAAGGCATCGAGGATTCTCTGCCGACTTGGAGATATGTATGGTTTTACGCTTACTTCGTGTTCCTCTACCTGAAAATTTAAAATATTAATCAGGTCTATTCCAGAAGTAGGTAAAAACCTTTGGCAGGCATGATCTTTTGGTATGATATAAACCTGAACCAAGAATTACTTACATAGTTCTTTCTTTAAAAAATTTTTTTTAATTACCTTAATTACGGATTCGGGTAACTCATCTGTGCAATACTCAGGATCTAAAATAGGCACAGATTCCGGAAGTTTTTTTACCCCTTTTATTTTAGCCAAAGTAATTATTTCAGATTGAATATGACGGAGCCGCGCATTTCGCTCCTTCACATACGCCACTTGATCATTTTTTACTTTTATAAGATCCACGAAAGTTTTATTGAAAAATCGCTTAAGATTCAACATATCATCCTGCAAAAACGCTGCTGAATTAAATATATATTATTTCAATAAAGTATTTTACTTGAGCCAAAATTTGCTGTATAATCATTTGCATGAAAGAAACCACTTCAAATTGGTCATACCTGTATGCATTTGGCATAATAAACTTGTGAGTGCTTGTGCCTGAAAGATAATTACGAGATTCTGTTTCCTTCAAAGTGATAAGCCTATCCGCAGTATCCATCTGGCTAAGACGCATTTCTTCCATAGACACTTGCCGGAACGTTGGTCTTCGGTTAGTTTTTGTAATTTGCCATCGTGGCAGCCATGGATATAATCGATCATTATTGTCAATATAAAGTTCAGTCGATCGAAGCATTTCGATTTGTTTTATTTCATTTCTGTAATCCTTTCCAGATATCAATGCAAAATTTTCAGTACCAATTGTTGAAAATATTCCCCGAATTCTTTGACATTTCACTTCCATTTTATCCCAAGTGAAATTTATCACCCACTTAGTTATTCGATTTTGATCGTCAATATACGCCCGAAGGAGTTTCTCTTCCTTTTCTCGCTCTACTTTTGCCAAAAGTTTAACGCTGTTCTCCCATTCCGTGTTTAAATTAAATTGCTTAACTTCTAACTGATCTAAATCTTCGGCTACTTCGTTATTGTTAATGAGCTCAGTTACCTTGAGTTTAAGGACGTTAAGTTCATTCAATATCTTATATTTGATGGGTTTAAATTTATTTTTTTCCGCGAGTACTTTACGTGATTCTTGCATTGAAAGCCAAGTCTTTTCTAAAAAACATGTTTACAATAACACTGAAAATATTAAAAACAGATGATTCAAACTACCAGAATACATCCGTGACTGTGCAAGACCCTTAGTATCAAAAAGTGAATCGAATGGGGGTGCCCGTGCCGCAACCTTATTTATATTAAAATGAGAATTTTCCAAACACTTTAAGCAGCCAGTTTTGGACAATACAATGCAATATCTGAAAAAATTAATTAGGTAAGCCACGGTCATGTAACACTTAAAAAGCAATCTGTAATTATTCGTACAAAAATAATTAAACCAGTTTAAACAATTACTCGTACCTTCTATTAGGACTGAAGCAAGCTTTGGTTACTCCGCCACATAAACGATGGGTTCCAAACAGTACAGTATCCAAATTTTTTGTTTCCATATCGAAAACGCACACGATCCCATCTTGTCCAAAAGTCACGATGTTATGCAAATCCGCATATATAAAATAATCTTTGACTTGATGAGCTGTTTCATAAATTGCAACAGTGCTTATACCATTGTCTTTCGTTTCTATCAAATATAATTGGCGACTTTCCCTTGGAGCAGCAAAAAATTTTGATCCAAACTTTGAAAAATACGGTGTAATATTTTTGAATATTTGATTAATTTTAATGTGGTTTTTACGTATCTTCAAGTCTTTTTTAGATACAGTGAGAAATAACACCTCTTTAGTGATTAAACGTTTGCTTTTAGGACCATTACTTATTATGAATAAAAAACGTACTGAAGTGTCTGTCTCGCAAAAGACATAATCTAAAATTATGTTTTCCACTATGAAATGGTGCCAAACATCCAAACCAGTTGTAAGTCCCGTCATGATAAAAATATGCTCTTGAGTGTCTTTTACAGCTAAGAAATTTTTATCTGGTGAAAAGCAAATCGATGTTAAGGAACTTGCCCCCAATGAAAATTTTATAATAAGACTTGGTTTTTTTGGTTCGAAATACGAATAAATATCAATAATGCCATCTGAACGACCAACAAGCAGAAGGGGCAAATCAGGATGAGAGCGCATTATAGTCAAATTATTAACATTATCTACTGTTGATACCTGGAAAATATGAAAAAAAAATATGTGTATATAAACATCGAAAAAAATTCAAATTTAAATTAATTTTCTACATACCAATGCTCCAGTGCGAATTTCTAACAATTTTAAACTATTACAAAATGTAAAAATTGCGATATATTCTCCACTAGGATAAATTAATTCAAAAAATTTAATTGAACGATTGATACTATTAACTCGATATAAACTTTTTTCCTCCGATTTTTCTTGCAGCATCAAAACTTCACCGCGTGTATCCAACATAATTGCAATATCAAAATTGCTTATCGAAGTAAGATATGTAATGGAATCTTGGGAAATTAGTGTCCACAAGCACATATATTCGCGGTCTATTTTCTTAACGAATTTAAATTGATTGTAGATTCCAAATATAAGAAACCCTCCTTTATATACGCAGCCAAGGGTTTTAGAAGGCCTAGAGTCTGGCCATTCCCACAAAAGTTTCGTGATACCTGTTGAAACAGTAATCTAAAAGACTAAATCTGTACTTCTCAATCGAATAAATAAAAAAATTTCAACATACATTGTGCAAATCGCCCAAATCACTTATCAAATACGGAATGCCATCAATTCCGAATAAAACAGATATATTGCGATTTCTACTCATGAATGGTACTGTCGTGGAGCGTTTAATAAGAAATGTTTTATCACCACTGCTATGGGCCTCCCATAGCAATAAACGCGATGATTCTAACGCATATTGGCAAATTAAGAAAGGATGAAAGTTGTTCAATCTCAATTCAAGATTTTCATCAATAATGTCGGTATCCAATTCAGCCAGAAGTAAACCACTTCGATAATTCCACATTTTCAGCTTATATCCAGGGTACTTTGTTAGAGCTACTAAATACTCCGTGTGTGAAAACTTAACTTGGGCATATTGTCCAAAAGAGTGCTCTTAAGAAATATAGATAGTTTAGTCTTAAATTAGGTAATCATTTATAATACCTTTCTCAATGATCTTTAAGATCTCAAAATCAGGATAAGAGTGAATTAGAATCCTCGGCTTGAAACACCTCTCTGCGACGGCGAAGCACTTGTACAGTTTGTGACCCCCAATGCAAGAAACTCCATCTGCAACATCCTGTCCAACTGCCCTATATAAAATTTGCTCTCCACTAGGGATATCGATAAATATTATTACGTCCTCGCATGCGAAAGCAAAAATCGTGTTGCTCAGGTACGTTGGCTCAGTATTGGGCATGAAATTCGCCCAACTGAAAATTAACGCCCGTAAGAAATTTACTTGTTATAATTAAATTCAGTTATGGACTTACTTAAGCTTGATTTCCCTACTCATTATTCCTTCTAATTGTTAGACAAAATTATATGCGAGAAGCGAGAAAAGTTTGAAACTGTCAGACGCTAAGAGCAAAGCTAACTATAGTTGTCCTAGCAACCAACACTCAGAGGTTTCTATTTATTTTGGAAACTAAGGTAAGGTACTTGAATATATGCATACATATGTTACATACATTTTAATTTATATCTCCCTAAGAATTATGAAGTTTTTGGTTTGGTAGGAAGTAAATATAACAAAAAATACATAAATATATAATAATGGTCGTTACTTTAACCAATTTGCTACTCTACAACGGTGCCATTTTTTTTCGATGTTTTATTTATTTTAGCTAAGACGGCAGCCATCAATATATATTTTAAGAAGTTTTTTTTTAGATGACCGAACGGCGGCAATCATGCCCTGTGCAGCCTTTTATATTTTAAATAAAATAATCAATTTTACTCTTTTGGAGTTATAAGTTATACATATGTTTAGAAGTATGTACATACCCACATTATATGCGAATCTCCTCCTGGAAAGGTAGTCGTATTTTTTAGACAATAAAAAATCAAATATTTGATAAACCGGAGAAAATATATTCATTTTACAAGCACTTGACCCTATCTTTTTACACTAAATTTTCTGAAGTTGTAGATTAGTTTTTCTCTGATCTGGGAAAATTTAGAGACTGTAATAGTAAAAGTACATAGTTTTTAATTTTATTCATATATGTTTTTAAAGATTACCTTAATAATTTTGTAAACTTTTGGCATTTTCGAATTGCACTAAAATAACTATATATTTTACAATTGTTTGCATAAATAGCATTGCAAATGCGTTGTTAAGTTCGATGCCTCCAAAAATTCGCAAGTCCATTTTCTGCAATTTTGCCCGCATTATCAATAACTCAACCTTAAAAATGTTTATATTTTAAAAGGATTTCAATACATTCAATATAACTTACATCCGACGAAAATAAAAATAATTGTTTTTTTCCATCAAACTCGTATAATATCTTAGATGTTCTCATAACTTCATCTATTATCATTAAATACAAAATTATATTAATAATATTATGCACCCAAACTAATAGACCAACAAATGAAAATTCACTACCCTCATGGTGATCAACATAGTAAAAGTAGAATATCATTACTATTTTATTAAATTCTCCTTGAATGTACAGAAAAATTGGTATTTGGAATAGTACTTTAAAATCCATTAGATTTTTTTCAACCTTGTTGTGTATGTGTGCAAATTTAGTTAAATTAACACAATCAATTGTTGAATAATGTTTAAGTTCATTATATTGAGCACCATAACACAAAACACCCACAACGACAATATTTTGTATAAAACCATTAAGGAATTCCTGATATATAACAAACACGTACGAAACAATTTCAGACCAAGAAAATAACTTCCGTTTTTCCACAACTGACCACACAACAAAAAACTGAGTGAACGCAGTGAAGGATAATTTCACTAAAAGCAATCGAAATTGTTTTGTATTAAAAATATTTGTATTATTTGTGGTTCTGTAAAGATATTCACAATTTTTGAAGTAACAATTTATAATATTCGAAAATTTAATCCGATTTTTTATTAATATGATTTGAATTAGTATTGAAATTACCATCGTTGATATAAAACCATTAAAGTTCACAATGCAAAAGATTATGTGTTGGCTAATTTTGCCTACCCCGGATCTCAGTGACTTTAAGACAGTTATTGCTACCACTAAAGTTAAAACACAATTAAAAGAACTATAAATTAGTCCAAATCGAGTACATTTTGTTACTTTTAGCGTTCTGTCGAAATAAAATGGTATTCGACCACAACACTTTAGAAAACAATATAAAAACGAAATAATTTTTAAAAATATTCTGTTCGTGCAATTATACATTCTTAAAGCTGTTGTTCGACTAAATCCTGGAAATCGTCTTCCACCGCGTGCTCGCAGGAAAAGCGTTTACTTAGGGCGGTTTCATTATACTCTCGATATTTGTAATTTGTGTGTAAACACTTTAATCGATTTAATTGCTATTAAAGAAAGGTGCAAATGCAATTCAATAAAAATGGTGTCTCCAACTCCAACAGAACTTTCCATATTGCTTAAAGAAAAAAACCACAAGTTTCTTCTAATCGTCTTGGGATAATTGATTTATTTCCACTTCACATAAAAAGTTGTAGACTTTTTTATTATCAATTTTGTTAGCTAATTGTACAGGAGTAAACCCACATTCATCTTTAAGAGTAAGATCAAGCTTTTGGTACTTAGCAAGGACTCGTACAACATGCAAATTGTCGTTTTCTACTGCATAGTGAAGGGCTGTGCGTCCTCGTTTGTCACAAATATTTGCATCCATTCGAAGGTCGCGCAAACAGCATTCAGCGCAATCTTTAGCGTAGTAAAAATTATCCTTACAGATGCTGTGGAGAGCTGAAAAGTTAGAAAAATCAAGTTGAATGTTACATACGTATGTATTAATAGTATCTTAGTATCGTAATAAATCTGAATGTCCGTTGTCTTATCCTATGTTAAGTGTTCGTTTTTATTAATATTGCAATATGGTACAATTAACTCTTATACACTGGCGGAAGAAATAATAAGTACAAATGAAAATAAACTAATAAATTTGTAAATTCAGAATAACATGTAAATAACAATATATTTTAAATTTGGTTAGTATATTATATACTATTCTAAATTTAAGTAAAGAGTATTTTTTTAAGGTGTAACAGGGGTATGTATGCTAATCAATTCTACAAGGTCTCCTGATCAACGATTGTTCGACCATCAAATTTAAGAGGGGATCCACGGAATTGCAATGTATTTGAAAAAAGTTTTCTTCGTACCTCAAAAAAAATATTTCTACTTTAAATAAATAAATAAATCTCTAAAGGCATTGCTTTTTAACTTTTCCGACGAACCAAATAGTTTAATTGAAAGAATTTGATTATAAATTTTCTAATTTTTTATGCGTGTGTTGTTAATTTACTTCCATTCCAATAAGTTGAATTCACAAAAATAAAAAATAAATAATAATTGCTTAATTGTTTGGTAGTATTAGTGAAAACATATAATAGTTAGCCAATATGCAAAATATATCAAAACACTCACCAGTCATTCCTTCATTGTCCTGGCTGTTCACCACCATGCCACTTTCAATCAAGAAATTTGCAAGTTTGCAATCTCCAGCAGAAGCGAAGTAATGCACTGGACTTTTTCCTTGGTCATCCCTTTCATTGATATCAATTCCAAGACGAAGTAGCATCTCCAAACTTTTCTTCTTCGACGTCATAACAGCAAAATGTAACATATTACGTTTACATTTTGACTTCGCTTGAGCATTAGCCCCTAGTTTTAACAAAATTTCAATAGCATCATCATTACCAACAGAAAACGCAAGATGCAAAGCTGTAGCGCCTTCTTGTTCATTACATAGCTCCAAATTACTGCACTTGCCAATATACTCCAAAATTGGCTTATTGTTTACATATTTTGCGCTATAATGTAGCAAAGTATCACCATCCGAATTCCTGTAGTCCCAGTCCATTGTTAATTTAGCTGCAGAATTTTTAAAACATTCATAACTTTTTGTTTTAAGCAGATTAAATAAATGATCCGTTCCAAAAATAGATCCCTTTTCTATCAAAAAGTTATATATCTCTGAAATTTTTGGAGTACGAGAAGATATGACATCAATTGGTCGAAGATTGTCATCATATGTTGCTATGTTTACATCGGATCCATGTTCAACTAAATAATGAACAATTTGAATATGTCCACCTTGACATGCTGCATGCAAAGGAGTTTCTCCTGTAATTTTGTTCACCTCATTTACATTATTAAATCCATTATTAAACATGTACTCAACGAGATCGAAATTTCCTGAAGAAACTGCATAGTATAATGAACTTATTTCACCATTACTTTGCAAATCTTTTAAATCCACTTTTAGTACATCTATATAATATTTGACGATTTCCAAATTTCCATGTATGCATGATGTTTCGAACAGACTTCTAAAATTGCATTTAGAGTGTTTATGGTATGGATTGGCGCCTTTTTTAATAAGATAGTCCAATAATTCCACGTTGGATACTAAAAGAATTGGTGTCGCTCCACTGTAGTCCTCGGCATTTACACTATAGTTGAGATCTTCCACAAGTATTTTCATTATTTCCAAACCATTAGGATCCCTGGCAGCATTATGTACTGCGGTTTCTCCCCAATTATCAACATAAGGTAGCTCATCTAATCCTTGTTCCTTTGCCATTTTTAAAATTTTAATAACTAATTCCTTCGGGTACTCCTCCAAGAACGAAGTTACGTGATATATTGTAGAAGCTGTTACCACAAAATCGTTACGTTTTTCAATCAACAGATTGCAAATTTCAAAATGTCGAACATTCAATTGGTCTTCAAAAAACATATTAAGATCTGATTTTGGGCTACTTAAAAGTTTCTTAAATTTCTTAGAATCGCACTTGTTTTTTAGTAAAACTTCGATGCAGTTGTAAGCCTCTTTTCCATCCATATAAGACTCGGGAGTTTCATTTAAAAGTTTATCGGTGCAATTTAAGTTTAAACCCTTTTCGAGTAGATATTCTAAAATTCCGGCAAAATTATTACTTACTATATGCAGAAGAGAACGTCCAAAAACATCTTTTGTGACATTAACATCTATTGTTGCTGAAAGGATGATTACTTTTTCAAAATCACCATTAATGACAGCAGTTCCAATTTTGGAATCTCGAAATAGAATTCTGTCGAACAAATCCATAACTCTTGACAAAGGTTTTTTGAAATAGAAGCCTTTCTCCGCAATTATATGAGGGTGTTTTATAAGATATAAGGCTGATAAATATTCAGCTAATATTCTATCCTTATATTTTCCGAATGCATCATAGAAACTCAAGTTTTCTTGTATATCAAGTTGTAAATCCAGCTCAGAAGTAAAAATAATAAAGCAAGCTGACTGACTCAGCTCATCGATGTCTTTTCCTTTCGTTTTTAGATGTATATAGAGATCAAAAACATCGATGCAATAAGCAGAAATATCCATACCTACTTCCTTGAATATTTCGCATGCCATCACCAAAAATTGGGGATTGTTTACGAAATTATTTTGATTTTCGCAGAAAATTTTACTGATTGCAGCTTCAAGATTAATGTGGTTATATTTTGATAAAATATTGTTTATAAGGCTTATTCCGTCGTCTTTACCAATTTCTTGAAGGTAATGTGGCAATATTGGAATGTATCTATTCAGGAAAATCTGAAGGGGATGTCTGGCAGCTATCCATATATGCAAATTTGGAAATTCTTGATGCACCTTTAGAATTATGCAGGAAATTGCATATGTAAGTTCCTTCCCTATATCATCCAGATTGTCCAAAAGCAAGATCAATCTTCCAGGGAACTTGAGACAATAATTCAGAACACACTTTTCCCATTCGTTTGTTACTCTAAATAGAAAGTATAAAATATCTAAAGGCGATTTAATGTTTCGAAAAAATTTGTTCGTCAGCATATCTCCTTCGATAAGTTCAATCCATCTTGCATTGTCCTCTTTTCGTAAGTCATTTTGTAATTGTTTAAGGAATAAAGTTTTTCCAGAACCAGAAATGATTTTTACGGGATAACCCATTGGATCAAGGGAGTTTTCGTCAATTTCTGCATTTAAAACAAATTCTTGAAGCACATGAGTACTATGAGAACTTCGTAACCAATAAAGCAATGAATAAGTAGAATCGTATGCGACTTCATGGACGTTATCAACTCTTTTGGTGACTTGTTCAAAGCTAATTTTATCGTTTACCAAAAATCTCAATGATTTCAAATCTTTTTCCATATTGTCTTCAACAAGGGACTTGTTTGGTATATTTCTTCGAAACTGCTCTAAATCAGCATCTCTCACCAGGAAAACTCCTAAATCTTTAGACGTTCGAGACAATTCCCACAATTTCAAAGCATTATAATTCTTTGCTTTTCTATTTTTATAATAATAGGGTAAACCGTTATCTTCTTCCATCTTAATTAATTCTTTTAAATTTGAATGTCTTACTATAACTTTATTTAAATCTAGACTAGATGATGACGATATTTCACCGCATTTTAAAGATATAAAAGCACTTATAAATGTGAATGCCATCGGGTGAGGCTTTAAATCCAACTTATTTAGACATAAAAATCTTTTTTTATTTTCGTTGTAAACTCCAAAATGTAGCAGCGATTCTGTCGAATCAAAGTGCGTTTTGGTACAGTGATTAAATTCTTTTGGATTGAGATAGAAATATTTACAATGAGCCTCGTTCAAGAGTATAACCATCCTTTCAGTTATTTTATTTAAATTTTTTGTTATTTCAATGTAAATCTGATTTTTAATGGAGATGATTTCTTCACTGTCTTTCTCATCTTTATTCAATTGCCGCTGCTCAATTTTTTCTACAACAATCGCTTTAGCGGGCTGTGCTATTTTTCCGTATATGACAATTAAAAACTTTGGAAGGTCTTTTCTATTGCTGAAGCATTTACTACGACGAATAAAGACATAATCGTATTGGTCGTGTAAGCTAAAACAGTTAAACAAAAATTAATTAAAGAATGTCCATAATCACAATCAAAATAATAGTGGAATAAGCGAAATTTAAAACGTTCACAAATGTTTTATTAAGCTTAAAGTAGGAAAATTGATTTTTCTATTGAAATTGCTTCGAGTTGCTGATAATATGAATGAAAAAAAACTTCGAGTGCAAACTCTGTAAGATTACTCTCAGCCTCAGAACAAACAACATATGATCCACACTTTTATCTGGATCTGGATCAACATCTACATACTATACTAAAAAAACACAACAAACCCTTAAACCCTAAACGAATTATCGCAATGAAACTTAACATATATGTAGATGCTGGTCAGTAAAATTTTTATTAATATCTTTCTTTAACATACATATGTTATGTATGTTGCTTGTTAAAACTTCACCCTCTACTCTTTCGTCCGGAATACAAAAAATTTAACTAATTGGAACTACTCTTCAATGTCTGTTTTCAGTCATTTAAGTTTCAATTTGTTTACAAACTTTCTATATTAAGAAATTGAGTTCCGCTGGACAACATGAAGAAAATATGTATAATTCCTCTGTAAACAAACTATAAGAACTGAGCAAGATGTATAAAATTAATTTCCTATTGAAAACAGCTAAATTAAGAACACACAAAGATGAATGAATGAAATCACTCTACAGCAATTAAAATCGAATAGGTAATTTAATGTCAGAGTGATGCTACATACAAATTACGTCACATCCACAAAGCAGTACTCACTCCAAAAATAGATAAGTTGCTAGCTCTCCAAAGAGTTGAGTGTCGGCACTTGCTAGAAACATGTTCTCAGCATAAAATAGACGCGAAAAAACTCAAAGAATTATTTCTTGCCACCCCACAAAACCGCCAAACGAAGCTTTTAAGCTCTCACTATGCTAATTCAAGATGAAATCTTAGTCGGCGTCACAAATCGAATTGATAACTATGTAAATTAGAATAACTTCCTAGTCAAACAACCCACGTGAATCTTCCTTCACGACTGCAGTGGTCTGCAGAAATCCATTAAAGAATCGCGAAAATGAAATATCCAATGAACGAAGACAGGGTTCACCTGTTAGTCACACAACTTTTTTAGGTATGACTTTGGTGTCTTAGATAAAGGCTGATAGAACTCAATCAAGAAATCGCTATTTTTGAATTTATAGCAAAAATAATCAATTCGGAATTAAACGATTATTGACGAAGAAGTGTGACGGGGACGGTTATCGTTACCAATCGAGCAATTGAGATTGTATTTTTTAAATAGTTTTAATCTAAACAATTTTTACTTATCATTAAAAAAGCGCCAGATTCTTTAAAATGTTTTGCAACAAAACTTTAAACTTATTCATAATAAAAAAGTGAAAACGCGAGTGGTAAATTGAGGTATTTGCAATCTAAATAAAAAATTATAAGAAAGAAAATTTAGTGGGCTTTTTCAGATATTACTTCCTTTTTATTTCATTGTTAATGTTTTATTTCCCTTGCTTTCATACTGGAAAGCACACAAGTTTTTTCCCTCTTAGCACTAAGACGTTTGTCCACAAGTTTTTTCTTTAAATTTAATTTTATTTAAATTACATCGAGAATTGTTACAATTTTTTTTAAAATATTTATTTCTTTGTTGCTTTAATTCAAATTAACTTAAAAAAGTGCCATTCCTTTGTTTTAAAATCTTGTTTCGATATATTTTCTTTGCGTTTTTTTTTTCTTCACATTTATGTTTTGCTTTTATACAATTTACATATTAAGGTTTCATACTATTTTCACAATCATAATCTCAATTATTTATTGCAACGTTCGTTTTCGTTTCATCTAAATTTAAATGTGTTTATTTTATTTATTTATTTATTTTTGTCCTCATTACAAATTCAGTCGAATAAGCGTTTAATAGTTGTTTGCGGTGCTTATACATAAAAGTTAAATCAACTCTAGTTGGTAATTAGTGATAAATTGTTTGTAAAAAAAATCGAAAACATCTCCATTTTTCCTTGTTACTTCTAATTAATGAATTCTGAAAATGATTTTCTATGTTCTACTAATAGTAATGGTGTTGTCCTTGTGATTTGTTTTCTTATTGTATCAATTATAAGTTCTAAGAGCGATGTAACAACCTCATGTATGTATGTGCTCTCTATTGCAAACGACTGATGTGAGATGTTGTTAATTTTTATAGCCTAAAAATATTGATCGCTTCACTATTTGCGTTCAGGAATGCTGTCGAATAACTAAATATGTTTTTCAAATAAAAGATATATGTATGTATAAATTAATTCCCTATTTCTGTGAAACTTCTACGATCAAAGCTGATGCAAACTATCATCTAATTCGTTTCATTAAATTTTATTTCACTTTCCAAACGCATCATCAGATTTTTGTTTTTGTTTTTTCTTTCTTATGAAAGAATTGCAAGTACATATATGTACATATTTAATCATTTATTTTTTTGGGGTTCTATCCTATTCAGGTCGTAGATTTTTCTTAGCATGGCAATTTTAAAAGTAATAATAGTAGACAATTTAGTCTCCATAGTCTTCAAATTTCACGAGGCTCTTATTTTTTTAATATTTAGTAAGAAAGGAGCAATTTAACAATGTTGTATAATTTGATAATATGCATAAGAAAAAACTCGATCTTTTACAATAATCGAGTTTGCGACCAACAATTTCAAAGTTTGAGAACTGCTTTACTAAAGATGTAAGTTACTTTAAGCGCTTACGTCTTACTGATTCCAAGAAAAGGACTAATTTAACAGAAAGTACCGTTTAAGCTACTGTGAATATCACATGAAACAGCAAACAAAGGATTTTTCATAGACGGCAAGCCCCAGCTATAACCGACATGACTTAACATAGCAAACTTAACGAATTTCAAATGTTAACATAGCAAACCCCAAACACATAATGACCTGAACTTCGCAAATTTAAAAATAAGCAAAATAAGTGCCGAAAAATTGTTTGAATTGCTAAAATTACTGAAATAATTGAAAAATTTTACATCTTTCGAGGAATTTCCCTTCTTGCGCCTTCATGATTAGCACCTATGACTTTGAACATTATTTGTTAGCAATTCCTCAAATTGTTTCATTTTTAAATACTTCCCAGCACCAAAGGAAAGAGTAAGGAAATTAATTTGCAAGTTCTTATGTCAGGAACGGTTTCAATCGTAGGACATGTGTTTAACGAAAGTTGAACGTAAAATCACATGTTATGCCATGTAATTATTTATTATGGGTACTTTCATAAGCTAAGATCGCATTACCTAAGTGACGTCACTTATGTTATGTCGATTATGGTTGGGCCTAAAGGCATTCAATATTCGTCATATATTATTATATATGCACATAATGCAATATATTATGAATACTTTCACCACAAAATAATCTGCTACAACCTACAGCCTACCGAGTAGGGTACCAACAAATTATGAAACTTATGTGAATTTTACTCACCACTTTTGAAAAAAAATAAGCAATTTTAAAAAGCCCGACTATTCTTGGGTGTATTTAAAAAAAAATATGGATGGGAGTTTAATTTCGCAAAAATCGAAATAAGGAAAATAATGAATAAAGCTCAAATAATTTTACCTAGTTCGCTAAATAGGGCTGGCTTTCTCAGTCAGTAAAAAACAAACAAAAAATGAAACGTGACACGAAATAATTTCAATTTCCTCCCTCGAAAAATAATAAATTTTGAATAAGTAGAATTGCACTCATTCAGCAGCTTGAGTGCCCAGAAAAATAATAATTACATCGAAATTATCCTACTTATTTTTCAATTGAATCAGCCAATTTTAGCACACATTTTAAACAGTATAAATAAAATTACTTAAAACTGGATAAATGCCTATACTCACCTCACCTTGTTGCGAGTGCCGAAGTGCGTAAATGCCTAATTAACGATTTCTTGTGACGCATAAGGCCTAAGGTACCTTACTACAAAATTGTCACAGGAGCAGGATAAGAAAAATAGGACTACTTGAGGCAAATTAATTTTAAAATTTTTAAATGTTATTTATTGATGAATTTATCACGTTTATATTGAAATTCAAGCATTAAATGATCTAGCTAAATGCGCGTGAATTGACAAAAGAAACAAAAGCAAGTCGGTTTCGAAAAAAAAATGGACATGTATATTAGCATCTACAAGATGTTTTCTGTATTTTCAAAATGTTTATCATTTTTTACAGAAAAGATACAATGAATAAAACTGGAAAAAAGAGATCAACTAAAGCAAACCAAGTACAATTGTGTTGGAGAACTAAACCGCCTTCCAATCAACATACAAAATTACGTTCGGACAAATTTCATTTATTCTCATTAATTCTTTATTTTTCTTTGCATGGAAAAAATTGTTTTATAAATATATCTAGTATGTTTAAAAGCAGTTCGAGTGGTCGAACCTCGAGAGAATTCTAACTATTGCTATAAAAAAAGAAATAAAGGGAAATAAGGAGTAAAGGAGTTGGAACGCACTAAATCCAAAGAGCTGGATTAATTTCAGGGAACCAATAATAATTGCAATAATAAAAAAAAAACTTAAGAAATATAACAAATTTCTGGCTGTTTCTTGCTTTATGTTCTTTGTTTATCTCCTCATACTATAGCAGCTCTTGCTAATTCGCTTGTTTCTTTTAATGAAATTTGATAAACTTTGTCAACTTCTTGTTCTCTTGAATTTTTATAATTATTTTTGCTGATTTTGTTTTGTTTAATAATAAAGATCCAACTTATTTATGCATATACCTCTGGAAGAGAAAAATAAAACCCTTCACGAGACTTTGAAAGACGAAAAACAGCAACAGTACCTGTTCTACTAAAAATATGAAAACTTTTGTATGGTATGGAGACACCATTTATAGTATAATAGAAATCTCCATGTGGCGGTCACTGGCAGCATTGCTTGCGTACATCAGCTGTTACAGTTGGTTTAACATCGATTGGCTCAACATTTGTCGGCCGGATAACATCACCCTCCGGAGGATCTCTGATTTGTTTTTGCGACACGATTCGATAAATTTCTGTTACATAACAGAAATGTAATTATCAAACAAAATTGTGTATATAACTACTGCCACTAACCTGTGAGTATATTTTGGAATGCTGTTTCAACATTAGTTGAATCAAGGGCTGATGTTTCAATAAAGCTCAGTCCATTCCTTTCAGCAAATGATTTTGCCTCATCGGTAGGCACTGCACGTAAATGCCGTAAATCGCTTTTATTGCCAACCAACATAATAACAATATTCTGATCAGCGTGATCGCGCAATTCCCTCAACCATCTCTCGACATTTTCATATGTCAAGTGTTTAGCAATGTCGTAGACAAGCAGGGCTCCAACCGCCCCACGATAGTAGGCTGAAGTTATTGCACGATAGCGCTCTTGACCAGCTGTATCCCATATTTGAGCTTTTATCGTTTTACCATCAACCTTAACAATAAACAACATATTAGAATGTATTTTAAAAAGATTTTCTCACCTACCTCTATACTCCTTGTGGCAAATTCTACTCCTATTGTTGATTTCGATTCCAAATTAAATTCATTCCTAGTAAACCTTGAGAGTAGATTACTTTTTCCTACGCCTGAGTCTCCAATTAATACCACTGGAAAAAATTTGAAAAATATTGTACATTACTTTACAAATATTACTTCGTAAGCGTAAGCAATGTAAAATTTAAAGGCAACCTGATACGTGAAAGAACATTTAATAGCTGTGTTATGTGTGATATTCCTTTGAAGCAATACAGCTGCGACTACTGCCTGTATTATTATTGTTTAGAATAAAACCTTAGAAATTTTACAGGCAACCAAATTTGTCCACACCTTGATTTCCTTTATTTTTGAGGATTATTTCAAGAGCTTTGGTATATCCCATAAATTAGGTAGAGAAAAATAAATGTCCATCCCCTCGATATATGGCAAAGGGGTACGTTTGTTCCTCCCAACAGCGGAACGGAAGTAAATTCCTTGATTATTTTTTTTACATGTATTTTTTAAGAGCCAAGAAATTTCTCGGCAAGAGAATATCGTGCTTTACAGTATAACTGCCGTAGGTGAAAATTGGAATTACAAAATACATAAGGGATGGAGTTGGAATTTACTTAAGAAATAGTAAGCAGTACTTCGTTGCTGCTTTATCTAAACCGTAATTTATCTTGATGCCGTAACAGGAATAGTATATGGGTTAGAACTTTGAGCTGGTGGTATTTCCCCCAAGGACCCATATTTCGATTTCGAATCATGGGGCTGAATGAATGTTAAATCCAAAATCAGATTACTATTAGAATTTTAATCTTTCTATTCTCATAACTCAAATTCGATCTAACAAAAGTATAATAGAATAGAGATCCCAGTTAGAGTAAGAAATGCCTTATATTTTTATTAACATTTTCAATATAATTTGTCTAATGATTTATTTAAATCCATGAATAAACTTTGGGAAGGGAATAAAATCAAAAATGTTTAAAACATACCTCAAAGAAACTATTTGTATAAATTAAAATCTTTGAAAGGTAATTTTGTATCGTTCTACCTTGTTACTTTTTTTAATATTTGAATCATGAGGTTACTTTAGGAGGTGTACCTACCATATAACTAATCTTATTAATTCATCTGCAACCCTTCCAACTAAAAACATTAACCAAAGCAGTGGGTGGTTCCCATCGGGCATATTTGGTGTGAAATTATAGCTACTTTCTTCGCTGGTCTTCTAAACCGGCACCGCGAATAAGTAGAGAAGGGAGAAGGCGAGAAAGCAATTTTCATTGAGATTGCTAGAGTTCATCGGAAAAAAGTGGACAACACACCGTTGACCACACGACAGTCCATGCTGAGCTATGCGGCCAATTCCCCATTTTGGCAGGTGGAATCCGATTGTGTTGGTGTTCAAAAATGTGACTCATGAGGAGAGAAACAGCTGATTAAGAGGGCAATTGATGTCATCAACATTTTCCATAAAACCAACATTTGCCCGCGGTGGGCTTTACCAGAGAAATATCTGGGCAGAGTCTACGTCTGCTACAATCCGGTGGAATACATCCGGTACGATATAAGCGATATGGGCCCGGGCTCGGCCAATCCTTTTTCGCAATTTTGCAGAATGTAGGTATAAGACTTCCATGACCATTAGAATGCCTCTTTTAGGCGAAACTTGTTGATTATTTTCCCGAAAAAATACTTTCCGCCCGTCATCCATCATCTGACTAGTTGCAATTGTCGCTACGTGTCATATCTCTGGGCTGTGAAGATAGAGGCTAAAAAGACGTTCCCACCACGCATTTAATGCACGACAGACGCGCTCTTTCGTTTCTTTTACACAAAGAATTCTTTGTGAACTGTGGCCGGCAGCTAAATGGAATTACAATGCGGTTCATAGATAGATGTCAATTTCATCGGCGAGAAAGGTCAGGCAGCCCAAGGCAGGCGGTGGGTGGTGCTTGGGGCCCGCATACAAATGAAAATTTTTTGGGGCGCACTTTGTTCACACGACACAAAAAAGGCTAGCTGGGGTACGAATGCAAAACATTTTATTTATATATTTACCTTTAAACAAGTAATCGTACTCGTCATCCCTAGTGACCATTTTGTAAGATGTGCCCGACTTCGTCGAAAATCACTTTTTCGTGTGTTTTATCTCCGGCAGAGAAATGAAGAATCCTCCTCTTTTCTTGTACGTTGTACCCCGCAACAAAAGCAGCAGTAGCAGCGACTTTTCTTCGACAGACGCAAAACTCGCGACGATTAGAGGTTCAGCGGGGTTTTGTTTGCAGCGGAATAAGACACAATAAATCCTTGGCGAAAATTACACAATTTACTTAAAGGACGTAGGGTTCCCCCTTGTTGTCTCCACTAGTCGACTTGTTTTTTTTTTCTATTTTTTGCACACTCGACCGAATGTTTTTGAGGAATGTATCAAAACCGCACAGGTGACAGATAGCTACTCTCCGAATTTCACTTGGAACCGATTTGGTGCCCAGTTAGCGCCTATTTTTGACGATTTTACTGACTTTATTTCGTTGTCTAATTCAATCAGAACAGGAAAGAAATTGGGGAGAAAGAAAATTACTTCAAATCGCTTCAATATGGCGACACGGTACCACGGTGTGTGCGGACACGACAAACTTTCGTAGTGTGAGAACGCTGGACTCTCTTCAATTTTGCTCTCGTGGCCAGGCAAAATCCGTGTGTACGCCCCTTTGATAAATCGTAAATTGTTATAATTTATGGGACTGCCATATGAAAATAGGTTAAGTTAGTAGAACAGTTTTATTGGCGGGTCATTCGAATTATGGGAAAATTAATTTATTCTTTTAAAATATTTATTTTCTCAAAATTCGTTCATTTAATTTTTAGTATTGCGGTAAATTGACACTTTAAAGCGTTTTATTTCCATAAAAATGTAGACATACATAAATTGCAGTATTTGTCTGATATTAAAGTACATATGTACATACAAAAAGATTTGTTTTTCTGTTTTATAATTCGTTGCATTGAAAATGAATAAGACCAAAACAATTTTTGGGTGAGGATATGCATCTTACAAGAAGTACTGGACGAATTTTAATTTGCAATGTCAATAATTAAAATCTATCTAAAGCAAATCTATGCACTTGTGATCACTCTGACGATATCACGGACTGAAGTAATTAATAAACTATTTAAAAAAATCATATTTCTTTCCTTATATGGACTTTTAACACTTGTCTCATCAACGAATATTAACGAAAACTCTTTTTTCGCTTTCTGTTCTGCTCTTCTTTGAATTTCCCCTTCTCTATTTTGCCCGCGGACTTTCCTTTCTTGTCCAATTTTATCCTTTTATGCATCAAATGCCTACCAACTTTGGGCCTCTTTCTCGAATTGTTGTCGTTGTTTTTAAATAGTTCTGAAAATATTTAATCTTAAAATTTATACAAAAAAAACACGAGAGCTTACCATCATCTGGATCTTCTCCAACTTCCTCCTTATAATAAGCAGCATCATCATCCGGTTCAACTTCGGGCTCTTCTGGTAACATTTGTTTTGATGGCTTGCCCTTTTCACGATCCTTTCTATTTTTTTCATTCTTTTCCTTCTTCAATTTGTTTTCATTTTGCATTTTTTTCCTCTGTTCCTTAAGTTTAGCCTTCTTCTCCCTCATTTTTCGGATCCTTTCTACCTCCTCTTCCGTCTTGATCACAGTTTGATGGTACAAAACTTCTCCCGTAAATAAGCCATCCTCAATTTTCATCAACTCAAAGGTCATTCTGGGTCCAAGTTCGTGCAACCTTATAGCTGATTTGTAATCTTTAACGTTTCCTTTCTGTTTAATTTCTTGTGGTAGAATAACTTGATTCTCTTGATCGTCCTCAAATTCAGAATCAGACGCTAGACCGCCCCTGAGAAAATTAATTAAGCTATTGAAAAGAACTCTTAAAAATTTAATAAAATCCTTACTGTGCGAGAAAATCGGATATATCTTCACATCGAGATAAATTCGGAATTTTTCTTTGGACTACTTTTTTAATACCAGGAGTGATCCCCACTGGAACAAGAGTTATGGAGAAGTGGCGCATATCAATCAGTTTTGTAATTGGATTGTAAGAGAATAAGACACAACGCCTGATTGTGCCTAGATTGATCTAAAAGGATTTTTTGTTATTTCTGAAAATAAAAATATCAGCGATAGCGCTTACAGTGGCTAAATTGATAGCAGGAAACATGTTTTGGAACGTAGAGGCCATCAGTTTCAAATGTTTACCCTCCCCAGTGAAATTGTTCATGATAACAAGTGGAGATGTTTTGAACATTTTCTCGTCCACATACTGCTTCTTGGTCAGAGAAATAACATCTCTTGCTAGGGTAAATTGGTGGACCTAGAAAGGCAGAAACTCGACAGAATAAATAGAGCTCGATATGATAAAAAATTATACCTTAAACGTGAGTGAAGGGCCTCTTGGAAGTCTTGCAACCTTAAAGGACAATTGTGTCTCTGCCTTATTAAAGACGCACATGTGCGATACGTGAAATACACTAGACAGTCCCACGAAATCCTTTAGCTTGTTGGTCTTCCGCTCTTTCAACTGAGCAGCTGTAAAAGGCTCCATAACTCGCCGGAAGTCCTTGGTCAGGTCGAAGATGTACGGACATGTTAATCCTCGGTGAATTACAAAAGAATGGGGAGCTCCCACAATCTCTTGAGATTCTCCAGAATGAACCGGTTTAGATTTCTTCTTTGAATGAACTTTTTTTGGCATGGTTTTTATATTATTGTTTCCACAAAGTTAACGATTAAAGTAACCGCAGAAGTAGCACACGAGGTTTATCAAAACATGGAAGAAATGTCAGATGAACAAATGAAATGTTTTCTACAAAGTGTTTGCAGCACTCCTAGCAGTTGAAAGTGTAATCGTATAAGGCTGTAAATCAGATATTATTAGTTAATTCAAACGTTGCGGCGAATTTTATAATTCTAACTCGTAGTATCCACAGTTTAAATGCCTTTATTTTGTTAATTACACCAAATTAATTAATTGTGATACCTCCAGCAGTGCCGATCAAATTTTCAAACCATTGGTGATAGGAAGCTCGACTGGAGTGCATTCGCCCTTCTCCTCAAACTGACATTTTGCTGCGACTGTATGCTGCTGTGTGTCAATTTCGTCGAAGTGGACAAGATTTTGCGTTCGATCAGCAGAAAATTAAGAATCGTTTTTGTTTCCCATTCCCGAGGGCGGTAATCGGAATTCAAAACTCAATATTTTAAACAATTGGAGCTCCCGAACCGGCCAAAACCATTTGGGTATAGGGCGGAGCAATGGGGAGCATAGACAAGGCTTGCATCTCGGGATTTCTGTGTCGTCTCTGCTCCGAGATGCATCGCACCGTAATTCACATTTACGGAGACCAAGGCCAGAAACATGGTTTGGTTGAAAAAATAAATGGATACTTGCCGATAACAGTAAGTATAGGTTGCGAAATGGACTACGTCGAACCGATTTTACGCAATTTTCTTTTCTTTTTTTCTTTTTGTGAACCACAGATATCCCCCACGGATCCCCTGCCAAAAACAATCTGTGAGGCGTGTTTACGGCGAGTAGAACAACATTATGAACTTCTTTTAAGACTGGCTAATTACAGAGAGAACAAAATAACAGGCAAAAAGGAGCTGCGGCCCCGTCTGTTGCGGATGCGTACCGTATCTGTAAATCGCACTGAACTAGATAACGCCACACAGACACCAGCGGACTCACCTCCATCGACCTCAACAGCGACCGTAACGGCTGCTCCACAACCACCTCCTCCTGCTAACCTGGCAACCACATCGACCTCGAGTTCTAGCCTTACAACTAGTAATACTAGTCTAAATGTATATAATACAAATGCTTCCAGCTCGCATCCGCCACCTCCGCCTCGCCGGGCCCAGCTCGATATAGCAAGCAGCCCCAGCACGAGTAGTAGTCAATCATCGACCAGCGATGACGACTCCGAATCACATTCTTGTAGTAGTGACTCAAACTCAAGACGACGGACTAGAGCCGCAAAAGCCTCTATGGCAACGAAGCACCCTAGGAGCACCAGAATGAATGTGCATCGGCCATACCACAATCAGCAAAGGCCTTCTAGATCGGCGGGTTCGTCGGGGACGAGTGTGCAAAAACGAAAGGACTAAATTTACATTTACGGTTATTTATAGATTTCGTATTATCCTAACAGCAACTTTACGGAGCACCCCGTTGATAAGGATCGGTAGCTGATTTCGCTTATAATCCGGTCAATCTCATAGGGGTTGTGTTCGACGCGTAGGAAATTACTAAGTTAAGTTCCGTAAGCTCGGTTTAAGTATTCGATCATTTTCCTGTATAAATGAAATAAATAAATGGAAGACGATTTGCAAAAATTTTGGTATTTTTAATACTACTTCCTCACACCCGAAACCTTACCTTTGTCGTGTCTCATATGATAGGGGTTTCGTTGACTAATATTATGTTCTATTTTTTACAATACGTATCCGGAGCTATTTCATGTTGACGAAGAAAATCATTTAAATCCATCAAGTAGCTTCTGCGCAATGCATGCACGGACAAGCAGACAAGCCGACAATTTGTTTTATTGCTGTTCGTAGAAATAAAATTATTAATAATTTTTTCAATTTATACTCACAACTTATCTCTTACTCTGACTCCTGTGCTTTTTATTTTATCTTATTTATTTATTTATTAGTTTGTGAATCAACTTTTACAATCTTAAAATTCACTAAATAAATGCATTAATACTTGAGTATTCATGTGCTGTGTGGTCTCCGTTTTATTCTGCACTTAATTCAAGAAGTTGGTTTAAAAAAGTATTCTCGCCCATCGATTCTTTAATAAGGTGTTACTATGATTTCAATGTAAATAAAAATCAAATTGAAAATAGGTTGTAATACGCTAGGTAGATAATATGTATAATTAAATTATTTTTACAATATTTTTTAATCGTCCAGATTAAACTATCCAATATTGTGTTTTCCATGTAAATAAATAAAAATAAATATAAAAATGAAGCGAAATTCATAGTGAACATATACATATTTGCTCCTGCGTAAGTTAAGTACGTTCCAAAAGTTGAAGACCTATTTTTCTCCAAACTCAGATTTCTACTGCTTTTATGCATTTTTTATTTGAGTATATTCGTAAATTTGTTACCACATTTTTTCCTAAAAAAAAGAAATTCTACATAAAATTAGAAAACTCTAAAAGAGAGTGGAATCACAAATATTCAGTAAAAGGATAATTACCAATACACCAAGAAGTGCTCGATTAAAATAGAAACTATATTAAAAATGAATTACAATATCAAAATGAAATAACATGAACTTCCATTTAAAAAATGTCTTGAGCTTATTCGCGAAGTTGATGGCGGAAAATAAAATAAAAATAACGCTACTACCTCCTTATAAGTCTTCTGGGTATAACAATGCAGCTTACATCAAATCGAATTATCGCGCTCAACAGGTTTAGCTTCAACTAAATTCAGTCGCTTCTCTTACTAACCGAACATCTTTCTCACCATACAATTGTATCGTTCGTTTTCGGACTTCCAGTCGTTCAGCACCTTGCTATAAAGAGCCGAAAATTCTGGCTTATCCTTGTAACCGACTTTTTCGATAGTCGTTTTCGCTTCATTGAATTTTTTGAGATTATAGTATGCAACAGCTCGTCTATAAATGGCCTTTTCGGAAGGTTCTTCTGTACTTTCAACAAACTCTGTAAGATAGAGAACATCTTCGAATCGGCCTTGCTTAATCTGGCATGCAGCAATATTTAACTGAAGAGTCTGCAAAAGTTTTTCCAAGTCTTTAGGATCTACGCCATCGGATTTTAGGCAAAGAACAGCAAAAGGTTTGTATGATAATAAGCATTTAGCAGCTTTAGTGAAATACTCCTGGGCGAATAAAGGATACTTCTTGAACATGGCGACGCCGTTCTCCTTAAATTTGCTTGCTAAATCGTACATTCGTTGAACATTCAGCTTGAACAGGTAGCCCCCAAATTCTATTTTAAGGAGGCGTACAGTGAAACTTATCACTTCACCAGATTTTGTTTTAATAAAGCACCTGCTGGTCTCATTCACAAACATCTGCTGCAAGAATATTTCAATGTAAACATCGATTGGCGTTACAGCGCTGCCCAACTCGATCCAAATCTCCTTGGATTGGATCAAGTAGTTACTCTCCCTGCCATTGAGATTCAGTACGTCTGAGACGATGACCAAGCACTTAGATAATTCAGTCGGTTTTGTCATGGATAAAAAGTTGAAGGCGATCAGTTCCTTGCGCAGTCCTTTTCGAGGGCAAATCCATACCTTTTCAGCTAGGGTGTTGAAATTGAACTCTTCTAGGGTACAGTTTTTTAAGCTCATTATGGTACTGGTGGTGCAGGCCGGTTTAGTGGTGGTGGGCTTGAATCTGTAAAGGAACATAAAGAGAATTTATGTTAGAAACGATAAAAAAAAAGGGCTCAGGACAAGCGATTCCTAAAGATCTTTTATTGTGAGATTTTAAGAAAAACGCTTCCCTGGGGGATTTTTAGACTCATTCGCACAAAATTTCGATGTAAAACTTCCAAAGGATATTATGCAACAAACAACTCAAGCGAAACCAAAAGAAAAGTCCAAAGAAAATAAATTTCGACAGGCAAGTATTCGTACTGTGATTGGAATTGCAAAGGATCGCACCAGCGGTACTCACCCCTAGACTACTACAAGAACACAAATCCAAAGTGATCACAAGCTAGCCTGCTGTGTCCCCTGCTCGGTGCTCTGTTGCTGATGGAGAACTTTTTGAGGCGAAGCGTTCCCAGAATTAACCGAATCCCGGCGGAATCCGGCCGGTCTATGGTTCTTCTGGAAGCTCTCCAATTCAAGATAGTGCTTCAGTCTTAGCTCTTCGTTTTCAATATGCTGCCGCTGCAAAAGCAGCAACAACTTCTGACGATCATTCGTCTCAAACTGTATGCCACAAAGGTAGCTACGGATCGTGTCCAGATTATGCTTGATGTCAGATTGGACCAGAGTTGAGAGCATCGATAGATTTTGCGACGATGCTGTTACAGTCGTTGTAGCGGAAGCAGTCGGAATGCCACCAGGATTGGCCGTATTTTGTGAATGGTACTCCTCTTGGACAGGGATGCCATTCTGATTTATGCCCCCAGCTTCAATCGCTTCCGACTGAATCGCCCCATTGCCGGATGTCTGAAACGGTAACTGATTAGGGCAACATCTTAATTTATTTTCATTTTTCGGATTTACTGTGGCGGTCGTCGTCATCGTCGTTATTGGTCCATTTGTAGGAGGGTTTCCTGTTACTTGTGATTCAGCTGAAATCTCAACTGGCACTTCGTTTACTATGCTCACCTCGAATCGGGAAACTTTTCGCGAGAGTTTTCGATCGTTAGTTACAACTGGTGCTGGACCATTCGCTGGGATCGGATCTCCAGCTTCTATAGGTTGGGAGATCTGTCGTTGAACTGCTCCCGTAGATTGAGTATTTTGGTTCGCCTGAGCCGGCATTGGCCCATTCGTTTGGGGGTAGAGTACCGCTGTTTCGAAATTTTGAGGATCTGCTGGAGGAAATGTGGGCTCCAAAATGTCTGCCTGGGCTGGCGACTGAACGAGGGAAGACTGAGTGCTCAAATGTGGCGAAAATTGTTGCCCAGGCGACATGGGACTCTCAGTGCTGTTCCCAGGAGTTGCCTTAACAGCTGCTTGGGAAGAAGACGTTAGCAGTGCTAACTGCTGTTGGAGATTCGCTAGAGAATTCTGAATGATACCTTCGGCTTTTTCGATTCTACTCTGCTGCACGACCTTTTTAGAGACATCATTGCAGCCCTCGCTTGGGGTCTGGGGATTTGTCCCTTTTTGAGATTCAGACAGTTCAATCCCTTCAACAACGTTCATCAACGTTCTACCGTGATCGGTAACAGTCTCGGGCTCGTTATAGTCTAAAGATGTCCTTCGAGAGCTGTGCACTGGTGAACCCATGGAAGGGGTTGGTGCTTTATACTCCAGAGTTTTTTGCATAGTCTGAGGAGGAGCTTGTTGTTGGGGCTGTTGTTGTGTGATCGGAGGTGGCTGCTGTGGTTGTGGCTGTTGCTGCTGCTGAAGTGGCTGTTGCTGTTGAAGCGGCTGCGATTGCTGTTGTTGAATTGGGTTCTGTTGTTGCTGTTGATGTAATTGTTGTTGTTGTTGAATGGATTGCTGCTGTTGTTGCACGGGTGGCTGCGATTGCTGTTGAATAGGTTGCTGTTGCTGCTGTTGAATAACATACTGGCCACCCTGTTGACAAATAGCCTGTTGAACATTTTGTTGAAGATACTGCAAAGGTGGCTGTTGTTGTTGAACACTATAAATTATCTGATTCGTTTGCTGTTGAAATTGCTGTTGAGTCTCCTGTTGTATATTTGAATGTGAGAATTGTCGCTGAAGGCTTGGATGAGATTGTTGTTGTTGTATAACTTGTTGTTGAACGTTATATACCTGTTGATGAAATGCCGACGGCTGTGCCTGTTGCTGCGGAACGATTTGAATGAGTTGCTGAACTGGCTGTTGAATTATATGAGCACTCGCTTGATCTACAGCCTGTTGAATGACATGGACGGCTGTTTGCTGAAGTTGCATTGTTGGCATGTGTTGATATGGTTGTTGCACGAGCTGATGTACCAAATTTTGATTAGCTGATTGAACCTGTTGAAAGGATTGCTGCTGATTCGGTTGTTGCAGCTGTTGATACTGCGATTGCACAATCTGTTGTTGATTTTGAACGATCTGCTGTTGAATTTGTTGTTGCTGTGTCGTCTGCTGCACTTGGACAGAACAAAGTTGGGGCTGTTGTTGAAAAATTTGTTGATTAGATGGCTGAATTTGCGGTGTAGTATACTGCTGCTGCTGTGTAATCGAAGTCACTTGTTGCTGTTGAAATGCCTGTTGAACCATTTGTTGCTGTAGCTGTTGCTGGGCATGAATTGCTGCAATTTGTTGTTGATTTGATATTGTTTGTTGAACGATCTGTTGCTGAAACTGCTGCTGATTTTGCGTGGGAGCAGGTTGCATAAGCTGAGTTGGCTGCTGTTGCATTATCTGTTGAATTTGTGGATATGTAGAATGTGCTTGCACATTCGGTTGCTGCTGCTGCTGCTGTTGTTGTTGAGCCACCGACATAGGCACTTGAGCATTGTTCTGAGAAGAATAAATAATCTGGGAAGTTAAATTGGAAGCCTGTTGAGCAGAAACTTGTTGTTGAACGGACTGCTGCGATATTTGGGGCTGAATTGGTATCTGTTGTTGCTGTGGCTGTTGCTGTTGCATTGACATTTGTTGCTGCTGGGGCTGGACTATAATAGTCTGGACCGGTTGATTGGTCGGCGTTTGGACCATTTCATTCTGCTGATTTAATTCACTGATTGTCTTCAGCGTCAATTTTTCGAGATTCGCTTTTTCAGTCTCTAATTGCACTTGTGTCTGTCGATCCTTCTTCTCCTTCATTAAAGAGGATACTTGCACTTTGAGTAATTTTGCAACAGCCCGGGAGTCTTCTTCGTTTGTTATGTTCGCTTTGAACATTTCACTAACGATTTCATCACAGTCATCGGTATTAATATCAAATTCAAATTGTATGGCCTCATTCTCCTTATGCCTAGAGGAACGTTTCTTTGGATCAAGTAGTCTCAAGCGAAATTCTATCTTACTGCAGTCGCAATTATTGAGAAATGCCTCGGTGGACGTTGGTTCCAGTCTTATGCCGATATCCTCTCCAAAGAATTCTGAATTGAGCAGATCCTTACAGCTAGGACGGTCTTCCTTGTTCAAGCAGATGCAATGTTCAATTATTTCCTTTACCTCAGGATTCTCTACCTTATCAAAACTTTGAGGTTTAATCCCGGACACTACCTTCTTGTAAATCTGAGCCGGTCCAGAGCATTCGTTGTACGGATATTCAGATGTGGCCATTTCGAGCATACACATTCCGAAGGCGTAGACATCGACAGCCTCGTCATAGTGTTCCTCATACATTTCTGGTGCCATAAACTCCGGTGTCCCAATCACAGATTTTGCAAAACTTCGATTTTTTAAAGTGGCGAGCCCAAGATCGCCAATTTTAACACTTCCAGTTGTTCCAATTATAAAGATATTATCACATTTTAAGTCCCGATGGATTATTGGCGGTGCCCTAGAGTGCAAAAAGTGGAGACCCTTTAGAATCTGCCGGGACCACGATTTTAGCACTTTTGGATTGATCTTTTTAAAGCGTCTTAAGTACGACTTAAGGGTTCCAGATAGCATTAGTTCGGTGACTAGGACAATATTTTTCTTTTTAGCAACACAAGTCTCCCAATAAGTGTAAAATCGGACTATGTTGGGATGTTGCAGCTTCTTCAACATTTCAGCCTCTTCCCTAAATCGCAGTCTCTCTGTTTTATTAACTTTTTTATCTAGCAACTCGCACCAAGCAACAGCAACGCCAGTTTGTGTGTCCAGTCCACGAAAAACAGTCTTAAAAGAACCACGGCCCACTTCTTTGTCGTATTTAAAGAATCTTTTGCAGGGCGACATCCCAATTGGCTCATCCTCATCTATCTCCTTCTCGGGCTGTTTGTTTTGGAATTCAGCCTTCTCCAGATCGAGAACTGCGGCATCGTGGGGGATTTGTTTGTCCTCTGCTGATTTATTAAACTGTTCCTCAAGGTGTTCCGCTTCTCGGCTGAGAATTTCGATGTTATCATCCAAACTTCTCGGATATTCGGTTTCGATGTGGGAATCAAACAGGGCCTGGTGCTTCGAATAAACGGCATTCGAGCTATCAACATTTTTCCGAGTAAAACGTATATTCGAGCGATTTGCGAGAAATTTATCCATCGCACTGGTCAGTTCGCAGCTGAGCAACGTCAATGCGTCGATTCTACGAATCTACCGGAGGAGAATAACTTGGAAAATATTATAACATTTGTCCCACCCCCTGCGTGCTCCTATAAGCCTCGTTACGTGTCCACTATGCGCTCGTCTTCCTGGATCAAACCAAAGTTGGCCAGTAATAATGCAAATTTAGCAGTTTATTAATCATAATTGCTCACTGGGGCTGCTGGCAAATACACAAATTGTTCGAGACCGATTTGTTTTGTCTGAAGATCCACTGCGAAGGTGTGCCTGCTGCTTGCACTCTCACGACTGTCTAGACCCAGCCCAGAAAGCATAGAGCTTCTTCCATGCACATCAAAATGGTAAAATATTGCGAGATATTGCACTTCTTCATTAAATGGCAAAACGAAACCAAAACATACGTTCGATTGATGTCTTGTCTTTTCTTTTTGTTTTATATTTTTTTTTTCCAAACCCTCGACAGTGTTTTCTGAGCAAACAAAAATGAATTTTTTCTGCTATTTATGGCACGGCCAGGAATTTTGCTAACGCAGGGCACCTTACCTGCACCAGTTATTATCTGAATCGATGGCCTAGTTTGTTGATTTTTCTCGCAATTAGCGCATTCGTCGGTGTATAATTGAAGGCAGACAAATTTATTTTGTTTACAAAATTCAATAGAGAAACTTCACGAATCACCACTCAAACGAAATGTCAATTTGTTGTTGCTACTTTCGCGAATTTTTAACGAAAACTGTTATACACAGCGGCTTTTTGCAAACTGTTATACTGGAATGTTTCGCCGTGGGTTCAGTCACGTATAGGACCGAAAAACAAAAGATTTTTACTGAAAACGATTTTCGAAACTATGGAACATTATTTACGGCTTCATTTCGCAGAATTATTTTGAGAAAACACTTTAAATCTCATTAAGAAAATCTTCATTGCTGACAACTTTCTCAAAACTGGGATAATGTCATGTGGCAGTTTTATTTTCGAAAATTATATGACATTCCCCTCCCAGGTTCGCAAAATATTCGGATTGTACCCGAGCAACTGATTTCCATTTGCGCGCGCGAAATTTAAATTTCTTTTCTAAAGATTTGAGCTAGGCTTTTTTAAGATTTAAAGATATTATTTAGTTCTAACGATTCATTTTAAATAAATGCTTATATGGGGGAGTTTGTTTTCCGTCGAAAAATTTATTTTCAAATGTTTTAAAGAAATCTATGCAATAAAATAATCCTGCACGCCACATATGTTTTCCAGAAAATTTTTAAATACATACATTTTTTTCTTCAACACAAAACGAAGAATACAGAAAATAAATTTTTAAAGTCTTCCAAAGTAACTCGTAGAAGTAAAAATCTTTTTGAGATTCTTTTTAAATTTTTTGATCTTTATGAGCATAACTAATAAAAATTTCAACATGAACCAAAAACATCTTCTTAAATAATTGCAATACTCCATTCAAAAATACTTTACAAATTAGACCTGGACAATACAAAACGAATTTACCAGCAGTAGTCTCTCAAGTGTTTCGCTCGTCTCTGTCGCGGAATTCAGAAGGATCGGTAAATCGCACAGTCAAAATATAGAAAAGCGACGGAAATGGGACGAGAGCGAGAAGCGCTAGATGCTGACGAAGAGATACAATGCCATATGCTAGCAGCAACCAGTGACCCACTAGAAAAATCGTAACTATAATTATAATTTTGGGAAAAAAATTGCATTACTCACAGATAATTACAGCGTTTTTTATCTCAGTCACTGATGAAAGCAGCAAAGACTTCATGGTCTGGTCTATTTTTAGAGAGTAGTGGCAAGCGTTCGATACCATGGAAATTACAATGCTCAGGTAAGGGAAAGCATAGTCTGAAAGAAGCTTGTTCAGAATTCGATAGAGAATACGCAAAAAGGGACTTACAAATGAGACCTCCAGCAACTGCATGTAATAACGTTAAAATTGGAAAAAAGTACAGGGCACAGTACACAGCAGTCTTCCCATTTTTTAAGTATTTCTTATTCAATGGAGGCCGGACTATCATCATTATTATTAAGCAGAGGAAGTAAAAGATTAAAACAATGGTTTGTCTGAAAATTAGGAAGGTTTTAGTTCAATTCTTTCTTAGAATTTGGTCCTTACAGCGGATACACAGCTTCCTGTGTGCAATACAGCTTCTCCTCATAGTTTGGAATCGGATTGTGGAAGAGTGTGTACCAATCCGAAAGTCTGTTGACTCCGCAGGAGTTCAAGTTGAAAGACAGCATTGGGTCTGATAGAAGCAAGGACATGATGATCGAGATGACCACCTCAAAAAGAGCACTGCAGTGCAAGATAATTTGCTCCTTTGTAAAACTGAAACGTATAGTGGGAAAGGGTCATATTGAATGAATAGCATTAACGGCAAATACTTTCTATCCTTTGCAGCCATATCAATGAAGAACCAGTGCATTATCAGCGGTAATAAGGCCATAAATCCCAAATAGAGCCAGTCGTAGGTTGTTGGAGATTGTGTGCACGGTGAGCACACAAAGCTTTCGTTGACGCGGTACCCACGCGGACATGCTCCGCAATCACTCCAGGTATCATTTTCGACAAAGATTCTTCCGCAATAAAGGCCTGGACAGCGATCTAGCATCATTTTATTCGATGCGCTTTTTGTGCTGTTTACATCTTTCCTTAAATTGTCAACTGTCAACTTCTTTGACAGCTAACACAGGCACACAGAGGTTTTTTTTTTTTTAATTTAAGTACATACTTTGAATAAAAGATCAATTGCGCACCAAGGGGTCGGAATGAATTTTTTTTAATTATAGTAAGATATAGTTTATATTATAGACGAAAGTTCGATTTTTTACCATGTGATGTCAAATCTGCCGAACGTGGCCAGGCTTTTTTTTTACAATATACGACACTGCAGAATCCGTCGCCTCGTCTTGCTGGAGTTGAGTTCCAAAAATTAAGACCGGTCGCAAAGTGTACATATTAAGAATATTCTATGTATGCATCAAACAGTTAAAGTCTCGCTTTTGTATGAAAGTCGCACCATATACCAGCCAATGTCAAATTAAGCTAACACAATCCTACTTATTCCCTGCAAATGTACATATATATATTTATCTACAGTCGAATAAAAGTTGACTTGAGTTCCAAAAAAGTTCTCGACGGATATTCTTAGGTGCAGGTCATCTAGATTGTGAAATGGCGAAATTTGTAGTTCTATTCGTGTTATTTCTAACATATCAAGCATGCAATTGTGATAAGAAAACTTACAAGGGGAAATACTCGGCTGACGCGAATAAACCGTACTTTACTACCGAAAAATATGACCCCGACTTCAGGACCATTCAGCGACCTTTCCGAATGGCCAAATTGAATTTAGTTTGGAGCAAGGCACAGCACGTAAGATTTCTTCTTTTGAGGTTGCTTCCATCCTTTTAAGGTGAACTCTTTTTCTAGCGATTAACTGAGCCAAAACTCAAGTCTCTCTACACCGAACTAAAAATCCATGATAAGGAAGAAATCGCGTGGAAGCAGCTAAATGCCCAGCACAAAGATAAAGATGGGCTCAAAGAGGCAGAGCTGCGACAGAAATTGATCGGGATAATGAGCACATATGATCTGCTAGAACATTTCGATGATACACAAAATCCAGAAAAGGTGAAAGACTATCGGGTAAGCGGTAAAACGTTGTTCTCAATGTCGTCCATTTTCCTTGAATAGAATTTATTTTTTAAAGAAATTCGCAACACCAATGGACAGTCATATGAGCAAAAGTCTATTCAAGGACAAAAAACTAAACAGACTGTGGGAAAAGGCTGAAGTTGCTGGCTTTAATCCCGAGGAGCTGAGAGCACTCAAAGAAGAATTCCAGCACCATCAAGACAAAGTGGACATGTACTACAGCCTCCTTGATGATTTGGGAAGCCAAAAGAAAACGGATAAACATGAGAGTGCGTAATACTTTTTCTAGTTTAAAAATGCTTTTAATTATAAAAAAAAACAATTCAAGTAGATGCTGTTAACGAGGACGAACACGCCAGCTTTAATGAGATTTTAACTGCTGAAGAGACATCAACGACCCGAGCTCTAAACAAGGATTACACCGACAACGTTAATAAGTTGCGGGATCATCATCGTGGCATCAAAGACAGCTACGACCGGCTCGAGCGGCTTGCAGCAAAGGGGCCCAACAGTCAAGATTTCATTGAGCCCAAGGTGCAGGGTCTGTGGAGGATAGCGCTCGCCAGTAATTTCTCTGATGACGAACTTACCTCCCTGAAACATGAATTGCATCATTATGAATCCCGTTTGCTTAAGTTGAGGACTCTACATGCTGAGCATGCTTTACAAAAGGAAAAGTACAAAGTTAGTATTGTAATATAATATAAAGTAGAAATATACCCTTTTGAACAGACATTCCTCTATTGGCGTAGATTAAAAAAATAACTTTGATTTTATATTTATTGAATTTTCTTACAGCATCGCAAGAGCACGGATAAAAAGGATATGTTTGAAGAAATGGAGGAAAGAATCGAGAAGCAGTCGAGGAAGGTTGAAAAAATTCATGAGAGCATAGAGGAAAAACTTTTTAAGCACACGGAATTGTAATTATAAGGCATAATAGAGGCAGCTAATTTAGCAATATTTGCAATCTCAAAGCCAAATTCGTATTTTTATAATCTCTTTCTAATAAAATTGTTCAAATTGTTCTTTACGTTTTTTATTTTTATTTAATCGAATTAACATCATATTTTTTGAGCCCGCACACTTTCTCTATATTCGAGGAATAAACTGAAGCGTTCAGCCACCCATAGCTTTAAAGAGGGCTACACTTATTTTTAAATAAAAATGGATGTCCTCTTGCTTTTCTTTACAACCGACCCTCCAGTTTTCGAATTTGCTAACAAAGAAATCAATTATTTCTTCCAAATTGTATTGGAACTTAACGGACGGAAACAATTTTAACCCTAATATAATTTGATTGGTGAGGAAAGAGTAAAAACGCTTCAAAACTATCGTTTTACTTTAGAAAATGTTTATACATTGGCATTTTTAACGGGAACGGTGGGGTGGGTTGAGGTGCACTAAAAAGCATTGTTTATATTTAGTGAATACTTAGATTTATTTTAAATAACACGTGCAGGTTTACATAATTATAACGACATCGTTTCGATTTAATCTGAGAGCCTATATTGCAATCGGAGCATTCAAAAGCTAAAACAATTATGTTCTTTCCCCTTACACAGAAATTTTTTTTTTCCATTACTACGTGTTCCATAGACTTCACCCCAGAAAAACAGTAGTGATCCATTTTCTCATGTTCATCTTGAAATTCGTCTCTGCATTTTGAGAATCTTTATTCTAAACATATTGAATATATAGATATATAGGTATCGTATAATATGCATCTAAATAATTTGCTCTTTAGATATTAAGCTTTGAAGCGTTTAAATAATTTTTTCCTTTTTTAAGAAATAATAGGTATCCATTCTTCTCGCGTACGTGTATATTATAAGATTAACCTCGACACAACTATTCTGGTATTCAATTTTTTTCTATCGCTGTTGTTTCTTATCTCTTCAGTTTGCTTTTTAATGTAAACAGTACAAATGAGGACAATTATAGTATCAATAAATCTGACTAAGTTTTCTGATTTCTCATATTCATCTATTCAAACGTTTGCTGAAACAAAATACAATTCTGTAAGAAATTTTTTTTTCATCAGCTGCGTATACCAATCGAAAGATCGGCGCTCTTGTGGTCGTCGACTGGACTTGCTATCTCTGCAGGATTATAAGCACCAGCTAAACAAAAAAGGTTATCCATTTCCATTTCTAATTCCGTGGCAAATTGGTTTTACTCTTTTCTTCGATAGGGTAAATTAAGCGATTATCCGATTAAGTCAAAAATTGATTTCTTTAAGTATTACTATGTTTGCTTTTCTGTTTTTTTAAACTAAAACTGCTCATCCATTCAGCTCTAATTTGTCCAGTTCGAAGACCAACCACCCTGTAAAAGAGAAAAATTACGAATTACTTTGTGTAACTGAATAAATCTGCGAATCGCACAAATTATATTAGAAGCCAAAAAAAAAAAACCCACAAAATAAGATTTAAATTAATTGATGTTGAAAAATACAATTTATTTAGAGATTTTTCAATTTCTTGATTTTTTCTAATGTCTGATTTTTTAATTCTATTGCAAATTTCCAATTCATATTTTTGTTTTGTAATTAGCGAAAGAAAACAGTTGTGGAGTACTTACATGTTTGTCGTGCTCCCAAGGTTCGATTTTATCTGGAATCTGCGACATGTCTGCATGCCCTACGAAATGTGGATATTGAAAAGTTGGCATCAAGTTCATAGCAGCTGGATTGACTGTTGGAGGCAAAATCGTGTTGTGGTAATCCATCGGAAGCTGTAAAAATTTAGAATTATAAATAACTTGCTATGCATTTCACTTTAGAAATTGGATTTAAATCCATTCTATTTCTATTTTGTAATTGAATTTTCTGAAACATTTTGCTTGCTATTCAGTTACAAGATACAAATTGAACGGATTTATATCTAAATATGGTGCATTTTTTTCATTGAGCTGAAAAAAAGACCGGTACTTACGTGGAAATGATCTTGAGGGTGTATGTCACCTCCGTAGTACCTCGGATGAGATTTTGTCCAGTTTTGCTGAATAGGCGGCTGCTGAGCTTGGGCCTTCTCCACCATCCACGGAGGCATGCCACCAGCTGGAGTATTATTTGGGTCCGGTTCTACGGTAGCATTCATATTCGGATAATTATTATACTTCCAGCTGGCGCGTTCCGTGCCAATTGGCCTGGGCATTTTGCGGTTGTCCTCAGGGATGGGTGGTTGCTGTTGACTGGCTTGCTGAGAAATTATTCCATTAGCTTGGGGCTGGGCATTATTTGGGCTCATAGCTGGAGACCCCGGCCCCATGGCAAGTCCATTTTCAAGGTTAAGAATTTCGCGAGAAGATGGCATATATCCGTAGTCAGTAGTTCCGAACCATCTGGTATTGGTGCCAGTTTGTGGCTGTGATTGTGGCCTTCCAGGAGCAGGATTGTAAGGTGGGATTGAATTGCTGGCTCCTACACTTTGTGAGGCAACCGGCATTTTCTGGTAATTGTTCTGGTGGAACATCCCTCCTAGTTGTTGGGTTGATTTGCTCTGCTGGGAGAATACAGACGCTCGGGGATTCAAACGAGATATCTGCAGCGGATTTGAGTGGTTAACACCGCTAAGATGCTGATGGAACTGTTGTTGCAATGGATCAGGATAATTCATTGAGTGCTGTTGATTAATGTTTTGATTAGTCATTTGCTCGAAATATCCTCGATTCGCATTCTGGGTTTGATCCCTACTCGTGTTTGATCCGATCGGGCCGTAATTGTTGTCGATTTGTGATGTCACAGGGCGATTCTGCGCATTGGGCCTTTGAATAGCTAGACCGCTTGCTGGTGGCGGTGGTCCAGGGGGTATGTTTTGTGATACAGGCTTGAGAACGCCATTCAATTCGCCAGCTGAAGATGTAAATACTTCTGGGGCGACTGGTGGAACATTTTGAGACCCAGCTGATGAATGAGACGTTGCTGGAGATGTGGCGGATACAGATACCGGGAGAATATTTAAATTCTGTGCCTGCCCTGGTGTCTGCACTGAGCTCCCTGGGGGAGTTGTTGAATTGCTCGAAGTCTTTGAACTTACTGGGGAGCTCATGACATTTCCTCTATTATACCCGGGAGCTTTGGAGGCGTCAGCCTTTGGAAGGGTATCATTTGGTGTTGTATTGTAAATCTGCTTCGACTCCCACTGGTTGTTGTAGGAATCATTGAACAAGGTGTATTCATGGCTGATTTTATTAGTCTGTAATTGGGATACTAAGCCTGGTGGCTGAATTACTATAGTGGACGATGAAGAGCAGGTCGTTGATGTAGTCGTTGTAATTGCATCGCTACTAATACTTTGTGAGCCTGCCTGAAGTAGGGGCGATGATGAAATATTTCTGTTAACAGAAGATGGTGGGCCGATTGGAGTAATGGATCGGCCTACGTTCGAGGGTGTGGTGGTTACAGTCTCCGTAGAATTCGTGTATGTCGCGGATAGCCCACTTGGCATTGCTGAATTGGCAGCGAAGGTATTCCCAGGCACCTTTCTTGTAGGGCCAAACGAAAGAACGCTATTCACGTCATACATATTGGATGCTTTCTTTGGAGAGGAATGGAACGTTGCTGACATTTGAATTTGTGCAGGTGTCGGATTTGCAACTGGAGCAGATGCTGATGATCCTTTTTTATCTCCAGCGGAGCATAGCTTCGATGCGAAGGATCCTGTTACCTGACTAGGGTGCTGATTGGTCGAGCCTGTCGACGCCTTCGGGGGTGCATTTTTAAGCGACATAATAGCGTTAGTGTATGACATAGTTGTTTTTGTGCCACTCGACAGAGAGTCACTTGATTGACCGTTGTTACTTCCTTGAACGCTTGCTCCAACTCCGCTCCCTACTGCCCTTTTTTGGGCATTGCTGTATTCAACTGCAGTACGTCCTACAGAACTTGAGATGCTTGAACTTGGTGCAGACCGTGCATGAGAAGATGGTATGAATCCTTGCTTACTACCTGTCCTAGAGGATGTCCCAGAAGAAGATTTATTACTTCCTGAGGTCGAGAGTACGTTTGTTTTAGCAGAGCTCGCATTTACGGCTGTTTGTAAAGCTTTGAGACCCTTTGAGAATGAGCTCGACGTAGTCACAGGGACAATCGATGCAGATGATATTGGTCCTGAATGAGTCAAAGGAGTGTTTTTGTCCCAAGAATTCACTACGAGGGGTGGTGGTTTTGCACTGGGATTTACCCGTGGTAACATTTGCAGAATGTCCACATCAGGATCTTTAATTAAGGCTGATATTAAAAGGTGGGCTTGTTTAGTCGCATCGGGAAGTCCTTTAATTGTTATCCACCGATCGCTTTGGGCTTTTCCTTGCTTCTCCACTTCAATGTGGGCTCCAGTTGTGGCGCGAATGGCATTTATGTTGCTGCCTGCTCTGCCAATTACCCGAGATATGGCATGCACTGGGACCTGAACTTTCTTGCATGTCATTTCGGAAACAGTCGAGGAACTTGTGATAGTCTGCTGTTGAATGGAACTCTTCCTAACAACTTCTTTCCAACCATCTTCCCTTTTTGAGCCAGCTGCTAAAGGCTTCGTTGGGCTTATTTTGATGTCCTCGTGGTGACGGTGCTGCTTCGAAGAGGACATGTCCTCTTTGTCCACGGTGGAATGACGAGCCGAAAACACCATTGATTTACGATTTCCGGTGGATATTGCTGCAGGAGGTCCTGAGACATCCGTGTTGAGATGCTGTTTTTGTGTCTGATTTACAGGTGGTTCCGGCTTCTTGTCCGATTGCTTCATTTGCTTGAAATTATCTTCTTTTGGCGCAAGATTTTCCTTCTCTTTCTCCTTTTCTTTGTTCTTGGAAGGGTTTTCCTTAGCTGGAGGCTCTTTACGATGTTTAGGTTCTTCCTTTTTGTTAGGGTTCTCCTGCTTCTCTACTGGCTTTTTAGGCTCACTCTTATTAGGAATTGGATCCTTTTTAGCTTTGTTGTTAGGTTCATCCTTCTTCTTGGGTTGAACTGGAGCTCTTTCAGGCTCTGACTGAATGGTTAACGGGCTGTTAGAGCCCCGATTGCTGCCTTCGTTATTGTTCTGCTTATTTACATTATTTTTCTTTTTTTTGCTTTTAGTCTTATTGTTTTTCTCTGGTTGAACATTGGCAGCTTTCATGTCTGTGCTAGAACAAGAGCCTTGGTCAATTCCAGAATCACCTTCTTCACGATCTTGATTCTGGTTACCTTCATTGCTCTCCTCCTTATCGCTGTCTTCTTCCTTTTCGGATTCTTTTTCAGCGCCTTGATCAGCGTTATTCATGCCTTCAAGAAGTTTGCGCTTTTCCTCCTTCTTTTCAAGCTTTTTCTTCTTTTTGCGCTCTCGACGGCGTGCTGCTGCCGCACGTCGACTTTCTTCGCGAGTACGCTCCATGTCCAATTCTTCAAGCAGAATTGATGCATTTTTGTTAGCTTTAACAGCTTGAGCTTCTTTTGCTGCACGGATTATCTTAACACAATCATAGCATTTCTCTAGGAGCTCCTTATCACTGATTGTGCTAATAAAACGGGTCATCTCTTGATCTGATGGAAATTGGGTCACATGCTGTACCATCCACTTAACAACTTTTGTGTGCCCCTTTCTGAATGCGGCCATCAAACATGATACTCTTCGATTGTCTTGGGAATCAATATCCGCTCCATGCGTGTACAAGACCTCGACAACCGTAAGATGACCACCGTGGGCCGCTAGCCACAATGGTGAATTTCCTTTCTTGTTTTTAACTTCTACGGCAGCGCCTCGGCACAAAAGGAGTTCAACGAATTTTATGTGACCCTTATCGGCTGCTATTGTAAGTGCTGTATCACGAGAGGTTGGAACAGGTGCTGCATTCACATCAGCTCCTTTATCGAGAAGAACTCTCCCGACCTATTTGATAAGATTTCAAAATTTCAAAATATCACTTGTTTTAGTTAGCCTTAACACTTAAATTTTTGATTCAAATTAATATAAACCTAAATTGACCTATTTACTAAGAGTTATTTATGCATTCCTATGGACACACACTCGTGTATGTAGAGTTTAATTTTCAATCGTGCTTCCCTTGAAACAACTTTTCTCAACTTGGCAATAAATGTCAATTTTAATTAAGAAAAACCAAAATGTTGTAATTTATAATAGTATTTCTAAATTCATCGAAAATGAAAAAAACTTCGCGCAAATTTGTCTTACGTCCACGACAATGTGAAAAATTAATGTGTAAAGAAAATAATGATTTCTCAATATGACAATGACATTTAACTGACAGGGAAGAACAAAATTTTATTAAATTCTCTCTTTGTGAAAAAAAAGTAATAATGACAAATCTCAATTTTATGACATGTATCATTTCTGAGAAAACTAGTGTGACAAACAAATATAAGAAATTCTTTTTGGAGTTTTTATACGGAGCCCTAGAAGTACAAAAATCTAACCAATTTAGGTCTTCTAAACCGCAATGATCCCAGACTTTTCAATTTTGAGCACTTTACTTTATAACATGTTTCCATCATCTCAAAATCTAAAGATTTTGTAAAATTTTTCGAAATCCATGATAATCTATTATTCAATTTCCAATAAAAGTAGGTGATTTAGAAATCTTGAGATTTTAAGAGAATCCTCAGAAACAACACTTGAAACATTAAATGAAATCGCGCTACTATGATTGAAGAAACATTTTGGTATTTTGAATCTATGTATATAGTGCTGCACAAAGTTGTAGATATTAATTTTGCATTAAATTTTTAAAATTTGATTCCTTTGCAGTTATTTTACTTGATAATTTTTTGAGGAAATAGTGGGGTATCTAATAAACTTACATCGATATATCCGCCGGATGCTGCCTCCATGAGCGGTGTCAATCCTGTTTTGGCACGATGCTCCACATTAGCTTTGCGATCCAACAGAAGACTTACCACTTCATGACGACCTTGAAAGCAAGCAAGGGTCAAAGCAGTATTTCGATTTGTTTCAATTTGAGCGTTGATGTCCGACCCCATGTCGAGCAATAATTTAACGGCCGCTGTATGACCATTCATAGCAGCTAGCATCAGAGGCGATATACCAAGCTTGCTGCCAGTGCGAGAATTTATTTCGGCTCCATGGCTCAACAAAAGCTTAATAATATTAACGTAACCCCCGCTTGCAGCTAGGCTCAGGGGGGTATAGTCTGACACATTTCTGTGTTCCTTATTAGCACCTACACTGAGAAGTAATTCAACAACTTCATATCGCCCCCCTGAGCATGCAAGTGATAGAGGTGTATCTTTCGTGCGCTCAGATTGGGCTTCGAGCTCCGCTCCGTGCTTAAGGAGAATACTGACTACCTTCTCATGACCCGCAGTAGCTGCTAGAATCAGAGGAGTGAATCCTTTCTTATCTCGATGCTCAATGTTAGCCCCTCGATTTATCAAGAGTTCAACAAGCTCCTCATGACCACCAGCGCAAGCCAGGGTTAGAGCAGTGTCATGATTCGAGTCTGTTTCTGAGTCAACATCAATGGTTTTGTCAGCAGTTGTTGCCGTACCCTGAGCAGAATGCTGCTGAGCAGTTGTATTTGCTAGAGAACAATTTAAATAAAAATTTATTTTTTTAAGACTGAAGGTTTTTTCGTACCTTGACTTCCAGCTGGAGTTTGTCTCATAACAGTGTAGCGGTTGCGTTCCTTCCGGGAGGCTTTGTCCAGAGACTTTTTGGCAGTTCCACTCGTAGTCTTGGTTGGACCACCAGCTTGTTGTTGCGTCGTTACAGTACCTCCGTCAGTGGATGTTGGTACGGACGAGCAAAACTGGGATCCAGCTGAAACGGAAGATATGATACCGCCACCGGACGAGGATGGCTGCTGTTGAGTTTGGGTGGCAACCTGCACTTGTTGAGAATGCTGAACACATTGCTGCTGAGGCTGCGCCTGAGCAAGGACTGCATGCTGTTGCAGGTTAAGGTTGGTTTGGGTGATCTGAGTTTGTACCGGTTGGCATACAGCGGTTTGAGTTTGGGCAATCGCTTGGTTACTCATTTGCTGAGTTTGCTGTTGCTGTTGTGTGGTTATTATTGCAGCAGGTTGCTGTTGTTGACCTTGCTGTACCGGTGGTAGTTGGAACAAGAGTTGTAATGACTGAGATTGTTTGTCCGCTGAATCGACATTGAACAAGTATTTCGTTTGATGCTGAGCATCACCAGATAAAATTTGCTGTTGTTGCTGTTGAAGCAACTGTTGCGATGGTTGAATACCTGTGCAAGCTGATTGCAATAGTGAAGGAGAAATGTTGGTTGCTGTGTTTGCAGTCGCATTTGTTTGAGTTTGTTGTTGCTGTTGGTGTTGCTGTTGCTGCTGCTGCTGTTGTTGGGATGGTATACCCGTTTGGTTTGGCAGTGCTTGGATTCCAATCGTGGGCGGTTGGTTTTGATCTGATTGCTGCTGTTCTTCAGATGATATTGGTATTAGAGAAAGTGTAGTTTGCTGGTGCTAAAATGTAAAATAAATACACGCTAATAATACCATAAGAGATTACCATAAATATATCATACTTGAAGTTGATCGTAAATTTGCATTTCTTCCACAGTTAGACGGTGGAGTTGCTGTAATTGGTGATCAATAAGAAGTTGATTTGCTTGTTGTCGGAGATCGGACTGATCATCACCAATACAAACATTCTGTGTATTGTTTCCGGCTTGATGATTCAAAAGGTCTTGAGTTTGCTGAGGTGGAACCCACTGGCCAGCCCAACGGGATTTGCAGAAGGAATTAATTCCAAATTCAGCAAATTCAGAGCAGTTCAAATTCGTTGTTAGTTCCTAGAACATATAACACTTAAAAATTGTCCTAGATCCTAACAGTCGTCTATTTTACTTGGAAAGCTGGATCACTAACACCTTGGAAAACATTAAAGAACTCTTCCATGCAATCACCAAGTCCCAGTTCGTAACTGCAAATCTGATCACGTGTGCCATCGTCCTCGGTGGTGAAGGTGTCTAGCGACTCACCGAGGGCTGGATAGATTCCACAATCACCAATGGCCTCGTCATCAGTGTTATCCACTGGATACATGCGAAAATGATCTTCATGCTGTCCTGCAAAAGTCCCTAGACCTAAATATTAGTTAAAAGCTGCAAATATGCCTATAGACCAAATTAGATTAATAATACCTGGTGCATTGTGATGCGACTTCCCAGACTGAATGGTAAACTGTTGCTGACTGTTAACAGAACTCGACTTGTGCGGGATCAAGTTCGAGATGGGTTGAAGTACCTGCACAATTTCTGATGCATTTAATTCGGGTCGGAAGTCGTGAACAGCTTCACGAAGAGCTCGGGAAATATCGACAAAATCAGCATCGGCTGTAGATAAATGGATAACTGTAAAACAAAATATAATGAAATAATTTTCAAGAGCTACCTTTAGTCGGCGAATCAGGACCCTTATCATTTTCACTAGATGGAGGCGTTTCGGTCGGCGATTTTGGTTGATCGACAATTAATCGCTGGATAGTCTTTTGGATAGGATGATTAGGAATATGAGCAACCATTTGCAGCATTTTTCGATTAAGTTGAGTATTCAGAGCCAATTTGCTTAACTGATCGTCTTGATCAGTTGAGGATGATGCAGCCGAGCTGCTTGCGGAATCAGAGCTAGATGTGGATGAAGTGGCGGATGATGAAGCTGCCATTTCACTAAAAATTAAATAATTAATAAAATTTAATTCGCTACAATAAAGAAACCTTTTCTCACTTTGAAGTTTGCTGGAAAATGCTGGACCTTGCAACATTCGGTGGAAGCTGCTGCAAAGCTTGCTGTAGACTTTGGGACTCAATTTGAAGCTGTTGGCCAGCCATAGATATTCCTCCTATTGGTTGCTGGTGTGACTGATAACTGGGCTCCGTTGGCAGTAGCAATGGCTATAATTGTCAGGATTGGTAAGAAAAACGTTGAAGATGGATTACTGGTTAAGATTATTACCAAGCTATTGTAGATTGATACCATTGGCTGTAGAACAGTTGTAGCTTTCCGTAGACTCTTGGCATCTTTCTTCGAAACTGGCTTCACCTTGGGTCGGTCACTAATAGCGGTGCTTTGGGAAACCTCAGACGGTGTGGTAATTTGAGTGGTGGTAGTGGTAGTAGTGGATGATTGAGTTGAGGATGATGTTGTCAAAACGATGTTCGTAGCAGACGCATTAGAAGATATTTGCTGAACTGCTGAAAACATCTGCGGTTGTTGTTGCTGCTGCTGCTGCTGTTGTGGTTGTTGTTGGGAACCAGCCGTAGAGCCAGTAATTGAAGGCGCCGCTGTTGTTTGTAATGTCGGTAAAGATGTTGTTGTTAACAAAAAGGAATTATTTGAATCAGCTGATTTTGCACCTGAAGGTTTTATAAAACTTTTCAGAGATAATTCAGCCTTTCAGAAAATTTAGTCGGTGTAACTAATGGCTCTTTTTATATATTTTTTAGATACAATGAAGAATCAGTAAAAAATCAAAATTTGTATGTACTATAAAATCTTCCTTTTACCAATCATCAAAATAAAGCAGAATAAGGGCGACCACACATGTATTCTTTTTTTGGGTTTCCCTTGATGGTGAACAAATCAAAATCACTTTATTCTTCATTGTAAGTAAAAACCAATGCTTATGTAATCTACGCATCTCTTTAAGTTTATAAGATAACTATAACTACGTATATATGATATCCAAGACCGGAACTTTAGCCTATTGGTGTAGGCTAATGTCCAAATTTTGTTTACCATGTAAACGGCTAGGTCCGAATTTTAGGCTAACCACAGTTAAAATTAAGCTATTCCTCATTTTTTGTCTGTGCCTTCTTGAAAAAATGCTTTAACCCAGTGTATGCTGCTATATAGATAACCCTAATTGACAAACAGGGCCCTAAGTTTGATTTACTATTGTCGCATATACGTAGCCTACCTTTAAAGAATTTTACGTTAATTAACATCGACTAATTAATTTTAAAGAGTTTCATAGAGCAAGCAAAATCAAATAACATAAACTTGCCTGAAATAAAAGTGGCAAGTGATGCTGACTGCATGGTAGTAGCTCCTGTTGGAACAGGGCCCATCATGGCTGTCCCATTAGAAGCTGAAAAATTCATGCCGTCTGCACTATACATTAATCCTGATCGCGATACAATTGCGAACCGGAAATACATTTACAGTGTGAATTTATTTTGTTCTTAAACCGAGAATAGAATAAAACTTTGACCTACCTTGAGTCGATGCAGTTGTAATATCGACGTACGGCATGGCGGATGCACTATTCGAGGTATCACAAACAATGTTGGCTGCATCGCAATAGATGTTAACCTTCTGGAAAATGTGTTATAAAGTTCACGCGCTTTTTGTTTGCATTCATCACACTTACTTTCTGAAGTTCTTCAAATATCTTTCTCCGCTGTTGTTGCTGCTGCTGGTCTTCGGATGATGAAATATTGGTGGTAACGTAAACGGAATTATCATCCTCACCTAATGGCTGTGAGCGAACCTGTTGAGCCTCTGAACTGGTTAAGTTTAATTCAAATGGTGCCGGTGGTTGTCTATTCTTTCTGGATAAACTTTTTTGCTTGGAAGTTGTTGTAGCAGTTTGAACTGTAGTGTTAACGTTGTTATTGGCGCTCAAGCTAGTCTGAATGTTGGCATTGTTTTGGTTGCTGCAATTGTTTGATTGATTTATGATTTGATTAACAACTCCGGGTTGAGCTCGGGCAAGGCCATGTGCCAAACCATCTTCAAATCCAGCCTGAAATTGAAACAGGCGCATCTTGGCAATTAAAGCTTCTTGCTGCTGCAGATTCCGAGCATTTGGATCCATTCCAGCTAAGGTTTCCGTTGCTGTTGCAATAACTTGCTCATCCAGATATTCCAATGATTGGAATGATTGTTGCTGATGGAACAATTGTTGGTTGGATACACGGACTGCCTCAGGGACCTCATGCAAACCAGGTGGTGCAGTTAATTGTAACTGTTGCAACTGTTTTTGCTGTTGTATGTTAATTGGTTGCATCTGAAGTTGGCTGGCATTATTATTGTTTGTTCCATTTGTGGTGTTTTCATTATTCTGGTTGCTAACAAAATTCGGATATTTGAAGAGTGTTTCCACAACGCGTATATGGCCACCTTTTGCAGCTTCGATAAGCATTGTGCTGTTGTCTTTCAATTTATGGAAAGGATCAGCCCCACTTTTAAGGAGAAGTTCCACGACAGCTTGGTGTCCACCCGCACAAGCCAGTGAAAGAGCTGTGTGATCATTACTGGTTGTCTGCTTATTGACGTCAGCACCCTTACTAATCAGAAATTTCACTGTGCAGATATGGCCTGCACGACAGGCTTTCATCAGAGGTGTCCTTCCACCTTCAGACTCATGCTCCAACTCTGCGCCATAATACAGTAAAACTTCCGCAGCATCGGTATGACCATTCTCGCAAGCATGGGTTAAAGCTGTGTCTCCCGTTTGTGTCTGGGCATGAACGTTAGCTCCATTTTCTAGTAAGAATCTAACGAGATCCGTGTGACCTTCCTGCGCAGCCTCCATTAGAGGCGTCGAGGCACCTAGCTCGAGATCTGCCCCTTGTTTTATTAGGAACTCTGCCACCTCCATAAATCCTCCACAACAAGCGAGGGTTAATGCAGTCTCTTGCGTTTCTTCGGTCGTAGCATTTATATTAGCCCCTTTGGATAGTAATAAGGCCACCATATCCTCATGACCTTCCCTTGCAGCTTCCATCAAAGGGGTGTACCCTTCATCGTTCACTTCTTCGATGTTGGCACCACGCTCAATTAGCAGAGTTGCTAACTCAACATGACCACCACAAGCAGCAAGAGTCAATGGCGATTCAAATGAATCCGTTGGCATGTTTACTTGAGCCCCAGAATCTAATAGCAGCCGAGCTACCTCAACATGACCATCCATAGAGGCTTCCATTAGTGCTGTATGCATTTCATCAGTTTTATGTTCCTGATCTGCACCAGCTTGTAATAAAAATCGGACCATATCTAAGTGACCTTTGTAACATGCCAAAGTCAATGCACTTTCTTTGAATTCATTAGAATGCGTGTTAATTCCGGCCCCATGATCCAGAAGAACCTAAAAAGATTGCAAATTTTCATTTTTAGTAAAATTAGCTTCCCAGTAGGCCAGGTGTGGGAGAAATATACGCGCATCAGATAAGATCAAACGTTTTCATTAGCCGAATAAATAAGGAGCTGGTGAACTTTCGCTTTTTTAAGCCTTTCGTTTCGCTCAACTTATATACTCGAAGCCTCATATCTCGGATTTAATCATTTGCATTTTTATACAATATAACAAAAATATGTATCTCAATGTTGCAAGTTACACAATGGAAGGGCGGAATTTAAAGATTTCTCGGGTTACTTGAATAGTACTTTTATGATATTTATTCAAAATGCATATATTAATTTTGTTTTAATAAAACAACAAAAATTTAGTCACTTACCTTGGCAACTTCAACATGCCCTGCTGATGCTGCTTCCATAAGAGGAGTATGCCCGTTTTCGTTTTGATCTTCGACATTGGCTCCATTCTCTAGAAGTTCTTTGACAACTTCGACGTGGCCACCAGCGCAAGCAAACATTAATGGTGTATTCCCAGTAGTACATTGAGCATTTACATCAGCATTATGACTAAGTAAAAGTTTTATTATATCAAGATGGCCAGCAGATGCAGCTTCCATTAGAGGAGTGCAGTCCTTTTGCCCTTTATCTTCCACTTGTGCCGCAGACATAGCCAATAGAACCTATTTTTTTTTTTAAATAATTGAAAAGCTCTCAATTATATTTCCGCAATAACAACCCACACAAATAATATTACCTGTGCAAGCTCATAATATCCCGCCGAACATGCCATTGATAGCAGAGACTCCCCATCGTCGGTTGATTCATTGATGGAAATATTCCCCTTTCCCAATAGTCGTCGCACTGTATTAACGTCGTTATCAGTGCAAGCAGCTATTAGGGTTCGTGAGAATATGCTGCAATTGGATCGATGTAAAGAATTTGTTGTATACATAAAATTCATGCATGTCAAAGAATTTCATATATTGAGGAATTCTTACGTTTTATCTCTGGGGCTGTTTGCACAACGCATTTTGTTTAATGCTTGTGTCGCCTCGTCTATGGCAAGGGTTGCGTGCCTTAAAACAGGTGCTTTCTCATTAGCTGAAATTTAATGAAGAGGAGTTAGTCATTCATACGGATTATTATATGTAATTCTCTAAAATGTTTATTGAATTCCGAAAAGTAATTTATGCAAATTGTTAGAACTATATATTTATACATAGTAGGTATGTATGTACCTTTTACTGTTCATTTTATAATTTTCTTTTCTTGTTAGCTGAGGAGCTTTAAGATGGTGCATTATAACATAATTACAATGCCACTTCTTACCGTTTATCGCAAACAACAGCCTTTATGAAATAGCCGCAAATGCATAGTTTTGCAATAAATTCAAGCAAAACAGGACGAATTTTTCCTTCCGGCGATATTTTTAATTTTACTGAACTAAGTCTCTTTAATAATGAGGCAGACACATTTAAACAAAATCAAAAATATCGGTTGGGTTGTGCTATTTGATACGCTACAGTTTTCAAAAACTTTATATTTTTAATAATAAGTAGTTTTAAGCGAATGCTGTTCAATTTGTACTAGACACCGCTACTCAGTGAATTGTTTCCTTTAGGGTATTAACTTTTAGTTTAAGTATGCTCTGACTTACAACTCAATTTTCCTAAATATCGAAATTTATATATACAGGATATTTTTATGATAACTTATATTTTAACAATGGATTGTACATCATACATGCAGGACTACAAATATCGTGGAATTCGTCGAGAACATTCCTGGAAACCCGAGGAAGAGGAAAAATGTAGTAATGTTAACGAATTTCAGTACCATCCGGAAAGCGAAACCTATTACCAATGTATGATGAGGGCTGATTTAAATAGAACCACATACATGCGAGATTATCCTCCTCCAACGTGGAGGGTAAGTTCATTTCAAAATATTAATTCTTTTCACTTTGTAAGTGCAAACTAACATATTTTCTCTTTATATTTCATTGTCCTTAGAAATGGGTGAATCCATTCCCAAAGAAAAAGTGGCGAGTTAATGAAAATTGTCCAAAATTTTGGTTGTAAAAAAATGTACTTGCAAAATTTGCTAAATAGTCAGTTGCTATATAAAACAACCATAAAAATTTAAGATTTTACATATTTTATGCACAGATGCCAAACATGTTTTAATATAATTTTGTTTATCAAAATAAAATTACCTGCTGCTTCAAAAAGTGCTGTTAATTTCCTACTTTGGTCTGTGGTTGGATCCAAAAGAAAATTACCCCCAATATCGTTTGGGTCACGAATTTCATCGTCTTCATCTTCGTCTTCATCATCCCCGTCATCTTCTTCATCATTGCATTCGACATCATTGCCACAACTTTCAGAACCAGAATCTGGAATCTCATCCTGTGTAATAAGAGAAAAAAATAATTTAAGTTAAATTAATTATTGTTTATTAATTAATATAAATATTAATTATTTTTTTAAATTTTCATTGCATAGTTAAAGGTAGCGGCGTTATTAATTTTTTTTACATTTTAAAAATTGCTAAAAAATAGGCCATCTAAATAATATATTAAGTGTACGACTGTACTTTTTGTTCACTTTCCCAGATTTCTTAATTTCAACTGTTTAAAAAATGAGAGTGAATACAAAAAATCTATCACAATCACGTAAGTACCTAACTCGGTATCTGAGAATTATTCTATTCTATTCTAGATTAAATTTCTAGTAATCATTTCAAATAAACCTTACTTTTAACATTTCATATACTAAAACTTCTTAGTGTAGACAATTTTTTGTAAATAAATATTATATCCGAAAAGCCTTTTGTTATTTTTGTAGGATAAACTTAAACCTAAGGTAGTGAACATGAGATTTTTACTATTTTTCATTGTGTTGTTTTCCTCTATATTTAATAAAATAACATCTTAATTTAAGCGTTAAAAGTTCTTTTTCATGGATAATAATCTCATTCGTGCATAAAGTATAATTCTATTCATCAGCTTTAGCTAAGCGAGGTCGGCCAGATTAACTAAATCCCCTTTAATATAATACATCTGGGATTCGTTATCTACGATTTACACGTGCAGGTTGTAAACTGAAATCTTATTTCTCTAGTTGCAGTCCTTAAATTTTAAGAAAGCTTACAAAAAGGATTCGACAAAGCCCTGTTTTAACTTTCACTATAAAACTACATAAGAAAAGCATACCCACACATAAATCGTTTTAGTCTGCAGACAAAAGTGACTCATAAAATCCCTTGGGTACCTATTGGTACATACATATAAATGTTGTTCGCCTGGACGAATTAATTTGTCTGTCATGCAAACTAAATTGCATGGAAATTGTCGTTTCGCTTTTTGTAAACATTTAATTCAATATTTCCCATAATTTCGCGTTTAGCTCTAACATGGCAACTATCAGATCAATAGAAATGTAATAGAAAAATGGATTTAAATAATAAAATTCTGACAAGTATGTATTTAAGTCCCGATGCAGCTGCTTAATTAAAAATGTTGACATGAAATTATTTAATTGATTTGTGTTTATTTTAAAGTTTTTTCTTTAATGTAATGAAAATTTGCCCAGAGATTTAACATTATACGATACCCACCACTTTATAAACGCCGACACTGAGAAAAATATTAAAATTGAGTTAGATACCTGTAAATGTTATTTTTAAGAATTGGTTTTTTTGTTCCTCAAGAATGAATAAAAATTAAGTAATCAATACGACCGGTTTGTTATATTCTTCTATATATTTTAAGATGATGGGATATAGATGTAAGATATTTACTTTATGTTATTACAATTACCAAATAATTTCTTGCCTTAAAAATAATATACATATATTTTATACAATAATTATTAATATATTAGCTTTCATTCGATTCGATCAAATATTTTTTTTCTCTGTATTGAATATGTACTTAACTAAAATATCTAAAGTAAAATTAAAAGCATTATGTCGTTTTAGTCATGACAAGAAAATCATTAGTGAAAATGTTAAGTAAAAAATGACATTAAATCGTCTAAGGCCAGATTTTAAACACAATCCATTCACAGCAAACAGTTTTTTCATTGTTATTTTCAAAGCTGTTAAAATGCTTGGGTTTCTCATTAATTAATTACGTTGCCAATTGCTTTTAGTACACTTACAACATTAAAAAAACTAGATATAAATTTATCGTTGCTACAAATTCCTTGTTTAAAAAACGTCTTTGTTATATATTTAGAAAACACAAATAATAAAGAAAATAAATTAAAAAAATGCTTCTGTTATTTGCAAAATAATATTTAGCCCTTTTTTTAATTTTTCAATTGTGCTTCTTGTTTTTTAATATTTTCATTGCTTGGAACAGACGCGGACTTACCAGAAGCTCTGGCCTTAGACACAAGCATGCCAGAAGGATCTATAAATGAAAAAAAATTCCAAAATCAATTAGTAACCAATGAACGTCGAGTTTAGCGATTTGATTTTGTGTTTTTTAAGGGCAGGTATATTTCTAAGTTTTTAAGTTAATAAGTGAATTTTAAATGTAAATCTTTGATCTTTGTGATTTTGTAAAAATATTTTAATGTAGCAAAAATTTGTTTAGTTAACCGCTTTGAGTTTAAATTCGGGCACAGATACCAGCACTTTTAACAAATAATCTAAAACAATTTTTAATAGAAATAGAGTATAAATATTAATTTAAAATCAAGTTAAAAGCTGAGTACGATATATTCATATACTCAAAAATATAGTTTTGATATTGCTTGCTATTTGATGCTATTTGAATAAAGTAATGCTAACGCGTATTACATGACATGAACCGAATTATAGAAACAATTTTACAGTACAATGAAGTTTATGATTATTTTATGACGCGTAAGTTTTCTGTTAAAATTTTCATTCATTCACTGTAAAAATAAAACCTTTCAAGAGATAACATTAACATGCATACCAATCTGATATCAATATAAAAACTTCTGCTGTTATATAAAGTATTTTTTTGTTTTTCATTTTTAAAATTATAACAGAAGTATTTAAGAAGCAAACATTGCTGAAGAAAGGGACATTATAATAGCTTTTCAAATACGTTCAAGAGCCCACACGCCTTATAAGGTATTAAATATATTACCACTGATATATTTAGTGCATAAATTTAAAAGTTTTAGGAAATACCGTGCCGTAAGTCATTTAATTTACATACTAATTGGACCGAGATGAGTATAAGATCTCTTCACGCAATTACTGAACTCCATTGAACCTTATAGGTTACACGGACCTTTAAGAAGGGACTAAATAATGGAGTCCCTTTAAATGTACACTAACGCGTTTCTCCAGAGACCACCAGTCCGTGAATTGATAAATTAAGTATCTTTCTTAATACTACTTTAATACGCTGTAGGGCAAAAAAAACTATTAAATTTCTAGTGCGACATAATATGTATCTTTTGAATTACAACTCGCCGAGCGAGAGTGGGTACTTATGCTTTTGAATAAAACTAGCGCAAAGAAAGCATTTGCCCCATTTCTTGCTGACACATTGCATACACTGGCATTGTGTGTTAATAATAATTTAAATCTGTTCTACAGCAATTATTTTCTTAACTAGACCAATAACTTCAATTACTTGTTTCTCCATCGCATTTATATTAAAATTTGTGAATTTTCTGGATGCAATACAATAAAAACCTATTGCACTTTTGCTAAAAAGCCATTTGGGAAGAACAAAGCAAACTTTTTTCCGATTTTTGTACTTTGAAACTTTTGGACTTAAATTCATTAAAGAAACAATATATGTATGTATTCGATAGCGAAGGCGAAGCGAGTGACTTGCAACCTTGACTGAACGAAATGACGCAAATTGAGGAATTATTAGCGAGCGACCTACTTCCCTCTTATAAAGTTTAGACGAAATTTTGAACACAATAAGATTTACATTTATTTTCCTGTAAACAGTTCATTCTTGTGATATGATCTAGTAGCAGATTTTTAATGAAATTTCCAATATGGAGTTTCACTTCTCTCTTAGCGTAGAATTTCCATCTCAACTAGTAATTTTATTATTCTACATTATTCAGAATGTTTCCACTGGTTATATTATCCGTTTTTAGTACTTTGAATGGGAGTCACTTATATATGGCATGACAAACAAGAGCCGAATGGAAGGCGAAATGAAATAAATTTTATAACTTTTTAAAATATAGCTTGAAACTATTTAATTCAATTATTGGAATATGATTTCATACTTTCGTCCCCCAGAGACGACATCAACTGCAAAACTAAATTTAACTCAGTTTAAGATACTTGCGTCAATGCGTCAATAGGAATATAGTATATTTTATAATCAACTGCAGTAATTAGTCTAATCAGTGTTATCCAATTAAAATTGTAGAACTGAGTGCACTCACTGTCACGCCGCCGCCCCCGTACTGTAGTGCCTATTTGACTTTGAACTGAATTATAACTTCTTAACATGTTGATGCTGTGGGTTAAAGGGCGAAATAAAATAAATCACAGTGTACATCCATGTTTCTCTTTTTTATTTTGAAAGCACTAATTTCAAATTTAGTAATCACCCTAACATATTGTTTTTTTTTCTAAATTCATAATTTATCTCAATGAAAAAAGACCAATTGTACTTATGGATTTAATTACGACTTTAATTTTGGCTATGCTGCCACCAATGGAACGCCAGATTTTCGCAATAACATAAGTTTGTTATCAATTGTAGTCAAGTGGCTAAAAATTGATAAAAAGCAACAAATCATTTTATTTTTGTGACGTATTCTATAACACGATTTGAAATTGGATTGGCTGTTTAAAATATTTCTGTAAAAAATTCTTCTAGATGTCGTTTTAACGAAAACATGAAGTGGGATATATTATTGATTTTGTTGCTACATGTTCCTAATATAGTGCTGAACATTCAAATTATTATTAATTATTATTGTATTCTCTTAATTTTGTAATATGTTTGCCGTTTTTTTTAAAGTGCTACAGTCCACTTTTTTAATAGTGTAATATAGCCCTAATGTGAATTTTTCGAAAATCAAAAACAACGACGATTTTATGACGCGTCAGCTGATAAATTGATTTTGAATTCAGTGTGTGTGGAAAAAATGTATTCAAAAGATTTTTAATCATTGTTTGAAGCAACCTAACTAGAGCTGTTCTAGACTTTTACATTACACGAAAATAAGAAACGTGATAATTCTTTAAACCTGCTATAGAAATCAGATGAATCACCTTAAAATCGATTCCACGTGCCTAAATAACAAACACATTTTTGTTACTAAAATAGGTTAAGTTTATTTAAAAGTTCAGAATTCAGTTTCAAGTAATTTTCTTAAGAAATCCCACAGAAAAGCTACTCCTATGCTTTCCGCAATTTTTAGATCTCTTGAGAGTATTTCAAATTGAAATTCGCACATTGCGTAACGCAGGTGAAGAACAACGAACAAGAGCATTAAAAAGAGCACAATCGCTTCACAAATAAAATTCTTTGTGCGTAACCTACTATTAACACTTCTCACAAAATTAAATGAACTTGCTTTTCCATTTAAAATTAGATGCGAAAATGGCCACATTGCGACCAATGTAGATTTTGTCATATTCAAATCAAATCAAAACAATGAGGGCGAAAATGTTAACAGCCCAGCCTTACAACAAGTGTGGAACTGTTGCCGTCGCCGCCGCCTCTTTTTTAGGCCTGAGAAATTTCCCCATTAGAAATTCAAATCACAAAGTGAAAATATAATCAAAGTAAGGCGCACTTGAGGGAAATTTTTGCAGCAATTTAAGTTTAATCCGAAAAGTAATTTGCGAGTAAAGGTGCGCAATGCTAAAGGTAAACTACGAGAAAATTGCGCAAACACTCATGACTCTGAAATATCGCCCTCTTAGCCTCTTACCAGCTCAGATCGCATATTATTATAAGAAAACCGAAAAACGCAAATGTATGGGGAGCTTTGCGTAAGAACAGAAAATTTTTCAAATCTTGATCTTTAATATATTTTCTTACACCGAAAAGAATTTTGATGAAGTTTCTGTCTAGACGGGGCAAACTCTAACACTGCCGCAGAGCCGCGAGATTGTTGAATTGGATTCGCTTAATACACCCGAGGCTCCGTGGCCGATTTATCTGTGGACTACGGCCAGCGGAGCGGTCAACACAACCAATCTATCCATCTAAAATGAAACTTTCGTGAAGCTTGACCATCGACGAAACTAACGCAGTGCGGCCTCCTCAGTGGGAAATTTTTAGAATTGGCCATCGGTCAGTCTCGCGGACGCGGACTCGTTCGCTCGCCGAGGAATGTCTACAAAGAGAGAAGATAATAAATAAATACAACAATCAGATTCAAAGGTAAGCAAAACTGAAAGTAGAGCTTCGTGCTATCGACCACCATTTAACAGAAGCGGCGCTCGTTCATTCCGACAGAGGAGCACCTTTATTTTTCGTCTCGTTTCGCTTACTTTTTTTTTGCTATCTTTTTTGAATCTTTGTACAGGGAACATAATCGTGGACCTTATCACCGAGCTCGCCGTCGCCGCCGCCGCAGCACCAAGTGCATATTCCGCGGTGGTGGGCAGCGAGCGAGAACGAGCACCGGTACCATGAAACAGCATAAAATGCTTTCCACGTCCATCTCCACATTTACTGAGTGACCTCATATTTCGCGTGTGGCCAGAACCGCATTTTTTGTATATTCCCCCGTCGACGGCCAGTTTTTCAATTAATTATTACTACTTTTTCTGACACAAATACGTCTACCGGACTCGATGTTTGCGTACCTCAATATCGCTTATCTCTACAACAATCCCAGACATCTGTCCATCACCTAAATTTTCTTTATCAATTTCGAGTGTTTCCTGCACAACATCCATTTTTTTTTTACAGCTGATAAAAACATGCGTGTACCTTAACAGTATAAATAAATGGAATTTAAAACGCTATTTTTAAAAAAATTTTCATTCATTCCACTATAAATATTAACTGAATGTGAATGTGCATACAATTGCAAAATGCGCTGGCACAGTATTTTGCTAAAAAAGAAAAGCAAAATGAAAAAAATATATGCCTCGTCAAGCTATTTACGATTCCGTTGAGGTTTTTGATCAGTGGAAAATCCCAATATGTTCTAGTTTTATTTATTTTTTTTTTTTTTAAGACAGACTAGCGAAAACGTTACCTGAAATGCTTATAATTCAGATTTTTAATGAAATTTAAATATGCTTTAAGCTTCTTCAGTTTACCTTCTATCCCTCTGTTAAAATCGAAATTAGTTTATCTCAATTGTACCACATAATTTTTCAAGTCAGGTTTCATCATTTCTTTACCTAATAATAGTGCTGAATGAATAAATAAAATATGAAATGGCATTGCAAATCTAAAGACAATAACTCTGCGACTTTTGTAGTTAAATTTACAAAATGGTCTTTAATAACCTGAATGTACCTGTGTTCGCAAATCCAGTTTTTTTAGTCGCTTGCTCGTTTTAGCTGAATTGGCTGCAGTAACTTAATTTTCTAGTTTTTGATAATATTCAGTTAATACTCGAAATTTTATCGAAACATAATATTCGCATAATATAATTTTTTATCGACCGACGGCTCCTTGAAGAGGTGTTATTTTATCCAGCAATTTTATATTAAATAAATTAAAGCATTTTGTTGGTAGCTATGTACAAGTGAAACGGACACTTCATTCAGTGTACCTACATTTTCTTACAAAACTTGGAAAACACTTGAATGTTTTCGGCGAACTCATTTCCTGTAAAATGTATGTAGAATTTCTACAGTATTCGAGAATTCAGTCTCTAAAATCATCCGCTTAACAATAGTAATTGCTGAATTGCGTAGTTAGTTGCTGGGTTTTTGCAGTTAAGTGGACTATTCAGCAATTGATCTTGTTAAACTGAATTGTGGAGTTGATTTTAAAAATCTATTTCTTCAATGCAGTCATCATCTGTATGGTAGCTATATACATAGTCATGTTACAGAATATTGTTAAACATGACTCAATAGTAGTACTTCCTTTCACTGTCATAACAGTAATACAAAAGAACTACAAAGCTTTCAACTGCTAGTATCTCTTTGATCGTTACTTTTAACACAAGCTTAACAAGTAGCACTACTTAGTAATGCATAATTTATTGTTTCATTCACCAGTTTGAGGGTCTGACTACCTGATAATTTTAAAAATTTTGTTTAGCGGAATTGAACAACTAGATGTATGTATACCAAATTACTTAGCACATGGACGACATTAAGTAATGCGTCAGATTAAAGTGATCACGTGGCATTGCTTTCCATCTGCAATGATGCATCATCTTATAATATTGTATGCATAAGATTTAAACATCATATCCTCCATTTTCAATGTTAATTGTTCTCTTCTTTATCATCACTCACTTAAAAGCATTTTTAAAATATAGAAAGTTTAGCAAATAAATCCTTAAAATTAATTTTCTACGAGTGTGCATTCATATCCCTCTATCAATCAAATGCAACACAGTATACAAAGAATTTGCACATACTCTTTGTTCCGATGGCACTGAATTTATTCGAAACAAATTATGTGTGAAATCCACACAGTACATTCATTAGCAACATTTATCAAGAGAGCTGAATACAAATTAAACTAACCGCATCCGTTATTAGCTCAGCTTCATCTACGATTTCCCTATTACGTGCGCAGAGAATTCAGCGTGTCCATGCACCATGTAATCATATTAACAATTTAAAAGTAAAAAAAAAAAAAAAGAATTTCGCGATAAGGTCCCGAAAGTACTTACATTCATGAATTCGTTACTTTAATGCTTTCTCGTATTTATTTAAACGGCCGTATAATTTCAATTACTTGGAAAAGGAAAGCCGACCGCTGTACTTTAGGGACTCATTCGCATACATTATGAGCCTAAATTATTGCATTGGGCATAATGATGAAAGGTCGGAAACAATGTATTACATGGCCATAATAATTGAAGTTAGCCTGGACTGAATACACGCGCTGCAACGCTAGGCTACCACTGCTCGTGGTTTTTCCATTGAAAACTATGAAAAGAAATAGGGGAAAGTGGACTATTCATCTTTCAAAGGTTAAATGTTCTGAATTTCAAATTAAATTGATGAGTTCCTGTTTATCTCTATAGTAGCATATTACACACGTCAGAATTCTCCATGCGCTCGTCTGTAATGCGGATTTCTTTACCACTTCGTAATTTACGCTGTGATAACGAAGTCATGTCGGAATTTTATTGTAGGTACTCTGGGCATTACTTTCTGTAATAAAAATGAGGATTTGCGTTGTTTTCAGGTTCAGTGCTTTTGATGTACTTGACGACAAAAATTAGTAAACTGACGCCATTTTCAGAATATGAAAACAATAACGGTATACATATATTCATGTAAACAAAAAATCAACATATTATATAGTCACACAAAATTTCTTGTTTTATTTTTCAACACACCTATTATTTACCAAAATTAATGTTTGCAATGCTTCACATTAGTATATTTAAATAATAAGCTTATCTGCATAAGTTCTTCTGTCGCATATTTCACAGAAATTGTTTCAAAGTAAATGTTATCAACACTGACCTTTGCATTGTTTTGTCTGAAACTAACTGTTTCAGAGTTCTACATCAGATATTTTAGAGTTTAGAAAAAAGTGACAAATTTATACACACTAAATGTTTTTTGTGATATTAATAAGAGCTTTCTTTTCTATTTTATATTCATATTTAGGTATACCACAACTTCTAAATTCAAGTGCCTTACAGAATTTAAAAAATCTTACCCTGTAAAAATAGCAATATATCAAAATAATTATTACTGCACTTAGTTTAAAATAGAAAAACATCATTTTTTATTTAGTCATTGGCGCATTTAACAAAAAATTTATATCCCTTTTTAAGCTGTTTTAAAAAATTCAGTTTCTCAAATCCTCTATTCACCTTTGTGAGAGTAATTGATAAATTATGCAATTAATTGGCTGTATTATTTTTGTCGATCTACGATTACTAAAGAGATTCTATAAAAATGTTTATGGAAAATTCAAAATGGCTACACTTTTCAGTCCCAAGTTATTTTTATTTTGTCTACCTGATAAGTATAAGCTTTTAAATTAATCACATTTAAAAAGGGTGTGCTTGTACTTTTTATGTTAAACCTGGGGCGAAGAACTATAGTTAGTGGTTTTCGAAGCCGTAACAGTGCAGCATGTCTGGATTTATTCCAATGAAAAATTCAATGCTATAGAGAAGCTGATGAGGCGATTTAAAAGAAAAACAGACAATTATTTAATTACTTTTGTTTTTGGTTTAAATTGATTAGCAAATATAAAACTAATACGTTTACATTTTTAAATATTTACTGTCATACATACGATTGATCACATTTGACGCAAACCATCTTCTTGAAGGGGAAGGTTAAAATCAAGTAATCAATTGCACTGATTATTACATAAAACGATTTAATTAGGGTTAGGAAATTGCGAATATGTAAAAACATTACACATGATAGAATCCATAAAAGAACTTACAGTGCAATTTTTATTTTTAACAAGGATTGTTTTTAAACTGCATTATTTCGAAATTGGTTTTGTTTAAGCAACTATCAAATTTAAGCAAAGCGCCCTAGCAATAAAATGGGTCGAAATCCAATCAGAAAATCATACAGACATTTTGCCAATTTAAAGAAGACGAACTTAAACTCAATCAATCGTTGCACTACACTTCGACTTCCCCGTTGAAGCTCAAGTGATATGCAGCACTGTGCCGTCAAGTGCCAGACAGCTTTTTTAGAGTTCGAAGTTAACAAAATGTAAAATGTTATTGTTGGTAATGTGTGGCAGCACTTGCTTTCCTGGCTCTGCAGCTGGCAACCAATGGGCGAGCCAATTCCATTGAAAGAATTTGGTAATAACAAAAGCCAGCCAGCCGAGAGAGTTTGAGTTCAAAGCAGGCAGATTCATGCTAGCTAAGCTAAAAATCGGCCCCGTGTTTCTGCTTTTGGTTGAGCTGCACCCCGCTGCTGTCCCCCAAACCCAGGGCACAGGAAATGTAGCGAAGAGCGCCCAAGAAAAGTTCTCCACGTGACCTTAATTGCTCTAACCTTTCAACACCCATTCCACCAGTAGTCTTCAGTTACTTTTCAGCAATAATGTGAAATTGTTCCTTGATAAGAGAATTTCTTGCTATTGAATTGAAGAAATACCAATCGTACGTTACTGTAAAAAAAAAAAAGCTAAGAGGCAATCAAGGCGGCGAAACGTCACAAATAAGTTCGCCATACTTTTGGGAACACACACTACTACTACACGTGCGCCGACCTCCGCTCTGTGTGCACAGATGCACAACCACCCTGGAAAACGATCATCGATTCGCAGTCGTGTGTTGTTCAGAGTTTTTTTTTTTTGCAAAAACTCTGCTCTCTATCGCATTTGTACTAAATAAAAAAATCGGGGGCCCTACGATAAAGCTGGTAGGTTGGCCGAGAGGTGCTCAAGGGACAAGGGCCTCAGTGTGTGCCTTTTATGATGTTGTATGTGCAACCGCATTGCAAAAATTCGAAAATAAAACTACCAGCGTACGAAAGCTCGTTAAATTTGCCTGCTGATGATGGCGAAGAGCGACCGTTTCATTTCGTGTGGCCCTGTTTAGCAAGGACAGAAATTTTTCTTGGTTTTTTCTTTTCCTCTATGCGATGGGACGGTGGTAGCCAGCTCGTAGCGGAGCTTATGAAACGTGCACACCGCTGCGAATTCGCTGGTGGGTAAAAATCCGTGTGGAAACACAAGTTCATGATCCTAAAATTCTACACCCGTTCGACAGACATGAACGCACACAACCGTCCCGTTTCTGGCTGAGAAAATCCGGTATTGTTAGTATATGCATATACCCCACACATCATTGGAAGACGTACGTATATATGTATAAAATAAAAATGACCGTCTCGCATACATCTGTGACCGCACAAATTATTTTTCCATACCCGTTTCGCCCGAGAATTTTTCCTTTCCGAGAAAATTCTCGGCCTAAAGCCCCGGGCTGCGATAGGAAAAAAAATGCTGTCTCCCAGACAATTCTTAGTACCGAGAACAACTATACTGCTTAAGGGAAAAACTAAAAGGGTTAGGGATTGCGAAAATTAATTGTTCCATACCTCTGAGACCGACTCCTCATCCGACTCAGACAAATCGGTGACACGGGGCTGGAGCTCCGAAAATGTGTCCGTATCCGACCGAGTGGGGCTCGATGCAGTGCTGGTCAGCTTACAGCTATTCACCAAGTGCTGTAGGGCTGTTTGATTCGGCAGGGAGTTAACAATTGCGGCAGTTGCCGCTGCCGTCGAAGTCGCTGATGAGCCTGAAGACGACGACGACGACGATGATGACGAAGAAGACGGCGAGGCGGTGGATGATGAAGATGACTGCTGCTGTTGTTGCGAGTTGCCTGCAGTTGATGTTGCAGCAGCAGCAGCCGCCGCGACCGCCGCCAGTTGCTGGTGCTGACGTAATGCTGTGGCGGCGAGGTTACCATTTATAGCCTTCGAAGAGCCGCTCTTCGCGTTATTACTCGAATTTGTCGCAGAACCAGCCGCAGCGGATGCAGATGAGGAACCAGGATTCATCATCGTATTATTCGACTTAGCTGCTGTCGACATATTTTTGCCATTTGCATTACTACTACCACCAGTACTGCCAACACTATTGCTACTACTATTGCTATTACTAATATTTATATGACCGACACCACCACTACTAACACTATTACAATTCTTAAGCTTTGTATTCTTTGACGTTCCTGCCGGTGTATTTGATGTTACTGGCGTATTGGAGCTAGCACACACATGTATATCGGTTTTTTTATCAGATTCATTATTCATTTTCTTTTTTCTCTTCCCCCTAACTTTTCCAATTTTTGCTTATTTTTTCCTCCCTTCGCAGATGTATTCCAATTAAAATCCAGTGATTCCTCGAATTCGACTGCAACGCCTTCAAAATGTGACTTTTTTATATTTCTCACAAACACATAAAACATAAAAATTTTCATCTAAAAGAATTCCCTTTAATGACTTTTTCTCTTCTTGCAACTTTATTTTCTGCGGAATTTTCACTCAACAACCGTTCATCCAACTCAATATCGATCTAATTGCAATTAGTAATCTGTAACATAACCGATTATCACGGAGCTAGTTCTAAGCACTATTTATATTTTTTTATATTTAATAAGAAAATTATAGTCCGTCACTTGGTCGAGTTGGGATCGCCATCATGTCTTCCGGATGCTCTCAACTGCGACATCAGTGTTAAATATTCGAATCAATTTTCGAAAGGTATTGCACGAAAGTTTGATCTAATTTTCTGGCAGTTCGATGCTAGCGACACCTGCTTTTCGAATTTTTAGATCGAATTTTAATCGAATTGCGGCATTTTGACAGCCGACCGCTTTATATCTAGTTTTTAAAGGAATTACGATAAACTACTAAAAATTAAATTACATTTAATTTGTTTAAATACATATATTAGCATTTCGCAACATACGCATTGCATAAAATATATAATAACTAACTAATAAAGCATCGTTCACATGTAAATAAAAATTTTCTTTGAAAAGTGAGTGCATCTAGTAGAAAATTTGAGTTCATTTATTTTAACGTTATATGCGGTAAAACTAATGGAAATCAAAGGCAACCAAAATTAATTTGAGAGAAAAACGGCTTTTGTAAGTTCTTTTCGTACGAAAGTTAAACGGCCAAACAGTGTTTAAGCCAATTTTTAAGACACCCACCAGATGTCGCTACCATTTTAGATAACAAAACTGTTGAATTTTATGGCCACGAGATGGCTAGGAATTATTTATGCCCTTTTTAGTTAAAATTGGTACATATGGGTGAAATTCGTGCTAGACAAAGTAGAATATGTTTTTAAGGAGAGTTCAGATATAGGCAGCATATATTTATCTCTTTCTTACACATTAGGAAAGGCGTCGTCAAAAGGCGGAAAATTTAAAAATTATATTTTTAATTATATCCTGCTCCGCGCCCGCTTAAATCTAATTTCATACCTGACTGCTCAAAATTTTGTTAAACTTCTTTAAGATATTTCGAATAGTAATAACATGATTTATTACTTTAGCTTATTACTCTGTGAACCTGAGAAGCATGTGAATTAAAACAAAATTGTAAATCACCTTTCTGCAACAGAAAAGAAGTTAAAGTACTTGTTAATGATGGATGGTTAATTATAATCAGTTTAAAAATCCATCCGAATCGAAATTGTAAAGGTCTTGCAAAAATATTCATGGGAATAATTTATTTTAGTAAAAGTCGTCACAGCAAAGATAAAGAATAACTTGACCAAGCAGCACTAAACAAAGTGCTCGATATTGAATTCCACAACAGAGCAGGGATGAGTAAGTTCAAAGGCCTGCAGCACGCTTGGATGAAGCACACCGATTTTGCCTATTTGAACGTTTTTGTAAGTTATTTTAGCGCACCTTCCACCGAAATAGGCAGAATCTGAAAGAAATATATATCGAAACTCTGCCGAACAAAGTAGGCAAAAGTTTTATTTACCATCCGTAGCCTCTAAGTAGTATCCTTCCTTTTTCGTCCAGGGGACTTCTAAAAGTTGCATAACTCTGTCCAAAAGCCCATGAACGACCTCAAAGCCTGCTGATTTGTTGCAATTCACAGCGCACAATCTACGCTCGTTGCGAGCTCCAACTTCTAGCCAGAAAGAAGGCATTTTTTATTTTGTTAGTCTTTACATTAGAGATTTCGTAAAAAAATACCTGAGTTTTCATCGACAACTACAACATCGGTTATTTCAAATAACTTCATTGGTAGAGGCATCTTTTTATTGGCTGCGAGAGTTTTTAAAAGTCCAGGAATTAAGGACGTTCTCACCACTTGGAATTCCAAAGTTTTCGGATTCGATATGTGGGCGGCGGGCAATTCCTCAATTTTCTTGTTAAATTTGGTAGATAGATCATCCCTTGAACAGAGCGTGAAAGTTAACGCCTCCGTAAATCCCGCTTGTGCCACAGACTCCCTCAATTGCTCCGTTAATTTGTTAAGTGGAAATTGTTTCGCGATATGCATAAATGCTGGGAGAGTTTTCTTTATCTTATTGTACCCATAGGCGATTGCAACGTCTTCGTAGATATCGCAGGCATGAATAACATCATGTCTCGTTGGTGGAATCTCGACACACAAATCGTCCTTACCCTCAGTTTTTGTGTTCAAGTACATTTTCGTTAACATTTCTGCGATGCGATCAGTTTTTTCATCAATTCCAACGTAAGCATTTGCCTTTTTTGCGGAAATCTTCTCGGTTCGGTATCCCAATTCGGGGAAGGTGGAGATCTTACCATCAGGTGCTATCACAGTGCAGGGCTCCACTGTGAATTTCTCCCCACAGTGCGAGGAAAACATGCAGACCAAGGTGTCGAGGACAATTTTAGCCTTTGTAAGATCTGTAGCTGTGCATTCGATGAATACATTTTTCGTTTTAAGACTTATCTTCGTGTGGTCTCCGTTAATAACTGGAGGAAGTGATAAAACTATTCCGTTTGAGTCATAAATTACGGGATACACTGGGGAGTCGCGAATTATAGGAAGGTACTGCTTCAGCTGTGCGTGAGTCTAAAAAAAAGTATAGTCCGTGTAGACTAGAAATACTGTTAAGCTTTATCATCAGGGAGAACTCACAGAGTAAAATTCCATCAGCTCCACAGCATTCATCTCCTTCTCTTGGTTGAGTGGCTTAAAGCGAATATCTTTAGGAGGTTTTGCGTCATACACAAAGGGGCCCTTAATAGTATCCAAGTCGTGAGTCCCAATGGCGACTAGAGATCGTTTTCGACAAATATTTTGATGCAATTTGTCCTAAGAGAATCAGATTTACCCATAATTAATTTAGAGCATTTCGTCTTCTTACCTGCAAATCAATGAAGCTGTTGTAGGAGTCCTTGGTAAATGTAATATTTCTTAAAACAGCAGCAACTGCAAAAGGACGTATACGAGCAGTTTCAGGCAAGATTTTCAAAAGTTGCCGTGAACTTTCACCCCCTTTTGGCTCCACACATCTGAACCTCGGCGGACTTATTCTGCAAGGGGATTAAGTTGGATTCTGTTCCTTCTCCTATTTAAATTATATAAAACCTACTTTCCTTGGAACACCAACAGTCCAGTGACCAGGCCTTCGAGGCACAGAAGGTCGTATCTGTTAGCCGGGATGTCGATCCGGTAAATTACCTCCTCAGACGCGTCTTTCGCTGATGCAACGTCGCCTTGTTCTTTGGTCAACATTTGCTTCTCTGAAGTCTTGCATTCAGTAATTAATATATGAATTACTTTAGAAATTTATATTTACTTACAACTTCATCTAATTCCAGACCAAAGGCAAAGCACAGAGTTTGAAATTCCTCGTCCGCTAAAATTTGATATTTCCGTTGATTTTTATGCATTTGAGTGCAGTTTTTTAATACTCACTATACTTTTTGCCTAGAGCATCGAACAGCAGGTCTCTTTTAATTCCAATTGTTGGCATTTTCACTTATTTTTCGGTGAAATTTAACGTAAATAACCAAAGCGCCTGTAATCCACAGCAACCTGACACGCAAGTTGTCAATTGAAATTGACAGAAATGCATTCTGCACGACCTCACGTGTAATTTGTCATTGCCATGTTAAAATTTGTTTCGATGAAGAAATGACAGGTGGCTGATGGCGAAGCATAGATTGCATAGTTTTAAGAGAATATGTTAAATCTCTGGAAAAAGCTCTTCCGATTCGAATTTAATTTGAAGTAACGTGTGAGCTTTAGGTTGGCTATTATAAGCCTGGCCTCACACCTAAATCTTGTCCTCAATTAGCTGAAAAGGGGCCAGAATTCATAGAAAAAAAGTGCCCATCAATTAAAGCTTTCGCCTTTTAAATTCGGCCATTTTGTAAACTCATTTTGACATTCATTCGTTTGTCGCAGGCCGCCGGCGTGGGATTGAGGGTCGATTTTACTTCTAAATTCGCTTGTTTTATTTGTGTATATTTCTATTATAATTAAAAAATATAAAGTGAAGACCTGCAGCACACGGAGATTGCTGCAGAAGGAGTAAATTTAATTAAGAAATGAAATTAAAAGTTAAAATGCATTCGCCATGTGCGCGTCTAAAAAACTCTGTATTTACTTGGTAAAAAGAGTAAGATAAAAAAGAAATATAAATGAAATGGAAAAATACAATAAAACTTCTAACATTTGTAAGAATTTCCAATCGTTTTAAAAAAACAAACCAACGTTTCTGATTTTCTTCTTTCTAGAGTTCTACTTTTACCCATTCAACGGTGAAGTTTAAGGCGACGATGACCATGAAGAAGGCGAAAAGCAATTAAAATAAAAAAATAGTAAAATGAAAAAAGCTATTTTTAGTAATTCAATAAATCAAGAGAATTTAAATTCCTAGATGTGCACCCATGAAATGTGAAAGGATGATCGTGGGTATAAAAAGGTTTTTGTTTTAATAAATTTGTTTTGTTTTCTAGGAAGCAGATTTGCTTGTAACCGTGTGCGCGTCCACCTCATTTTTGGTGGACCAAGAAGTAATAGAAGCAGGAGGTACGAAGGAAACAACAAGAAAAAGTATATGTATATATACATAACGATGTATATATATTTATATGGTATGTACATAAAATTCATACATATATTTAAACTATTTTATAAAATTTAAAATAATATATATAAACGCATTTTAATAGAAACCAAAACACACAAATACAGAAAAATATAATGAATATTTTTTCAAATTTAACTTATTTATTGGTTTTCTTTTTTAAAGAAAGACAACCAGTAAACAATCTATCATTAATAATTAATTAATAAAATGAACAATGACAATGAAGATTGAAAATATGACGGGGGATATTATTTAAAAAAAATAAAAAATGAAACCAGACAAAAGTGCCAATAGCTAGAAATCTCTCCGGCCGCTAAGTCGTTAAGCGACAAAATGAAAAACGATTTTTTTAAATAAGAAATTAGTTGCCCTGTTCGACCTTTTTGCAGTGAAAAACTTCGTATTTTACACAGAGACAGCGCGCGCATCACAGAAATTCGCTTATGCTTAGATAGTTTATATAGAATTGATATTAAATCGTAAAGAACGTAAATTAAAATTTAAAAAAAAGTAAAAAGTAAAAAATTAACATGTGTATACCTAATGATGCTCCACGGCTATTTTCATGCTTTTTTAAGAAAAAAAAACAATTTTTTAAGCAAAGCGTACTGTGAACCTAATTGATAACGCTTCGTAGATAAATAAAAACTTAATTTAAAAGAAAAAAATTGAGAATTAAGAGTAAGGAGATAAAAAGTTGGAGCTAACGAATAAAAGAGTAAAAAAACAAATCAATTTTATGATGGAAACTCAATAGATTAATTATTACTACAAAAAAAATGAAAGAAGAAATACAAGAGTAAAGAAATGTTTTAAACGTGTATTTTACCTATCAAACAAATAAATGGTGATTGATAACATAGTGGATGCCATTTTATATGTGACGTACATATATATGTTTATTTTTAAATGGAAACTGATGAAAATGCTTAATGACTACCGAATAAGATGCATATAAGTGTCATATTGATGTAAATATTATTTTGGAAAAACAAGCCCACACAAAGAGAAAAAAATGTTTGCAATATTGTATATGTGTAATTAATAAAGTGATACATTTTATCAGAAGAGTTGTTTTCTTAAATATTATTCCCTTTGAATTTCTCCTAAAGAATGAATAGACAAAAAGGTAAGCTTTAATTCATCCCTGGATCTAAGCTAAAATCTGTACCATCCACATCCAAATTCCGCTCCGGATTTTAGCTCAGACTCGAACCTATAATATCCCTGGTTCGGGTCCTGGTTTCGGGGTAAAATTTCAGCCGGGGCCCAAACCGGAGCGAGCTTACGTACTTGACCGTAAGCTCGCTCCGGTGTGGGACCCGGCTGAAATTTTACCCCGTAGTCAGGACCCGAACCAGAACATTAGCTAAGTTTCAACCCTACAATGTTCTAGGAATGGGCGGCAAATTTAAAAATTGCAGATTCGTTTTAAATGTTTATTTTGAATGGTTATTCATTTTTACAATTTCAGGACAATTCTAATTGAAATACGACTATTTATTTACATTGTAGATGGAGAAATTTACAAATTTTAAACGTATACAAACTAAAATGCAATTTATTACACTGGGCTTGTACAAAATGAACTTTTATGATATTTTTATACTAATTTTAACATATTTTTTGGTTTTCAGCAGGTGGGGTGGGTCACTTCAACTGAAAGTTTCGTCCTCGGGTAATTCCAGGGTTAGATTCTAGCTCCCAGAGTCCTGATCCCGGGCGATCGCGTTTTGTGGAAAGTTCAGCTGAAAGTTTTGTCCTCGGCTAATTCCTGGGTGAAATCTCAGCTCCCTGAATCCTGAATCGAGGCGATTGGCTTCTGTGGAGAAAAATAAAGAAAAAGAATAAATTTGAGGATTTAATGGAGATAATATTAATATTATATCATTGACGATGAGAGGTTTACGGAAATTGCCCGAAAATCCGCAAAGCCACGGTTCTGCGGGTTTAGGGGCAATTTTAGCGCAAACCCATAGCCCGTTTGGAGTGCGAGTAGCCACTTAAACTTAAATAAAATTAAGTGGCGACTCAATTGATTACCCCAAAAAATGGGTGTTGTTATAACTTCTACTAAAAAGAGTATTTTTGCAACACTATTAAAGATGCAACTATACTTTTTAAACTGTAATTGTGCTGCAATATTTAATTGTAAAAAACTTGCACACTAGAAAAAGTCGTAGAGGCTGCAAGAACAAATAACAACTAAATTCTAAAACACTAATACCGAACTTCGACACAAAAAGTGCTAATTTTTCAGCAATTCAATTCAAGGGTATTTTTTTATTAAAAAGCAAGCAAACGTTCTAGTTTTCAATTTAAATTAATTAAAAATATTATAAATAAAATGGTCAAACTGAAAATTAAATTGAGTAAATCACAAAATTTAAAATTTTTAGTTCACAGGTATAGAAAATTTGCACAGGCAACCGCTGGCCCTGCCGGTAATTTTGACGGAGCATTATTTAAAAAAAATTTACAGTCCAGCGGAGTTAATGTGTTTATACCCATTTCAATTAATGCAATGAAGGGGTTCCCTCCGCTGGATTTTACAAGTTTTTTTAATACCAAATTCTTAGTCAAAATTGCCAACTGCGGTGGACCTTGGAAATTAACCTCATAAAATTGTAAAGTAAAAATATGTTTATTCAATTTATATTTTTTCTTCTTGTTCTTTCAGTATTTAAATATGTATTAAAAAAGAAAAAAAAAATTGGAAATCCGCTTTCTTGCTGTGTCATGGAAAACAAAAGAATATGCTATCAAAAGTGAAATTGTACCAACATTTTGTTATCTGTGTGTGTTATCAGTGCATTTTTTTTTATGTATTAAATAGATAGCAAAAAAATATTTGTTACAAAACAAAAGCAAAATAATCGATTACAACGTTTTTTTTCTTCGTTTTTCTTCCAGAAGCACCTAAGTTTTATGTTTTTTTTGTTGCATTGTTCTTCATTTCGCTTCCATTTATTTCTATTACAATCGAAATTGAATTAATTAAAGCCATTATTACCAGAAAGCGCATACATATTTATCTTTATTTTTAATATATTTCTTAGGTAATGATCTCCCTTAAATATAAATTATTACGAGTAAGAAATTGGCATTTTTATCTGGTTTAATTTTTTATTTTTTTTAAATAATATCCCCCGATATATTTTCAAGTTTCATTGTCGTTTATTTTATTAATTAATTATTAATGATAGATTGTTTACTGGTTTTCTTTCTTTAAACAAAAACCAATAAAAGTAAGTTAAATTTGAAAAAATATTCATTATATTTTTCTGTATTTGTGTGTTTTGGTTTTTATTAAAATGCGTTTATATGTATTTTTTTAAATTTTTTAAAATAGTTTAAATATATGTATGAACTTTATGTACATACCATATAAATATATATACATCGTTATGTATATGTACATATACTTTTTCTTGTTGTTTCCTTCGTACCTCCTGCTTCTATTACTTCTTGGTCCACCAAAAATGAGGTGGACGCGCACACGGTTACAAGCTAATCTGCTTCCTAGAAAACAAAACAAATTTATTAAAATATATATAATTAAATACAAAAACCTTTTTATACCCACGATCATCCTTTCACATTTCATGGATGCACATCTAGGAATTTAAATTCTCTTGATTTATTGAATTACTAAAAATAGCTTTTTTCATTTTACTATTTTTTTATTTTAATTGCTTTTCGCCTTCTTCATGGTCATCGTCGCCTTAAACTTCACCGTTGAATGGGTAAAAGTAGAACTCTAGAAAGAAGAAAATCAGAAACGTTGGTTTGTTTTTTTAAAACGATTGGAAATTCTTACAAATGTTAGAAGTTTTATTGTATTTTTCCATTTCATTTATATTTCTTTTTTATCTTACTCTTTTTACCAAGTAAATAAAGAGTTTTTTAGACGCGCACATGGCGAATGCATTTTGACTTTTAATTTCATTTCTTAATTAAATTTACTCCTTCTGCAGCAATCTCCGTGTGCTGCAGGTCTTCACTTTATATTTTTTAATTATAATAGAAATAGACACAAATAAAACAAGCGAATTTAGAAGTAAAATCGACCCTCGACGCCGGCGGCCTGCGACAAACGAATGAATGTCAAAATGAGTTTACAAAATGGCCGAATTTAAAATGCGAAAGCTTTAATTGATGGGCACTTTTTTTCTATGAATTCTGGCCCCTTTTCTGCGAATTGAGGACAAGATTTAGGTGTGAGGCCAGGCTTATTTTGTTCGTAGCGAGGAAATATCGCAAATAATAGACAACCTAAAGCTCACACGTAAATATAGTTCTAAAATTGAGTGAAAGGGGGCCAGAATCGGAAGCAAAAAATTGTCCACCAATTTAGCCGCTTAATTTGAAAGTGGGGAAGTCCAAAATATCACAAGAAAGATTTTTCTACATTCTTTTAAGGTGACATCGACCCAGCACAACCTCACGTGTAACTTGTCATTGCCATGTTAAAATTTGTTTCGATAAAGAAATGACAGGTGGCTGATGGCGAAGCATAGATTGCATAGTTTTAAGAGAAAATGTTAAATCTCTGGAAAATGCTCTTCCGATTCGAATTTAATTTGAAGTAACGATGCTTCGTAAATAAAGTTCCAAGTCAGAAAATGATCTGATAGTTTTGTGCCTCGTGCTGCTGAAGGATAATCTCTCAATTTCCATAATTACCACCCTGGCTAAATGATCGTAATATCTCAATTGCCTAAGCAGGTCGAGGAGTTTGATCATGCAGTTGTAATTTAGGGAGCAGAGGAGCGCGCTAAATCAAACTTGCACCCTCATGCCGAGGGCGCGCTACCCCGAAGATTGATAGTCGATAATTAAAGGGGAGAGAAAGGGTCATCGTGCGCGGAGTGACCCACCTCTTGGTATTTGTTTATGCACATCTCCTTGATTAATCGAGCAGATTCCTTCGTATCAAACAAACCCTAGAGGATACCGCGGCGGCGGCGGCGTAATTGCTTTATTTTAATTGACTCTGGGCGATCGTTGTTGAAATTTTTATTGAGCCCTTGTATGTTTTGCGCGGCACTTTTTTTCAGAGTGAAGGGTGTAAAGGGTCAGATCGACAGAGGTTACTCGGTCGTCTTACCTGGGGTACATCGTCCAGAGATTTTGATCTCCGCTTATCTGGTCGGGGCCGTTTCAAGTGGTCAAGCCACCAGCCCGGGGGATGTGGAAGGTCGGACATTGTGCCTTGGAATAAGTGTAAAGTGTCGTCGTAAATTTTTCAAATTATTTTTGCCATTTGCATTCAAAGCGGTCGGAAGGGCATGTGCCACCGGGGCAGGTGTAGTCCCGTGACAAGTTTGTGAGCATTTGTACCTCAGGAGGACCATTTGGCCGGTTTCTTCATTGATGCGGCCGGCGCTGGTGCTCGGCTTGCTCTTGATCATCGATAACCACCCTAAATTAAAGGTGGCCGTTTTAGACGACATCCGAAATTAGGTGGGTTTCTCATACGCCGGGGAATAAATCAGAAATCAGGAGACATCTTTCGTCTTTTTACAAGATGTTGGGGTATTTATAGATGACACGGTTCTATGGAAATTAAATGAGTCAGTTTCGCAAGCAACCAACTACAAACTGCTCATGGAAATCGGGAAGAGTCAGGGAATTGTAACATTTATTACTCAGTCAGTCGTCCAAATTACAGGTTGCGCTAAATTTTTTGATTTGCAAAGGAAATCAGGAATTACACTCGAATTCTCTGCGGATTACCTTAGGTTCGGGCGGCCTAAAAAATCGCGTAACAACCGCAATTTTCGCATCACTCTGTCACTGCATGAGGCTGGAGTGGAGTGCAATACCGGCGCTGTGCAAAACAATTTGATACGCGGGGTAATCGCGTGGTAATTAGTCTTCGGAGTTCCCTTTCGTCTGGAGCATTCCCATATGCTCGCCGGGACTATGCCCTTCTATTTGCGCGCCCCAATCCACGAGGCTATTGCATTTAATTTTACAGTGAGCGGCCGAGCGGGGTAGCAAAATTTATCCGCCAATTCCCTCTAGCGATATTTTTTATTTGCCCTCGACCAACAAATTTAAGCTCTGTTTGTTTGTGACAATGACCTGTTTACTTATTTAGATCTCGTGATCCATTAATTGCTTTCCTGGCTCTTTAGTTTTCCAGGCGAAATGGAGATGTATCTTTATATTGCGACAGAGCTTTGTTAAATCTATTTACCTATGAGTTTTAGAAATTCTCAAATTGCTTGTTGCATTTCTGAGTGTTATGTAGTTAGGTACATATGTACATAACTTCTAGGAGTTATATCGAGAAAAAGTTTTTCGTACAACAATGAAAAACTATGTATACTAAGTAAAAAAATAAAATTAATAATGGTTTGAAGCCCCAATTTAGTACTTTAAGAAGTTACAGGTAGTAAACTATGTATTTCAAGTTATATTGATATTTGTTTTCGTTACTGCATTTTCTTAAAGTATAGTATAGTATAAGTATATTGGCATACTCGCACACTTTTATTATCACCCTCGCAGTACATTTTTTTCGAAAATTCTACACGTACTAAAAACTCCATCAACATGCAGAAGTAGATACATAGTAACAATGTGAGTAAGAGTTTAAGTTGGGAGGAGTTTAAAGTTCATAGTACGACCAATAGGATTATTGAGATGTAAATTAGGTTTAAATGGAATGAAAGGAAAATCGGTTTAGTATATCGACTAAAGGAATCGATGTTAGTAGACGAAGTTTTCTAGAATAAAAGATAGCCCATTCTCGTAAATCACCACTGGCTCGAATATCCATACACAGTACGGCAATGATGATAATCTACAAAAATAACGTCAAACTTATAACGTAGTATAATTACATCGACGTGGATTTCGTATATTGCAGAGTTTTACCACCCTTACGGTGTACTTTACTTTTTGGTTTCAGTTAAACTATGCCAGAGAAATAAATCAGACAAGAATATTAATATAGTACACATACATATTTATGTATTTATTGAGGACATAGAATTCATGTTATAAAAATCTTCCTTTTTTCAGTCTTGAAACTGTTTTTTGTTAATTTTACACAGCTTGATACCTAACTAGCCTTGCACACCTGCCTCTGATCAATATCGATCACTGGGTAATCAGATTTCTACAATTTTTATGAAAAGATGAAAATTTCAATTGCAAGAAAAAGTTAAATAAAAAATGTCTCACCATCTGGCCGTGCGCGCTTGCCACCCATAAGAAAAATCAGTAAACGAAATTTATCAATAGTCAAAAAAGTCGTGTATATTGGAGGCAGCTTGCTGTTATAATTTTCGGACCACATATCAAGAGACTTTTTATGCGAATTTTATATTTTTTTCTTGCTCTGTGACGTATTGGACTCACGAGACACCTTGCGCCAATTAGCCAACACTTCATTAGGCTCGGACCACACACACGGGTGCCTCCTTTGGGGCACCCGAAAAAAATATGAAAACGAGGCTTCGGGGAACGCAACCGGAAGCTTATTCGCTTGTGTCTTCTAACTTCCGAAGCACGACAAAAGCAAACGAATAAAAAAGTGACGAAGCACGAAACACACTTTTTATATTAAAAAGTGGTAAACAGGTGAGATAAGATTAACGTGGGGCATGTCGTCTAGCCTCTCAAAGATTGCTGTTTTTGCTGAGAAAATAAACTGATAAAATGAGTTCAATGGGATTTTTTGTTTGTATTATCAGGAATTGTTGTTTTTTAAATATAAGGGTGGTACAGAAAGAGCTTCCAAATTTGAATGTTTATTTTTAGAATTATTGAATTATATTCGTTGTAGGTAGCTACTTATTACAATGCTAAATAATTAAATAATACGATACAAAAATTTTATATACATATTTATCAACGTCACTTCAACATAACAAGAAAAATTACTTCCTTTTCAATATTTTTTTCTTGAGAAAAAGAAATACATACATGCATATACTTGTTTTTAATCAGAATCTTCATGAATTTGAAATTCATGAGGGAATGACCCTAAATTTTTCATACTTTCCAAATAACTCGAAACTACCTGATACAAAAGGTGCTTGATGGGATTATCCTGATTATCTAATTTTGTGGTTTCATTGACAAAGGCGTTGAGCATCGACTCTGGTCAATTTTCCAATTACTTTCTATTGTATGTTTTGTGAGAGTCGAATCTTATTGAATTCGAAAGCAAACATAATGGCAAAGGACGGAGAAGACCTAATTACACAGGAAGCAGGTTAAACAGCGGAAGAGGTCCTTATTAGATTTTAATTTTGTACGACAAAGAGATTCGATACGATCGATTGTGAATTCGTTCAATTAATCGTTTTACGCTCCTGAAATATTTTTTTTCTTCCAATTGAGCGCGCTACGCATGCCTTCCGAAGATCGTAAGTCGAGATATTTCGTCCGAGTCGACAACCGAAACTCACCTGCTGTGACAACGACTCGAGAAATTGCGGTGCGTCGCAGGTAAATACCACGTCCTAGGAAGATGTATTACCTGGAGGTATGCTTCTTTTTTACCTTTGTCAACATGACTTCTGTGGTGTGGTTGACATCAACAAAACGGCCGAAAGGACATTGGGCACTGATTGTGAGATAAGATAATTTTATCGAGTTTTAATTTCGATATTTGATGTATGCCTATATTTCGCTTGAGAAATATGATATATTTTCACTAAGATTGAATGTTGCAAACCCTTTTTGGTAAGGTTTTCGTAGTATGCACTATGACTGATGAGTTCGTTTCTTAGGTTTTATTTTATATTTTGTCTTATGTTCTGTTTTAAGAACTTATCCCAAATTCGGGGAAATGGATATATGATAAATAAAATGGCTATTTGTATAAGGTTTATAATATATTAAGGGCAGTATTATTAAGTATGTACTAGGTAACAGGATATTTCAAATGATTATATCATATTTGGTGAATTTGAAAATTTAAAATTGGTGATTTGGGAAGTATGTTTGGATGGATTTAGATGAGACAACAAATGTTTAATTTTGTTAATTTTTTTCACCTTATTGCACAGCGTGGGTGTGCAAGCGGGGAAAGAATGGTAATTGCACCCCGCCCTGAAATTTGAAAATCAAAAGTAAAATATTTGCACTTAGGAATGTAAATACCTACATATGAGATCCATTATAGGAAAGAACTATACCAAAATTAAACTCTCTGTGAAAAGCGACACCGAGTGACCGATTCACTTCGATAGCACTTCAATATATAATTATAATTTTTTAAATTCTATTTCTATTCCTGAAAGTATGAAATATAAAGAGTAGATATATTTTCAGGACGTTTTTCCTATGGCTATGTATCCTTGGTCATTTTTATGGATCGAAAGAAGTTGACCTTATTTAAAGTACTTTTCTACCTGTTAAACACCTGGCTGGCATTCTCTCTAAGCTTGAAAACTTGCTTAGTCGAATTGTAGGAGGGCTAAAGTGAGTGACAGCCCTCGTGGTGCTCCTCATTCCGGGGGTAATTATCCCATTATTTATTCCCCTCGCCGACTCGTGCTCATGACCATAGCCACGTTTTACTGTTGATCGAATTGCGGCGGGCTCTTCAACTGGTTTAACAACGTAAGTCATGCCTGATTGAAGTAACACGTGCTCCGTGGTCACGCTTAAAAAACAAGCCCTCGGAGCAAGTTGTTCCTTTCCTTGATTAATTTCTCCCAGCAATTATTATCCCTTATATTTACCTCTTTTCCGCATGGGGCACGGCCAAAACCGAAAGGTATCATCCTTTAATTAGTGGATTTAAATCAGATCCTTGCAAATTTTCAGCGCCGATTTTGAATTATTATCTTAAAAGTACCCAACAAATTCCGAGATTCTAGACGAGATTTTATTTGTTTTATGGATTAGCACCGTCCTCTGGAGGCAGACATCGGAGCGATTATCAGGCGACTTTTCGGTTTTCGTCGGCGAAGGATTCTTTGAGCAAATTATATAGATTTTCAAAAGGGATACCGGTCATTATACAGAGCAGCGCAATTTTGCGGTGTTATAATCCGATCCCGGAAGTTTGTTGCCAACAGCTTCCTCTTGCTCTAATTTTAACAGGATCACGGGCAGGTTTTATACCTGAAGAAATCCCGAGAAGGTGTGAAAATTACTGAGCAAAAATAATTATACACATATTACCTACAAATTAAAGAAATGCCGAAACAATTGCATGTCTTGATGATTAGAGAAAAATTGCATTTTAATGATTCTTGTTAGTGCGGTTTTTTTTCTAGGGATAACTTATTACTTTTTAAAATGAAATCACAGGACTGTTAAAAAAAACTTTTACAATGAGAAAAAAGGTTCTTCTGGTTTAGTTAGAAAATAACCTTTGCATATGTATGTATATATATGTATCTACATTTACATAGGTTAAATATTTGCAGTTTAAAATTATGGTGGAATTTTTGTAAGGAACAAAAATTAGATGTCTTCAATGCAAAAACATCTAACATTATATCATTCTTAAACAAAAGATTTAAAGATGGAGTGAATTATAGTTCTTTAAACACAGCTAGAGCTGCAATTTCACTAATATCTGTGTACGATATTAGTAAAGATGGGTTAATTTCGAGATTTTTAAAAGGAGTTTATAAAGAAAAACCGGCAAGACCAAAATATAATATGACGTGGGACACGCTTCCAGTTCTGAACTATTTAGAGCAGTTAAAAATTAAAGATAATATAATAACTAAAGATTTTGTGGGAAAAGTGGCCACTCTTCTTGCGTTAACTACTGCCCACCGTCTTCAAACTCTGTCGCTTATAAATATAAACAACATATAGAAGTTACATCTGATAAAGTAATAATAAAAATTCCCGATTCTATAAAGACTTCAAGGAGAGGTTAATTTCAACCGGAGCTTATCATTCCATTTTTTAAAGACAAAGATCATCTCGAACGAGACGCTTCATATAATCTTGATCAAACTTCGCCTGTCGGCTCGTTTGATCAATCGATTATCAAATACTTGCTTTTGTTATAAAATAAGAATTGCTGCTTAGCTCTGTTCAGTATATAATTTGCTGACTCTAAAAGTATACCTACATTTTATAAGATGAAAGCATTTTTAGTTATAGCCGCTTTAATAGTGATTGTAAGATTGAAGTTGTTCTCTATTTTGGCCATAATATGAAATGTGTTGCTTTTTTTATTATTCAAGAGTACTGCTCACCACGGCGGTCCTTCACCGAAGGAGTTCCAAGAAGCTCGGCAAGAATGTTTCGAAAGCGTCCATGTACCAGCAGACATTCAGGAACAAATAAAGAAATTCGAATATCCTGATTCAGATGTTGTCCATCGTTACTTAAGGTGTGTTGTTGAAAAACTTGGATTATGGAATGATAGCACTGGATTCATTATGGAAAAGTTGTTAGACGTTTTGGAAGAAAATCATCCTGACAACGATCTTCGTAATAAAATTAATAGATGTTTCGATCAAAATCAACAACAATCAGATAAGAATATCTGGGCCTACAAGCAAATTATTTGCTTTGCGCACGCTGACATCCTTGGGCCGATTAAAGGAAAATTCTAACAACATTAATTGTGCTTTTGTAGGAAAAAATTAAGTTAAATTCATGTGTTTGAATTAATAAAAATGTGATTTGATGTGAAATTTGTTTCATTAGATTAAACCTTTCCAAAAAGTTACCAATAATGATGTCTTATTACACGTAGAAATAAGATACAGACATATGCATTTTCTCTACAGAGAGATTAATAAGATAAAAGTTTGATTGCTTAAGATTTTTATGCAATCGAACATAAAATTTCTTCATCTATATTTGGATTATTGAAAATTTAATGTAAATGACACCTTGTCAGAGATTTAACCATTTGACCTGGAATCGAATAATCATTTTATTTTTATAATTGTTTTGTTCACGGACAATTTACTTTTTAAAAAATAATCGAAGAAATATCGAGTAAACAAATATATGTATGTATAATGTAGCTAAATCGAGAAAGAAAGAAGATAACAGTTTTTGAGCGTGATTTTGTTTTGAAACAAAGAAAACAGATTTTGATAAAATACCAACATTCGCCTATAAAATAAGAAATGCTTTTTTCCTCTGTTCAGTGTTATTTTTTGAGGCTAAGTAGCCACACTTTTTGTAAGATGAAAGTGCTTCTAGTCGCCTCCGTTTTAGTAGCGCTTGTAAGATAGAAATTTTTCGTGTGTATTTTGATTATAATATCTTCTTTTATGTTTATATTCAAAAGTGCACTACTCACCACAACAGCCCGTCACCACAGGAATTCCAAAAGAGTCGTCAGGAATGTTTTGATAGTCTCCGTGTCCCGGACGATGTTCGAGAGCAAATAAGAATTTATGAATATGCAAATATAGAAATTGTTCATCGTTATGTGAGGTGTGCTGCTTCTAAACTGGGATTATGGGACGACACTAAAGGATTCGATAAAGAAAAGTTCTTAGACATTGTGGAAGAAAAGCATCCTGACGAGGAAGTTCGTGAAAAAATTGAAAAATGTTTAGATAATAATCCACAAAAATCGGATTTGAACAATTGGGCTTACAGACAACATATCTGCTTTGTACGCTCTGGTGCTTTTGAGCCAGTTAAGGCAAAATTCCTTCAACATTAGTTATGTAGGTACATGTTGTTAATGATAATTTGTCTTTCTTAATGAAGAATCTCTTAAATACATCTAGGTATGAAATAAAATACATAAAAGATAAGAAATATCAATACTTCAATATAAATTTTTAGATTTTATATTTTTTAATTTTTTTTTGTCTGATGTTTAGCGTATTAAAAATAAAAATCAGCCCGTCCGAAAATAGATATATAAAAAAACATCACACAGTATCACAGAAGGAAGTCATTGTTGGAAGATAGGTACATTTAGCGAAGAAAATAAGAATACAAAAAACAATTAAATTTTTAAACACGGCATATACATAGGGGAATTAAAAAAAACAGCTGGCGAATGCTTTTTGTCTGAGTTTAAAAATTATTTTTTAAAGAATAAAGAACATCTTTTTTTAAAATCACTTTGTTTTAAAAAAGCGGTATGCTTCTCCTAATTAAATTATAAATTAATTGGTAAAAAGAATGCGAAAAAAGTTTTAATTAGCCTAAATGCATATTGTAATATCCAAACTTTAATGCTCGGAAGGACAATACATTTTTCGTTTTTGATTTAACATCTAAAAAGAACAACTGATTACTATTAACCTAGAATTACATCGAATCTGATGAGTAATTACGAAAAGGACACGATCAGCAGGGACCACGAAGTTCGTTTCTTCCATTCAACTCTTTGAGACCTTGTCTGGCTTGCAGATGACGGCTGAAACAGGTGGTCCCGGACCTAATCTGAAAGCATTTCATTTACGTGAATATCAAAAAATAAGAAAGAACCTGGAAACCCCGCAATCAAATGCTAAAAAAATGTATCGAAAGCGTAAAAAGGGCAGTCCGATAGATGTATCTCAGGAAATTCAAGTAGTGAAGGGTTTCGTCTTTTAATTACAGTCAAAGAGGAAAGAAAACAACATCCGGAAGGATCTTTGATAATAAAAAAGTCACTACTTCCAATTTCCCAGCTTCTTACCACGTGTGCTCACTTTGTAGAATTGATAGCGATCGTCAAGATCATCCTCTTTTTTCAGTTGTTTTTTTCTCAAATTCTTAGGAAACTGAGAGTTATTAAGAACGTCGGAAATATTAAAATGATTTGCCGTGAAAACCCTGAATATTTATGGCAGTTTTTTCAAGATAAATAAAGAAGATGCCGTCTTTGAGTAAAAACATGAAATACCGTCTTTTTACATAACTCCCTGAATATGCCACATTTCACAAGTTTACCTTTGCGAATGCCTAATGATAAAAAACAAAATAAGTGCGCCGAGGAGTGCTCTTAAAATGGGTAAACAAATCCGAATAGACGCTGAGAATATTCAATAAAAGATCTTTTTGTTCTGGTTCACCGTAAAATAATTTAAGAAATCACTTGTGCACCTCTTAACTACCAGTGGTTATAAAAAGGTTGAGGTTTTCCAAAGAACCACTTCGGCTTTGAAAAGTGCCAAAACAATTAGAGCCGAACAACGCGTTCTTATGTTTAAAGGACTCTTTACGCGATCAGAAACCGAGCGTTTGTAACACTGACCTGCATGCACGCGTTATCCTTTTACCAGAGTCTTTAAAGTGTAAAATTGGCTGCAATAGTTTCTTTTGTTATAATGGTCGTTCGATTCAAAGATACCTCAACGATGTTGATACTTGAAAAAGGAGTTGGCGCTTTATAGAGGTGTTATTTTGTTTCGTTTGTTATGGTTTTACAAATAATAAAAGAAAAATATTGAAAACATGAATTGTAAATACATAATTATGAATACAAAGTTTCAGCTTCTTCAAAGATGATGAAAAATTGAGCGATTTCATTTTTCTGACTACCATCAAGAGAACTAAAATTCATGAAATCTTAAAATTCATTCAAGAGGTATCAATTATGCCTTAGCCTAGCTGCATGGGAAGCTGTGTTCCGGGAATACATCGTTTCTTTTATGAGAAACGATGTCCTACTGATCGGTAGCAAAATCTAAATTATGTATCTATCAATTTCGCAAGCGACGGGATATCTTTGTTTTGTAAACAATGTGAACTGAAAAATGGTTTGGAGCCGTGGTTTCGTCCCTATTAATTGCTGTCATTAGGACCTTGACCCAATTATTTCAATGTCTGACAAACATCAATATGAATTTATAGCCCTAGGTATTGAAGGTGAACAAAAAACTAAATCCACAAATATCTTGATGATGAGGCAATCAAAAAAAGATAGATTTTTCAATCCCAAAGGATATACCACTGAGTAATAAATATATTCAATCAGAGCAGAATAATTGCTATAATTTCATCGGAGTGTGATCAGATATTTGTGGGAAAATTAAAACTGACCCTTGGGGCAAGTTTCTAATTGGATTCGAGCCTCAGTTGGGGAACATATGAAGCGGAGTCCTATCCTCTCGGAGGTGCACAGTAAGCACCCCTCGATTTTAATAATTGTTAACGGCAGAGGGGTTCAAACAAGTATACGGTCAATATTGACTTTGGAAAATCAATTAAAAAAAAAATAAAAATGAATGGAATATACGCTCTCTGCAAAAAAGCCCTTCGATACCGTTCATTGCGGGGGTAATTGCTTCATGTCATCTTTTTGTGGCATTTATTGAACTCGATTTAATTGGCGCTTGATACTCGCTTCATTTAAAGCCGATGTAGGCACACAGCGGCGGTATACGGCTTCAATTTAGTTTAAATTATTAAAATTTTGGTTAGGAAAATTTCAAATTGATATTTATTTAGGTAAATATCTACGTGGTATGGTTGAATTTGTTATGGTTTTATGTTAATCAATTAATTAAATAGAGCGCTAAAAAGAATTTACTTATACAACATTAATAATGAATTTTGATATATGTATGTATTCTATTTTAAAGGATTTGTTCGTTTACAATTCAATATATACATATGTGCATACGAGGAAAAGCAATTGCATCATGTATCTAAAAGCGACATGAAGTAAATTTAATATTCCAAAAAGGTTGAAATAGTCCAAAGCATAGTGGGATCTTCTAAGTCCTTAATTTGTTGTGAAAAACAATACCTGAAAAATAATCGTTTGAAAACAGTCGCTATCGCGTCGATGCTGCCTGAATTTCACTGTTGACTGCACGATGTTAATGCTGTTATACAACCCTAAAACAATGTTAGCCGAAAGGATTTATCCCGGGGGGTCTTTAATATCCTTCGGTACAACTTCAGCAGACAACGAGCTCGCATCTCGCCGATTTCTTGCGGGATGGCTGGGACCACACCAGCATCAAAAAATATTTTTGAAAGAGCAAAGTCAAATCTTACCGGAGGACAGGACAGCGACGGCAACAGCAACAACGAGGGAAAAAAATAAACGGAGAAGCGATGAAGCTACCAACAAAAATTTTTGAGAAAATTTGTACCTTCTCAGTGAAAATTTGATACGCAGGGTGCATATAAAATTCGTCATTGCGCTTAGGTCCCCGGGTCCCAGCTTCAGTTCAGCCGTCTTAAACACTTTGGGGATGAGTTAACGAGCGTCCTCAACGTCTTAAGTTACACACGGGACGAATTTGTTGTTTCTTTACGCTGCACTCACTCGCTGTCCTCCGTTTTTTGGATAATTTTATTTTATTTTTTTTCAAACTTTTGGCTGTTCGTTTTTGCGACATTTACAGCGGCCTCGCCGTTTTTCACCGTCTCCGCCGATTGATCGGTTAATATCAAATTGAGAACTAAAGAAGCCGAGTTAAATGCCATTTAAAAGTAATTTTCATATCGCGTTTCATCCCAAACGACGCAGCCAAAAAGGGCGCTTCATCTTCGTAATTGGAAGGGGGAAATCAGATCAATTACGACTCCTGGGCGAGTTTAATTACCCGTGCTACGGTGTCCGATAATGAATTTATAACACTGTGAAATTGTCAATTATCAAGTCATTAAAAAACAGAGGAAAAGTTATGATTGACTTGGATGGGCTTCCGTGCTGTAGCAAGTAAATTTGTAGTTTATTTATTCGTATGTATACCTTTTGGTTAAAGTTCCAAACTCTATCTCATTTACATAAATATTTAATTTACAAACAATCTTTTCCCTACAAAATAACTGAATTTTTTTAAAATTCACAAAATATTTTTTTAATATTGATTCATGTTTAGCCTAAGAAAACGGGTTAAAAAACGACTTATTATTTTCGCTATTTAAGGTACATAACTAGAGTACTTATGAAGGTAAGGATAACGTTATGATATGCGTACTAAATACTCTATTTTTAACAGTGGTTGCAAATCATTCTCATCCACTCAAAACCTCGATGACATGAACTGAGCATTCAAAGATTATAAAATTCTTTAAGAATTTATCGTTTCTGATCGCTACCGATAAAAGGTTGCGACACAAGGACATTATTTCCCTGGGCAGGGATCACCTGCTGGGCGAAGCTGGTTCAATAGATTTTTGAAATATTCAAGATATTGGCGCCCTTCTTAGAGGAAAATATGCCCTGTAGCTGCATAAAATTCTTATCGGATCTCCTAATCTTTTGAGTCCTTTAATAAATTTCATTGCCACTTTTGATTTCGTTGCATTTCATCTCGATTTCATTCATTCATACAAGATTTAGTAGCGAAGAATGGAATGGGCGCAACCCTTCTTTCTATATATGAATCGTAATGGGAGGTTGGAGTTGTTCTCATCGTAAATTTTGTAAAACGATTAATATTTGTCAGATGTGCTGATGTAGATCGGCTCCTGGGAATGATGCTGAAATCCTTTATCTACTGCTGCTGTTTAAGGAGCAGAGTATTGATTCTTATCTGAATGTAAACAAATGTAAAAGTAGATCGATGACAATAGGATAGTGAGGTTCCAGCGCTTCTGATTTTTAAATTCGATATTTTTCGTGTCCTTTTAAGTTCGAAGAAAGATCCTTATTAAGGAAAATTATAAAACATAATGGTGGAAATGAGACTGAAACTTGGTATGTACTTAAATACTGAATTATGTTAGCTTTGTGAACTTATAGGATCCTACTTTACATTTCAACGAATTGAAATAAACCAACTCCGTTTCTATTTATAGAAGAAGAAAAGATAGTCGATTCTTATATGTATGTATACCTACGTTTAAAGCAAGATCAGTGCGCATTTTTCCGGCACAAGGATTTATCATAATGGTTCATCGTTGTCATTATCGAATTTCAAAGTCATGCCGACAGCAAATCACCAGTCACGTTAGTCGCCTGGTCCCTTGTAAAGATCCTTGTACTAGCACTGGGTATAGCACGATCGCGTCACGCTTTCACTTAAAACAAAGGTATCTGTAACCAAGCGTATCTTTGCGGTAGATTTAAGAAGGCCACCTCGCCTGAGACGCAGGTAAAAAAAGGCGCCACAATCCTGGTTTTCAGTGATCTGCCGATGAATATTTGTCTAGCAGTTCAGTTTTTTTTGGCTATATATGCCAAATATTCAGACAGTCTTAATGATGCTACAATCATGATCTCGTTAAGAAGATTTGATGCAGGTTGTCGGACTTTAAAATGAGCGGTGAATGTAGTTTTAGCAAGCATGATATAGGCACCTTTGAAATTTTCCACACCTTTTGCAAAACTTATATTATGCGGAACTAATTTACAACATGAATCAACTATAAGGATAGATTTAATTTATGATCTAAAATTGTGAATTTATATAAGAGAGATGTATTTTAAATATCAATTATCAGAATCTTAATTAGGTACGTACCTATGTAAGGGGTTTTATTCAAATTAAAAATATAATTTTTTAGGAATACAACATTACTGTGCAATATGTAGGTATATCAGTACGTACCTCTGTGAGCAAACCAGCATTTTTTTATAAGTATGTAGTATTTACCTACTGAATGTAAATCATCTGATGAGTACTAATACAATACTTATTTAAATTATCTTATAGAAATTTTATACATTGTACTTAGTACTACCATGCGTTGTAAATTTGCAACGTCAACTATTTTTTAGAGCGCTTCAAACTAACATACCTATTAAGATTTTCATCGATTTTGTTTTTAAACTTACTCAAAACCTTTCCTTTTCAGTAAGTATGTATATGTATTTCTCAGTAGAAGTAAGCACTTTTTAGCACTAAATTTAAAATTTTATTCCAAATCGAATGGGAGCAGAAATTAAATGCAGACATTTGTTGCATTTCTCCAAAAGGACAAAAGTGCACGTGTGCTCTCCTTTCTTCGTTTTGTTCGAGAGCAATTATAGTAGCGAAGTAACCCCTTGACATGACAGCTTGAATCCCAGAAACCCGGAGGACGGTGGTGGTTACCTGGCTCGTCAGGAGCACCACCGAATATACCTTTGAAGGGAATGTTTCTCCATATGTTCGGCAATTTAAATTTTTACAAATTTTTATAGGAGGCACAAGAGAGATCCTTTTCGGCTGTTCGCACTGGCCCTGGATGCACTTCACGCGGCATATAGGTACCTATAAAAAAAAAAAAAAACTTAATCGTTAATTCCTCTTTATACCGCGGAGAGGTTGAGCGCGATGCGAACATTTTATATCCACGAAACCAAGTACCTGGTGGCAGGTTGTTGGGCTCGATGCCCAATAATAAACCTGAACTTGTGGATCAAAAGGGAAAAATGTGGCAGAGGCGAAAGGGCGCAACTACAAAGGCGTTCCGCACCAATCCCCAGGCTTGGCTCTATTTACTTAAGCCAGGGCTGGCGCTTACTGCCATTGGTGCACCGGCACGTGTTCCTTCAGGAGGGGATTTTACCTTCGGGACTATATATGCGCCCCGTTTCGGGCATGGTCAGTCAGACTGAGTTCACGTTCTGAAGGGATAAGTTAGTCTCGCCCGGAAGATAATCGGTGATTATTTGAGTATTATTGGACACGTTTCGAAGGATTTCAAGTTCTTAATAAATCGTGTGTGAAACGAAAAATCGGCCCTTAAAATGGCAACTAGTGAAATGTATCGTTACTTTTATCTACCCTGCAACGAGGAGAGTCCTTCTGTGAAAATGGAGAATTGTTTTGTGAATAACTATAGCCTGCAGCAATATTCAACAGCCAACAACAACACCGGTTACGAGAATTCCTTTTCGGATGGTTGGAATACGCCAAGTCCCGCCAGCTTCAGGTCATCGAGTCCTGAGTACGTCGATCTCAACACTATGGTCTATCCAGGAAATATGAATTCTACCGGATTGTCGTCCCTTATGGCTCCTGGAAAACAACATTTAATGTCCCAGCAGATTCAAATGAATCCTGCATCTTCGCAAGACTCTTCAGCGATTACTTGTACGACTATGAAGAAAAAACCCTGTAACAGACGCCCTTTGACTAAAGTAGAAGTTCAGGACGAAAGTGTTTGCAACAGCATTGTGGGTGGAGATCTCAATCACCTGGATTTTTCTGACACCCTGTTTGATGATAGTGGAGAGGACGATATGGGTCTATTTCATGGAGATCTCGACGAAGTATCGGACAACAACGACACCTTGACTTCTTCAACTATCGGAAAGAAACGTCGAGGGAAACAAGTGTCGCCTTTGGTGAAAAGGAAGCGCCGACTTGCAGCAAACGCCCGCGAAAGACGTCGCATGCAAAACTTGAACCAGGCATTCGATCGACTTCGCCAGTATCTTCCATCCTTGGGAAATGATCGGCAGCTGTCGAAGCACGAAACCCTTCAAATGGCCCAAACATACATCACCGCCCTGTACGAGCTGTTGCAGTAGACACCCTGCACTCTGCACTGTTAGAAGAGCACTTTATGTACATTCGATCGAGGCTAGATCCCGCCATTTGTTAGTCTAGATGAATTTTATACAGATGTTATTTATTTATCGTATTTTGTTTGTATATATTCTGTAAAAAGCCCTTTAGTACACACCTAAGCTATTTAATAGTAAGTAGGTACCCAGCGACCCAACCGAGCCGTCTCTAGACACCGAATAGTTACAAATTTTTGTACAAAGTCAAACAATATTTGGTTAAGTTTATTTAATAATGCTAATATATTATTTTATGCTAAAAAAAACATTCTTTCATTTATATTGATTATGTGTTTGCGTGGATATTTTTACGCCACTAGGTACTTGCAAAGTTTCAATCTTAGAGAAAACCAAATTCTCTTAAAACTCTTTAAGGTTGCTACATTGATGCATAAAAAAAATGTTATCTACATCCTTTCAAAGCTTCGAATATTTCCTTACCATTTTTCAGCTAGGTAATTTTTTACAGATTATTCTATCAACGTTAAAAGTGAAGTATGGACCGTACCAAAAAAATTTTTAAAATCATATTAAAAACCGAAAGATTTTCCAATTTAAAGAATGATAAAATAAACTTACAAATAAATTCAGTTTTTAGGTGGGAAAGATTAACTGATTGAGTTTTATATTTCTCCGATGTATTTAACGTACCATAGATATAAACTCATTTTAGAAATTTAACTGCAGGATTAAATTTGGCTTAGAGGATAATATTTAAAATTCAAAGCAATTAGACCAGTCAGGTTTTTCTCAACAGGATTTCAGTACAATAAATTAACTAAATTATTTTTTTATAAATTAAGTTTATGTTAAAAACCCGGCTATAGTAGTAATCTAGGTTTAAAGCTAAAATCTGTGCGCTAGATAAAATAGTCTCTAGGTAAATTGAGTAAGTTTCGATTTACTCCAGAATTTAGAAATTTTAATTTACATTACATGTCTTACAGCTAACATTTGATGTGTAAGTATTCTATCATAAAGTTTTATAAGTTATTTGTAATACTAAAAACCCGAAAACTTTTTGTTTTAGTAAGAAAAAAGTTAATAAATAAAATTTTTACCAAACAAACTGAAGTCGTTATTGTCCCCACCTGACCTAGAGGTATACTTACATACGTATATACCTATTCATATAAAATCAAAATGTTTTACTTGAACGAATTCGTTGACCTTGATAATTAAAAATATTCCGTGGGGGTATTTAAAATAAGCGTACTCAATGAGATGTGAAGTGTTTGTTTTTGAGAAGAAGATTAACACCTCTCCGCGTTCATGCGTACAGAAAAACTAGAAATACCCCTTTCAAAGTATAAAAAGTAAAATGTAAATTAAAAAGTTCTTCAAATTATCTTTCACCCATTGCGTCAATTGTGTTGATTATATTTTTTAAATAATACTTAAGAATACTTTGATAAAGTCACATCACCCATTGTTTCCCAAGCGCGGAATCTGTGATTTATACTATCTAGATAATAGCGTGATTTGGTCTACACATTTCCATTAATATATAAGCCAGAAAATTTAAAGTTGATCTACAGTCCTTAATCGCTTTTCAACAATGAAAATCGCAATTTTTGTCTTTTTGGCCATCTTCGGAATTTCAGTGAGTTACATTTTTCTTACGTTTGCGCAGTTTTATATGTATATAAAATCTTATTTTCCTATAACAGGCTCACGCTGAAATTCAACAATATGCCGATGACGTTGATCCTAGTGTGGTAAGTTTGTTTTTATAAATATTTTTTTTTTTATATTTCTAAAAGTTCTATTGCGTAGATGCTTCCTGTACCTAGAGCAAAAATACTCGATACAATTAAAAGTGCTACTAATGATTTTGTGCGCAAATCAGTCAACGAATTCCACCATGTTGAAGAAACCTTTCAAAAAGCCGCCAATAAATTGAAAGAGGATGTCAAGGAGCTGGCCAATAAGACAAAAGTGAAAGTTCAGCAAGCTGTTTCAACTGTTGAGAACAAATTCAAGGAAATCTTCCACAAGGGAGAAGTATTCTTCAAGTGCATCAAAGAAAACTTCCCAGCCTTCAAGGAGCTTAAGAACACCGCCGTAACTAACTTGGAGGAATGTGGCAAGAACGTCTTCCACGCCCTTCTTGATTTCGAAGCCCATGCCGCCACCCGCACCACGGCGTTGGTGAAGACCTTGGCTGAGGTTGTTGAACTTGTTGGAGAATGCGCCACTGGCAATGCGATTTTCGCTGCCAAGTGTGCCTTCAAGCATATTGAAGACGCTAAATTGTTGGTTTCCAGCACAATTGATGAGTTCAAGGCTCTGGTTGCTGTTGTGAGGGAGAAGGCCGAACCCCTGATTAAGGACGTCAATGTCTGCAAAAACGAGAATTTCACTGCTATCGCCTCAAAAATTAAAGTTGTTGAAGATAGCATGAACCAGTGCACCAAGAAGAATTAAATACTCAACTTAGAGGTATATAATGCGATTGGAGTTTTTGTATTGAAACTGTAAAATTTATTGAAAAATAGAAAAAAATATAGTTTAAATCGGTAGTTTGACATTTTTTATAAAAATCTATTGAATGGGATTGACTTTAAATTTTTTCTGTAGAAAAATTTTAGTGATTTTCATAGAACTGATAAATTAATAAAGAAAACACTTTTGGAGTCCGCAATTTGTCTGGCACAGTCTTCAAATATGTATGTACAAGGAAAAATATTTAGATAATTTTTTAAATTATTTTTGGAAAATTTTGATTTGCATATGATTGCGGCTTACCTTGCAAAAAGCATGACTAAGGCCCCAGCATAGAATCCGATTATTTGTTTGAGCAAAAATTCACAAAATTGGTGGTCTCAAAAATAGTATGATGTTTTTCCGTAAAAATATTAGAAATATTTATAGGTTTCTGGAAAATTTTCTTTCATAACATTTTTAACCAGAAAAAATCGAGCTAAACTCTGTTTTCTTTTGGTATACTTTATGCAATTGAAAACAATTTAAAGGTTATTTTTAAACGTAATCTATTGGAAGCCAGCGGTTATTGAAAATTAATGAAATGGAAGCAAAATTCCCAAAGATCTTTGATGTTGGTTATCATTCAAGAAAATGTTGGCTATGTCTATTGAAAATTTCTAACAAACCGTTAGAGTAAAAAGGGACTATTGTTGCTTTGGCTGCCGTCAGCGAGCATCCTGAATGGTGCGGCACCTGTGAAATCAACCAAACTGCCGCAAATTAAATGATAAACGTCCTGAGACGCGGCTCGTTAACATACTGCGCCCAGACAATGCAATCCGAAACAAGAAGGATTGCCGAAGCACTTGACCCATCCGTCCTTCGGCGAACCCTAGCCGCTGCATCAGAGAAGGTGCCGCGGAAGGATATTCTCAGCGCAGAGTGGGGTTCCTTTGAATAAGGATCTCATTGTGGCCGGCGACTTTTATAGAGCTCCTAGTGATAAATTACACTGCTCGCGGTAATTGTGGGAATTCAGGGCTCATTTCACCCTAATCACACGCATGCCATTCCCGGACGCTTCGTTGCATGTTGCAATTTACAAGGAACGACATTTGCGCAGGAAGGCACGCGTGCGGCTCAACACCTTAAAACAGGTGCTGCGCTAACAAGAGGCATCTTCTAACAGGCGAAACGAGGGTTTGTCTGGACAATGGCGAATTTTTCGCCATCTGCATTGGTCAGCTAGAGATAAGTGTGTTTTTTCTTTTCGTCATTTAAGACGATTAGCACGTCTTTACCTTAAGGGCCTGATTAGATAATTTCACGAAATTTTTTACGTATGGCCTTTGAGAAACCGACAGGTACCCGAATCACGCCTTTCATTTGTACCTGCACTGTTACGGGAATATATTTTTTTTATTTCATCCCTATCCTCCTCTCTTTTATTGATTCCCTTTGAAATATCACTAATTTGTCGAAGGCTTGCTTTGACTTTCCGCCAATTTGGACCACCGACATTGAGCCGTCGCACGCAAGATTTTTCACGAGTTATGACATGGTTATGCGTCGGTATGCTTTCTTCTCACAATTTTTCAACATTTGTTCTTATTAGGTACTATTGTTATTTTTTTTTATTATTTTATTTCGAATATCATAACATGTATACATTTTACAAGTAATATGCTTCTTGGCTCGAAGGATTAAGTGTGAATTAATTTTCGCAATGATCTTCGTTATCGCATATCTTGATTTTATTATTGTTTAAGTTAATGTTCTTATGGCAACAAGGTATTTCTCATAATCTATGTATTATTTTCCTGTATTTGCTAAGATAACGGACGGGGAAAAAACTTTTCCTCATATACAATATGTATGTTTAAGATTTGAAATGTTCTTCCCCATTTGGTTGAATCATTTCTTAATGAAATTCACTTTGTTCACTTGTTGCCACTTATCATTAATATTTTGGCGTTTTTCAGATTCAGATTTGTTGTAAGAATTTTAAACTGTTAACATTAATTTAAGTAAGACAAAAAGGTTTTTTATTAGTACAGATCAAGCGATGTTGAGATGTATCTCTGATCAATTTGATAAATATACAGCTATTTTGAATACTACATAATTTAATGTATTTATTATAAATATAATAAATAGTAAATTATTTAATGTTTATAACATTCTGCAAGTTTCTTCTGCAAATCTTGAATGCCAAAGGCAGCCTTCTTGGCAAGAGCTTTGTTGCAGTTGTCGACTTCTTTAAGAGTTTCGGCAGCGATATCATGACCAATCTTAACAGCATCCAAAGACGTATCCTTGAATTGCTTAAGCAGGCTTTGGAAAAGTCCCATCTAAATAGAAAATAATACACACAGAAAAATATGACTTTTTAATATTAAAAGATTTTCTTATTGTTTCTAATCTTTTTATTTCAAACAGAATCTGTTAGAATTAATAAGATTCCTATTTAATTGAAATAGATATCGACTGCTTTTGAAAGGTGGGTCTGATAGTTCGAACAAGGGCACTCTTCTTAATTTTAAATGTTTCCCTTTAAAAAGAATCCGCGTTTCCATTTAATTCAAATTAACAACTCTTTTAGAAATTAGAAGTAGTGAATTAATTAAATAGGAATCTTATTAAATGTAAGGCAATAATTAATTTCATAACATCAAAAAGAAATCCGATTGTTATGAGAATTCTTCATTTTGCTTCAATCAGAAATGTTTTTGTTGTCTAGTTTTTAACGGGATATCTTTCGCCTGAACAGGATCGGTTTTGCCTACGTCTAGTCAGAGTTATTTGATTGCGAAATTTAGCAGTGAAGACGTGCGTGCGGAATTGGAAGGTAAAAAATGGAAGATTTTAATGGAAAGTTAGTAATAGTGAACGAGGATGGTGTAATTTTATCCGAATCTGTTGATTTATTCCAAGATTCTCAAAATCTTGAAGAAATTGAATTTAAAAACTTAATAATGTCTTGGAAATTAAGCAATGAAACGTATAAGCATTTGTGTGAGTGTCAAGTGAACATTGATGTGCTAAAGAAAATTGACTACAAAGAAGTAGATGAGTTGTTTCCTCAAATATCGATAACTATTATATTATGTATATATTAATAACAACATATTATTATTATTTGGTAAATTGGATGTAAATAATTTCTTCAATAAATTGGAATAAAATGCAAACTATTGTTTCTTTTAAGTATATGTGATACAACTCAAAAAAGCCTAGTATTTTCAATTATTAAGATGGCTTTAGTTGTGCTATATTCAGGCACAATATTTTATTTATTTTTTATTTAATACAATGTATTATATGTATATTCACGCATGAAGAGCTGATCTCATGTAAATTAGTTTAGCAAAAAATTTAATATCGCACAACTAAAACTGTTAAGGAGTTTTCCCAAGTTCAATATTATTAACAACATTATCGCACTTATCTCGTTTCGAAACGAGCATTATTGCCATATAGAGAAATATTGTCAATAATATTGACCATATAAAGGCGCCTTTAAAATTGCAGCTAGAGGTATCGAATACCTTTAATTTCAAGACGACCCCAATTTGAACGCTAAGCAGTGTTCAAATTAAATCTAATAGAAATCTGTTTAAAATTGAAGCAGAATACCTTTATAAAAAGTAAGAAAACCATTAGTTCCAAGAGGAAGACCTTTTTAATAATATGTGATATTCATATTGAATGTAATACAAATCTGCTTGAAAGAGTAGAAGAATACTACTAAAAATTATATAAAAACTTCTTAAAATCTAGTAGAATTTCTAATATTTTTAAACAGATTTCATATAATAACATTAATAAGAAAAGTCCTTTTAAAGTAATAAGGATGCCCATTTGGATGAAAACCATAAAGAAATCTATTTAAATATATGCAAGATCTGTTCAATTTCATGTGGACATTTTTCTGTGTGTACGTAAAATATTTATGGTTATATTTAAAGTTATTCACACAATTTACCTTGGCTTTAGCACACTTAATGAAAGCTAAAATGTCCCAGTTGAAGCAATCCTTTACTTCTTCGTTGAATTTAGTAACATCAGTTTTAAGGTCTTCAACGTCATTGTGAACAGTTTCTTCGAACTTTTTGTATTCATCACTGACTTCCTTGGCACAGGCTTCGAAATCGCTTCCAGCTTCCTTTTCAATTGCTTCAAATTCCGGTACAATTGGTTCGGCACATTTTCTGAAGACTTCACCTTTTTGTTTGATTTCATCAACCTTAGCAACAATTTCAGCCTTAACAGCTTCAAGTTTTCCTTTAATGTTTGAACCAAAGGCAACCAACTGTTTCTGTACTTTCAAAGCGAGCTCCTTAACTTTTTGTACAACAACATCGGCATCTTGAGTAGCCTTCTTCACGAGTTCATCAACATTCTGTTGAATGTTTTCGAATAGATTGCTTCCGGTGGCGTAGACATCGGGGATGTCAACCTGATTGCCTGGTCTGGCAACAGAACCTCCAGCGGACTTTAGGAATTATAATATAAATTAAGAAGCCAATTTTATATACATATTCAAAAATATTTACCACAAGAGCGCAAAGGCCCAAAAGTACAACAATTGAGAATTTCATGTTCACTGCCGATGTCGAAAAAGAAACCGAACTAATTGCTAAATGGATGCGAATAGGTCTTTTTATAATACAGTGCTGTCTGAAATTATAGGACCAAACTTTAATTTTGCATATATGGTCTATTCCCAAGCCCATAACTTGTTGGTAATCAGACGAGGGATGGTGACAACTGGTATATATGAAATCGTTGTGTGTCCTTAATTATTTCATAAATTTTTTTTAAAATTCATGTACTAATTTTAACAAAAATCGTAAAAAACTCAATACAATAGTGTTTAAAATTATAGGACCACTTAATATGAAGTCTTTTGGCCTTTATATACAGGGTGCTTTGCTAAGGTCTGAACAGGGGTATGCCAATCGATTCTAAATGGTCTCCTGATCAACGTTTCTTCGGACACCCCACCCCCTTAAAATCGGTCCTTCCCCCCCAAAATCGCGATTGAAAATTTGGAGGGGGTCAACCTAGAAAATGCTTCATAAGTTCTTTCAGAGATATCCTAGAATACTGGTTGATACTGCATTAGAAAGCTGAGCCTTCAAGCTTTCCAACGATACCACCCGCGACCCAATCAGTCAACAAACAAGCGGGGGAGACCCCGTCAAATTTCGAAAATGGCAATTTCAAAGCCCAAAATTTGACCTTGACCCTTCATTCTGTCGATTATTTATATGGGAAGATCGAAACTTTTCTTGAGAAAAAGCTTCCCTGTCATATGGCCTTTCTCAAGAAAAAAACCGTACTGGAATCCGACGTCGCGTTCCGAAGTTATTCGTGTTACAATAATTGATAGAACAACAAAACCCACTATCCGCAATGAAGTCCAATTGGAAAGTGTCACATCGAGCATCTGCTCCGTAGCGCTGAACCATCGAACACGAATAACTTTGGAACGCGCCGTCGGATTCCAGTGCGGTTATTTTCTTGAGAAAGGCCATACGACAGGGAAGCTTTTTCTCAAGAAAAGTTTCGATCTTCCCATATAAATAATCGACAGAACGAAGGGTCAAGGTCAAATTTTGGGCTTTGAAATTGCCATTTTCGAAATTTGACGGGGTCTCCCCCGCTTGTTTGTTGACTGATTGGGTCGCGGGTGGTATCGTTGGAAAGCTTGAAGGCTCAGCTTTCTAATGCAGTATCAACCAGTATTCTAGGATATCTCTGAAAGAACTTATGAAGCATTTTCTAGGTTGACCCCCTCCAAATTTTCAATCGCGATTTTGGGGGGGAAGGACCGATTTTAAGGGGGTGGGGTGTTCGAAGAAACGTTGATCAGGAGACCATTTAGAATCGATTGGCATACCCCTGTTCAGACCTTAGCAAAACACCCTGTATATAAAGGCCAAAGACATCATATTAAGTGGTCCTATAATTTTAAACACTATTGTATTGAGTTTTTTACGATTTTTGTTAAAATTAGTACATGAATTTTAAAAAAAAATTTATGAAATAATAAAGGATACACAACGATTTCATATATACCAGTTGTCACCATCCCCCTTCTCCTTATCAACAAGTTATGGGCTTGGGAATAGACCATATATGCTAAATTAAAGCTTGGTCCTATAATTTCAGACAGCACTGTACTTTATTATCGTATCACTGCATCTTGAAATGTTATCACCTTGCTCTATGGGCTTCACCGAAAATCTTCTTGAAAAAAATATTTATCTTTTTGTGATTCGCTAATTTTTTAAAAATCGGATGAGGTAATATTATAACAAGTGGAGTGACCCTGACTTGTCTGGTAAAGAGGAGTCCAAAGTACATCAAAAATTACATCATCTTTTTTTAATGCATAGCCAAACTTATGACTCCTTTTATTTATGCACACATGTATATAAATAAATTTTTGGTGTTCAATCTCGCCTAAATGTTTCACATTCAACGAATTTAAGTGAATTTAAGTAAATATTAAGAATATTTTGAGTCCTTTAATTTCAAATCTAAGTAATCAACAACAACAACTCTAAATTTCATGGGATTTTCTATAGAGTTTTCAAAGGTATTGAGTACGAATCCGCTACTATAAATAAAGTTCGATGGACCATATCTTACGGATGCCAGAACTATAAAACTATATTCTCTCACCTATCTTAGGTATCCCAGAAATATGATAAGGTATAGAGTCGTTTACTACATATGTATATTGCAAAAATTCTTTATATCATGACTATTTTATTGCTCTCAAAACAATAAAAGTTTGTCTGTGTAATTTCAAATCTATTATCCAAATTTTGAATTCAATATGGAGGATCTAACGAGATGACTACAAATTTTCTAATTGGAAGATTTCAATGAAAATTATTACTGAGAGTATTTTGGAAGATTTATTTAGAAATTAACACTTTTATTTTCAAAGTGGCTTAGGTATCCGACATAATAAACGAATTTCTCGATTTCTAATTTAAGGGAATGTTTCGATAGACGATGATTTCTAGCACGATTAGGCAATTAACACAAGGTTTTCAATTTTAATATCCTTCCACAAGACAACGATGCAATAGAAAAAGAATTGGTTATATCACATCCACAGATTTTAGTATAACATTAGACTGAGCGGAGTACAAAATTTTAGACTCAATAACTAAATAGTATTTTGATAATATTGGTCGAAATCCAGTTATTCCGGTAGTTTCTTATAATTTATCCTCTCACTTTATTGCTTACATTCATTTTGTAAAGTTTAAAATATATTTATAATAGCTTCATTGAATTGTTATATTTTACCTGAATATAAAAAGAACACCATCTCGTAGGTATACAATTTCATATAAGTACATAGAAGAATTGGCGGTAATAGTCTTAATTTTAGATAAAGAAGAAAATGCTTTTCCTAACTTTCTCGTCAGGTACATGACTGAAGCGGATCAATCCAATAAATGAAACAGTGAGTGATTCTGAACAGACGCACATACCGGTTCCAAAAGCATTTTTTTAACATAAAAATACGCTTCAAAATTGAAACCCAAATAAGGAATTATTTCAGGATAAAGTTTGTGACATTTTTTAAGAAAATTTAGTTCTTAATTAAATAAAAGTATACCATAACGATAATTCCTAAAACCTCTAGAGGGGCTGAGAAATTGTCCCTTTTTTCGAAATCGAATCAAACACGAAATGTTAGTGCAATATAAATTTTTATTTATGCTTCATAGCGTTTTAATGCTAATTTAGTGTTTATAGCACTGTGCAAGTTTGTTGTTCAATTCTGAAATTTGGGAAGAGGCCTTCTTCAGAAGAGCACCGTTGCAGACACGTACTTCAGAGACAATTTTGGCAGCAGATTCCCGGGCAACAACGATAGCATCTTCGGCTGAGGCTTTAATTCCCTGGAAGACAGATTCAAATTCGTCCATCTTAGCTTTAGCGCATTTGATGAAAGAAATAATGTTCCAGCTAAGGCACTCCTTAACTTCCTCGTTGAATTTCTCGACTTCAGCCTTGACTCCGTCGATGTCTTCACCAATCAACTTGCTGAATTTCTTGTATTCGGATTCGACGTCGTTGGCGCAAGAGTGGAAGTCGCTGCGAGCCTCCTTCTCAACCTTTTCGTACTCGGGGATGAGTTCCTCGGCGCACTGCTTGAATTCGCCTCCCTTCAGGATGAGCTCCTGGATCTTCTCAACAGCTTCATTCTTAAGAGCGTGAAGTTTGTCCTTGGTTTGCTGGCCGAAAGACACCAAACTTGCTCGCACGTTATCAACGATTTCCTTAATCTTCTTGCCGATAAGGTCCAATTCTGCGGTGATTTTTTTAATCAGCTCGTTAACCTGTTCGTGAATTGTGTCCAAGATTTCGCTGCGAAGAGGCGAAATTTCGGCAGTTTCTTCAAAAGAATCTTGTGCGGACTAGAAAATGTGCAAAGAAACTATATTTAATATAAAATTGCAAAATGTTTTTTTCTCTTTAACTTACAGCGAAAGCACAAAGACCCAAAAGTACAACGATTGCGAATTTCATGTTGATGCTGTTGTCGAAGTCGAAATCGAAAATTCAACTAATTGCAGGGTATCATTTGAAGATGGTTTTTATAGTAATCGATTCACATTGTCTAATTGAAATTGTTATCACTCACGATTACCTCGCGACTATCGCGGTTTTTACCCAAAAGATTTTAATAAAAGATACAAAATCTGTGCTTACCCGTTGGTGATTTGCGATCATGGGATATTTCATTTTAAAATCTGATTGCGGAGCGCTTAGTCACTTTTATTACGTTGTACTTTAAACTTACACATACACATATACATCTTTATTATAGTTTCCAAAATATTTTATGTAGGATATGGGATTGTAAGAGTTTTCTTTGAAATTGAAAAGCCACTTTATCTGACTCGAATTCGAATATCGGACTAATACTACCGATTTTGTGTAGTATACGTAAATAAAAAAGGTTTATATTTAAAATCACTTTAAAATACGTGGATGAAGACAACATAAAAATGATTAAGCCCATGATAGGCTTCCGTGTTTGTTACCGAAATGGTGATAAAGCAACTGATATAGCTAAAAAGATGCCTATTTAATTCCATATGTTCGATATGTTGCGCAAAATTATATATTAAAAGACATATTATTTTGGAAAACTCCTGGAAAAATCACATCCATTGAAATTTTTAATATACTCGACCGATTTTTTCAGAAAACGATATAATGTGGAAAAATTGTATTGGACTGTGTACTGATGGAGTCCAAGTAGTCGAAAAGGAGATAACATGTGATAATCTTCACATTGCCCCCAACCCAAGGTTTGAAAAACGTTGTGCCAATTACAACAAGAACGCAGGCATTAAATGTTGATATACATATGTATACATACTAAAAATTCCTACAAAAACGTTCACTTTCGATGCGATAAGAAGGATGTGACAATTTAAATAAAAAAATTATCACTTTGTTAGTTCTGGAAGACCAGGAACAATAAATGTAAAAATAAATAAAATAAAAATATGTTGCTTTTTTATTTATTTAAAAACATCAGAGTTTTTAAAAGAAAACTGGGGCGGCTTTGTAGCAGTCAGAGAGTTTCTGGTTCAAGTCCTTAATCTTTTCAGAGGCCTTGGAGAGAACATCGCCGTTGCACTGCTTGACCTTGCTGACGATTTCACCGGCACGTTGACGAGTGAGGCGAAGGGCGTCGCGGCTGGCAGAGATGACTCCATCAACAAGCTTCTTCAATTCGCTGGTCTTCTCGAAGATGCACTTGCCGGTCTTGATTGGGTTCCAGCCAAGGCAATCAGCGACTTGGTCGCGGATGTCACGAAGGTTAGCCCTAACTGAAGCAACAGATTTTCCGACTTCTCGACGGTGCTCTTCGTTGGAAACCATGGCGTCACCGGCGCATTTCTTCAATGCGGTCATGGTTTCTTCTTCGACCTGTTTATATTCAGGACGGAGTTTCTTGGCGCATTCAGCGAAGGCACCACCCTTCTTTTTGAGTTGGTCCAATTTTCCTTCAATGTCTTCCTTGGCCTTGTCAACGGCACCCTTAGCCTTCATGATGATTTTTTGGGCTTGATCGCGAACAGCTGCCATGATTTCATTGACTTTATCAGAAACTTTTCCAAATTCCTCAGTGGCCCTTTTAACGAGTTCGGCAATCTTGGCCTTGATCTGGTCGGTGATCTCGTTTTGAGGTTCGATTTCGAAGTCATCGAAGTCGGGAACTTCATAGGAGGCATGTGCCTATGGAGAAAAAATGATTTGAAAATCATTTTGAAATCGGAAAAAAAAGAAATTGTACTTACGACAACAGCACAGAGGCCCAAGAGAACGAAGATTGCGAATTTCATATTTAGGTGTTTCTGAATGCTTTTTCAAGAAGTCAGTTTTCAACTAATGACAATCGGAAGGCAGACGAAGGTATTTATAGGAATTTAATTGCTACGTTACATTTATTTATCGAAATTTATCTTGAGTACTTTGTATCTTTAAAGAGCTTAATGAAAAATGCATTAAAATATAATGCAATTAATTTACTGGACGAGTGGAAACTATTCATATACAATACATATATAACATTCAATTACATTATCTACTTTTAGTTCATTTAAAATTCCGAGAGCCATTTAAGAAATTTTTCCAGTTCAATTTTTAATTTAATTATCTATAAGTATATTTTAGTCTCGGTTTTACCAGCTCTTGGTTAATTAAATTATAATTAAGTTAGTTTTAAAAATTACGGTGCGAGGGAAACTTTGTTTATGTGTTGCTAATGAGTCTTGACTTATCAAATTGTCTCGAGATGGGTTTTTATTGAATAATATATTTCGGCTTAAAGTTTAAAAAATATAGCTTTTATATAGTTGCGTATAAACTCTTGTCTTCAACATTTTTAGAGTTCCACAGCCATCTAGGAACCCTTATAATTTAAGAGTTTTATAGTTTTGATCTCTGTCCGTTCGTGTCTTTAATGTATCATCTTTCATTTATACCTATTCAGTATTCACCTTTCATTTATACCTATTAATATGAAATGTTGTATGCGGACGTACATCGATTCTTAACCCAAAAACAGAAATGATAAGCGTTTTGCAAAATAATATTTATTTCATAATCGTTATCAAAGCGTGCAAAATACTTGAAAAAAAATCCTGAATGTGTAATGTTTACTAGATAGATTATATACATATGTATATCTTCAATGAAAATATCAAAATTGATTTATGAAAAATTTAGAAATAACCTAACTCATTTTCGGAAGAAAGCACGAAACTATATATATATGTATGTATGTATCATGTAATGTATACATACTAACATATGTATTATCAGTATGTAGTATGGCTTTGTAAGCCGAAATACGTACATATAAGTCTTTTTGTAAAGAAAATGTGTACAAATTTTGAAACATTAAAAATATAGAATATAAAAAATCAGTTTAATTTCAATATGTTTCACAAAACACCGACGGAGAAATCTCTAGATATCATAATTCCATATTAGGTTTAAACAGGCCTTAAAATGGTATTTACGTAACCTTTTTCACATGGAAAATCCTAAGTACCATTGGGATGATTCCATGGATTGATTAATAAAGAGAAGGCAAAAATGGAAAATCATGCTGGCTTTTTGATAATAAAGGAAAGAAAATATTTTGTTATTATTACGTATTTATTTATTCATTCAAAAAACATAAGGTTTTTAGAAGAAGACAGGGGCTGCTTTGTAGCATTCGGAGAGTTTCTGGTTCAAGTCCTTAACCCTTTCTTGGGCTTTGGTGAGAACGTTGGTGTTGCACTGCTTGACATTGGTTATGATTTCCTTGGCACGTTTGTTGGTGTAGCGGAGACCGTCACGGCTGGCAGAGAGAACTCCATCGAGGAGCTTCTTCAATTCGCTGGTCTTCTCGAAGATGCACTTGCCGGTCTTGATTGGGTTCCAGCCAAGGCAATCAGCAACTTTGTCGCGGATTTGACGAAGGTTGGCCTTGATAACTTCAAATGACTTTTCGATTTCACGCTGGTTTTCTTCGCTGGTGGCAGTGGCGTCCTTAGCACACTTCTTCAAGCCAGATACGGTGTCCTTCTCGACTTGTCTGAATTCAGGATGAAGCTTCTTGGCGCATTCAGCGAAGGCACCACCCTTCTTTTTGAGTTCGTCCAATTTTCCTTCGATATCATCCTTGGCCTTATCAACGGCATCCTTGCCCCGTGAAACGATTTTGCGGGCCTGGTCACGGACACGTCCCATTATTTCGCTGACTTTTGCAGAAATTCTGCCGAAATCTTCGGTGGCCTTCTTAATGAGTTCTTCAATCTTAGCTTTGATCTGGTCGGTGATCTCGTTCTGGGGCTCAATTTCGAATTCATCGAATTCGGCGAATTCGTAGGAAGCATGTGCCTATGCAAAAAAATACATATTTTGTGATCGTTTTGTAAAATGGCTTAAATTCGGTTAACTCAGTACTTACAACAACAGCACAGAGGCCCAAGAGAACGAAGATTGCGAATTTCATTTTTAAGATGTTTGCTGAATGCTTGCGAAGTCAATTCAACTAATAGCAATTCAAGTTTTCAAAGGGTATTTATAGTAAAAGAACCGATTAGTATTTGTATAATGTCGACTTTATCGAATTTTATCTCGAGTATCTTGTATTTCTAAAGAGGTTATTATTAAAACTATTGTAATTTAATGCAATTAATTTCCACGCAGACGGAAAGTAGCGTCACAATGGTGAATTTTATTATTTAATTATGATCAGTTTATGTAGAAACAAGAATTTTCTAGAAACTGATCTCTGAAATTAATTATTATAATAATGCATAAGTTCTTGTTGTTGATTTTTTTCGTTAGGGCTTTTATTATTTTACGCGTGATATCTAGCTAAAATGGTTATTCTGGTTTTAAAAAATAATGCGGATTTTCCCTTAGGTATAGCCAGTACCATTTCGAACCCTTTTGTAGTCGTAGCCATCTAGACAGAAATAAGTAAAGTAGAGGACGCGTTGATGGCATTGGGAAGCTGTTAATAAATTCAGTACCTATACCTTAATATTCATTTTTCCATCTACCATTACACTGAATTCATATTATAATTACGGTCGGTCTAATAAGTTTTCCTATAATGTAAATACTTTTCACTCAGATTTGTTCACATTCACTATTAGAAAAAAGGCTCCATCTATGTTTCGCAAAATCTCCAAATTGAAATTATGTCCCATATTGTTTTTGTTTTTTTTGGGTTTAAGGCATCCTAGAAACAGCAATAATGGGCTTTGGACCAAATATTTCGCTTATATGTAAATGAATAAACTTTAAAGTCTCAAAGTTAAATGCATATTTTAAATGTTTTCATGTGTTCTTATTTCCTAATCAGTTATATTACTTTTGATTTGTATTGTGATATTAGAAATTTTAAAAAATAACGAAATGTTGAGAAAATCGAAAGACCTCGTGTTACCACCATACATGCGATATTTTTTAGAATTGTATTCTTTTCTCATTTCAATAAGTATACTTCGAAAGTAATTAGAAATTAATAGAAAATTGCAGTTATCGCACAATCTTATTGACTTTAATATCTTAATTGAAAACCTGCTGTTCTTTGAGAGGGTATTATTTTTTCAGATAAGCGATTGCAGTTGGAATTTGAGTATAAAAGTGGATAATTGCGTGCCCTGTATCAGTATTTGGACCGATTCCTTGTGATAGTCAAAAACAACTGGGCATTCACCATGAAATTCGCTATTCTTGCATTCTTGGGCCTGTGCGCCGTCGTCGTAAGGATTTATTTTAAAAAATAGCTTTTATATGGAAAATTAATCAATAATAATTTTGTTTGATTAAAGGCTGCCTACGAAGTTGAATATGACTTCGATTTTGAGATCCAGCCCCAAAATGGTGTCATTGATTCCATCAAAGAAAAAATTGCAGATCTCGTCAAGAGGGCCACCGATGACTTCAGCGTTGTCGCAGACAAGGCTAAGGCAATCATTGGCAAGCTCAACGATCAAGCCGCCGACCTCGTCATGAAGGCCAAGGGCAAAGCCAACGCCATCAAGGGCGAAGTTGAAGACAAGCTTAACGACATGAAGAAGAAGGGCGGTGAAGTCGCAGCTTGTGCCAAGAGGCTCGAACCCGAGTACTGGCAAGTCGAGAAGGACACCATGGAAGATGTCAAGACCTGCGCTGGCGAAGTCTACGTCGCATCCAGCGAAATGAAGGACCAAGTCGGCAGAGGCATGTCTTTGATCTCAAGCAAAATCAGGGAATTCCGCGATATGGTTGCTGACTGCCTTGGCTGGAATCCAATCAGTGCCACCAAATGCGTCTATGACAAGGTAAAGTCGATGGTTTTTTACCTATCCTACAATTTTTATTGAATTTGATTTATCTGACGCAGTTCGATGAGCTCAAGAAAATCATGGGCGGTATCATGGACTCTGCCAAGGAAGCTCTTCGTGCTACTCAACGCAAATCCGTTGAAATCATGAACGAAGCTCACCAATGCAACGCCAAGGCTCTCTCCAAGGGTTCCATGAGGATTAAGGAATTGAACCAAAAACTCGCCAACTGCTACAACAATGATTTCCTCTTGTACTAAATTTTTGTTGTTAAGGTTAAAAAATTACATTAAAATGGGCTTAAGCAATTAAAACTTTGTATTCATTTCATTTTGGTCTCGTAAATTAGGGGTGCAAAAGGGAAAGTTTTCTGAAAAACCAAAAATCATATTTTTTACACATTTATGTATTTTGATCAACCTATAAATAAAATCGATATGCGTTAAAGGAAGTTAAACCTCTGAATAGGTACCTATATAATTTAGCTCCATTGCAAAAAAAAAAATAAAGTTGTCCAAAATTCCTTACAGACATGAACTATTTTTCATTTTCTCAGATTGTTGTCTCGAAGAAAATTGTTGGTTAAAAAACGAAGTTCTAACGCATCCCAAAGAGCCCAGTGAGGCACGGTGCACATTGCATTCCGAGCAAATAATGAAAGAAAAAATTAAGAATTTAAAGGTTACTGACCCAAAATGGGTCGAAAAATCCATTAGATAGTTTAAAACACTCTACGTAGCAATTTTCGTTGGTTTAAACGGGCGTACTTTTAGCTTTCGTGCCTGTAGGGGGCGCGGATATGCTTGCAAAACGGGCGTATTTTTAAATAGTCGTATAAAGAAAAATTCCAGTTCATTTGTACAATTTTCTTTACATGTCTAAACCATAATTTGTGGAATAATTTTGAAAACATGGACCCTTACTTTTCCAAAGAATTGCAAACCTTAGATTAAACTTTTTCACATAACCAGCATTTTCACCGGACCATCCCCTTTAAAGGGAACTTAAAAAAGTTACTATTTACATAAAAAAGGAAGACAATCAATATATGTATAGATCCAATTATTCCTCGATCTAAATCTTTACATATTTTATTATGTTATTATCATAATACTTTAATTAATCCATAACTTATAATTTTTTAGTCAATGTTAGGTAATTATTTTTTGCCCTCAAATTTAAAGTCAATTTATTTAAAATGAATTACATAATCTATAAGATCTGAAATGAAATACGAGTAGTTGTACTTGTTATTAATTGCTTAATTGAAAATCTTCATTAAACATTTTCTAAATTTGCTAGTGATAAGCAATCAAACTTGCACTTACTTATAAAAGACAACTGTTTGACTATGTTTATTAATTTACTAAGAACTGGCAAAGTGAGAGATTCACCATGAAATCGGCTATATTAATTTTCCTAGGCCTCTGTGCCGTAACTGTAAGTAGCTATCAATTTAAATATTTATATTATAATTTCTTAAAACTTATATTGATCAACAGAGCGCCTTGGTGCCAGGTGAATTTGGAGTGGAGCCGATCGAAAAACTACCTGATCATCTTCGAGCTAAAATTGAGGAATTTCTTAATAAGATCACTGAGGATTTTGCTGCTTTAACCACTAAAATTGAAAACATTGTCGTGCGACTCAACGGTCAAATTGCTGATTTACTTTTGATGGCAAAAGAAAAAGTTCATGCTGTTAAGGCCGATGTTCAAGGACGGCTTGATGAGGTCAAGAAACAGGGGGGTGAAGCCGCGGTCTGTGCGGATAAACTTGAACTGGAGTATCTCAAAGTGGAGGAACTCTTTATGGAAGACATCAAAAATTGTGCCGCAGAAGCACGTCAATCATCAACTCAAATTCGCGAAGATGTCTTAAAAGGCATTGCAAATGTTAAGAACTACATCAAAGATTTCCGTGAAATGCTTGGGGACTGTCTCAACTGGAATCCGATTCTTACGGTTAAATGCGTCAAGGAGAAGGTAAAATTGTTCATTTATTTAAACATATGTAATTATAAATCATATATTTTATTTCTGTAGGTTAATGAATTCAAAGAAGTCATCGAAGAAATTGTAAACGCAGCTCAAGCTGCTCTTCGAACTGCACAATTCAAATCAGTTCAAATCTCAAGTGAAGCTCATCTTTGCAATGTTCAGTCGGTAAACAAAGCTAAAGCTAGGATTGAGAAACTCAATGAAAAACTTTCCAACTGCGGCAAATTTGAATTTGTTTTATTTTAATAAATATTTAATTACATAGAAAGGTCTTTTTACCCAAATCTTAAAGAAAACTTAAGCAAGATGTTCGATTTTAACTACATTAACTTCATTAACTTCAAAACAATTGCTTACTTGTATTTTGCTCTTTAGTGATATGCTTCAAACAAAACGATGGATAAAGCTTATAAAAGAAACTTCTTACTCCATTTTCCATATTTAATTCACTGTATAATTTTACGTTAGCAGATACATATTTAATCACTAACTTAAATTTTGGTGTACTCATAGTGTTCGTAATTACAGCGCCACTTTATCTTATCGCACCTATTCAACTTAAAATACAATTAAAATTGATGAGAAAATATATCAGTTGTAGACAAGTCAATTAATTAAAGAATGTTGATTAAAAACTACGTACTTTGGTTATGATAAAACTTTTCCCGAAGGATCTATGCGGTCTTTATGCTAACAATGCAAACATGATATTATCTATTTTAATCTAAACATTTGAGCAATTGGAAATGCCCTGCAAATCCAATATTTTCCAACCATTCACTAGAATAAGCCCTAAAGTGGAAAGCTTTTAATCTTATTTAAAAGAACTAAAACCTTTCCTCGTTTCTTACACAAAAAGTGTTATTTCAATACGCTTAGCGGTTTCCGAAATGGACCAAAACCAAACGGAAATCGGTTAGGATTTTATATGTGGAAAATTGTTCAATTTGCAATTTTTATAAGTGCACTAAATGATTATTGGATCAATAGAAGCACATGCTAAAATTAGAACCTTTTAAAAAATGTCACTCTCTCGAAGTTTTAAAGTTGAATTTGATCAAAAGTTTAATTTGTCAGATTCATATTAAAGATCTTTAATCTTGCAGACATCTAATAAAATTTATCTTAACCTCGTAATTAGTATCTGCATAATAATAAAAGTGTATATTGATTCATTGTCACTTTGTTGTACTATCGCGGAAATTGTATGATCAACGAGCGATTAACGTTTCCAAGAAACCTATTATCAGCAATGGATTCGCGTTATCTCTTGATAAGCTTCTGTTACTCCGTCGATAGCAAATCGGTGGAAACGTTTCCTCAGTTCATAAGAAGAGGAGATATTGGAAAACACTAACTAAATACAGGTAGTCAAAACAGAAACAAAATGAAGTTTTACTTGCTTTTTCTACTGGTATCTGCGAATATAGCCAATTTAGTAAGTAGATTTTAATATATTTTTATCGAAATGAGACAATTTTTAATCGAAAAACAGGTGCAATCATCGACGCCTACGGCTGACGAAAGTAAAGCCGTAATTGCGCGAGTATTCAATCTATCCGTGTCGTTGACTGATTTTGAAAAAGATGCTCTGGAACATGCTGTTGCTCAATTAAAACACGTTGACCAAAAATTACGACACCAAATTAATTTAACAGACAGTGATGCAAACAAAAGGATTGATGAAATTCAAAAGAAAAATTTCGAAATCTTTGATGATACCGTGAAAAAGATAAAGGATCCAAAATGCGTTTCAGAACTTGTTCGATCAGAAATTAGTGAGACAATTTCGAAAACTAAAGAGGAGTTCAAGAGTTGCATGGAGAAGGCTAAACATGAAGGGAAGCATAATCACGATGGTGCGAAAAAGCATATTGACCTAGCCCGCCGGTATATGAGTGACGTAAAAGACGCACTTACATTTTGCAATGGAACAAAAACCGATTCTGCAAAGGCTAATGAGATCACCGAGTGCATTACAAAAAGGGTAAGCAACCTGATGTTATGTTATTGAATCAGAATAAAAGTGAATATGATATATTTTTTTTTTATAGTTCGAAACACTAAAAACCTCCATTGGATCAGAAATTTTAGAAGTTCGGGATAGAGTTCGCATTGCTATGACACAAATTCCAACTATCTTACGAAATTACCACCACTGTAACAAGAAGATACAAAAGGCAGCAAAAAGGAAGTTGGATGAGTTCAGGCGCAAAGTCCATCATTGCCTTGGGCCAAAATAAAATCTTATCTTTACTTATCACATTTAGCTTAAGTTGTTCAATTATTGGAATTATATTATCAATAGAGTTTTCTGTCTTATTACATTGAGGAATAAAATCATGATAACTTCTAAACTAAAGCAATTTAAGTTTACGCGAATCAATAAAAAATTATTACATATCATTTCCTCTAAAGAAAAAGATCAAGGCGCAGATCTTTAAAGAGGAACTCTCCTGTTTTTACAGGAGTCAAGGAATAAAACCGGAATTTCAGTAAATTGATGAAAGGAAACCTTTTTGCTTCCTAAAGTCAACAAAAATTTGCTTGTTCCTTAGGTAGCTACCAAATCGATAATGTTGTTCCTTAACTTGATTCGACCCATTCATCGGAAGGGACTTATCCTTTTTTACCTAATTCTTCACAGTTTTTTTGTATTACATCGAAAGCCGATGAATTAATTTATTTTTATATACATATACCATATCGTATACAAAAAAAAAGGAAGAGGAATATGACACAAAACAGGAAATTACGAAAAATTTTTGCCGTCACTCGTAGGGACTCCTTTACAAGGAAATTGCCTTGGCTTAGCCCCAGAGTCGAGATCCAGGATCGAATCTACTTAATTGAAGGAAATAATTATAAGCTCGAAGTGATTGACAGGGCCGCGCTACCTTGACGATGTCTTCCAGGTAAGAGGCAAAAAAGGGCAAACAAAAATATCCACAATTGGGCTCAAATTACCTACACACCGCAACACTCTCGAGGTTCGGCTTTTGCTCAAGGACAGACTCTGCGTTGGCTGCTTCTCGTGAACATCTTCTGCGGGTTTTGACTGTAGTTAATGAGTTGGAACTGATGAATTCTTCAGTGAGTCTTCCTGAATTTGAGATAAAGGATACCGCAGACAAATTGTTCGTTTTTAATGAGCGCCATTATACGCAGTACGGTTTTCTTTTCTTTCTCACGAATAAAACTTCGAATCCGAAAAGGGAATTTATTGATATCGTCATATTATTGAATGTAAAACCATAGACAAACTAAATCTACTAAGTATGTCCAGTCGCTGTGTAAATTTTCGTTTCAAGGTAAAACAAAATAACGTTTTAAGTAAAACTCTGAAATAAAATAATGCTCTTTTCATAACCGAAGAAAAAATGCGATAATAATTTATACATTTTGCATTTTAAAGCAGAAGAAATCCCATATTCACTTATCACTTTGCGTGTGCGCGGAGGGCTCAATCCCTTTAATCTATTTTTCCACTTTACACTTTTCATTAACACTCTGTTTTCTTGCACTCTTATTGCACTCCGGTTTTTAATTTGTACCCAAGTTATGACCCATAAGGATTTCATTTTCAATTAATCTAGATGAGAAAATTTTTGCCCAGGTAACAACAATAAATCAATTTTTTAATAGCGAAATTATGTTACAAAATTGCTCATAAAAGCTGAGAACTATCTTTGTGATATATTCTAATTTGTTTAAACTCTGGTTAAATTGAAGATTGGCTTTGACTTAATATTAACTTAGTTCGTGCTGCAAAAAAGGTTATTGTGATGCAGTATTTTCATTTTAAAAGACAGAATTGTTTTATTTACATAAAATCATTTCTGTTCCCTGAATATTTTTGATACCATTAGTTACTTCAAAAATGTATTCTTCATGATTATGACACTCCCATAAAGAACTCATTCGACTGATAAATAAGTCCTCGATCACCACTCTACTCCTCTCCAATCAAAATTTTTAAAACTACTGCTTATCTATTTTATTCATAGCCATGCTCACAAATAGTAATTACATAAATAAATAGGATAAATATTCCATTGCTGGTTTAGGTTGGTTATTAGTTATACAATACTGCATGTAGGTAATAATTTAGATTTATTTTGTTGGACTGGTCCTTCAACTTATTCAACACCTTTTAGTTCGACTGGCAACTGATTTCGAAGGCGTTGTTCACTGCAGATCTAAATACCGAGTAAAGGCAGTTCCTTGAGGAACCAAATAAGTCTCTCATTCTTGGAGCAAAAACGTTGTAAATTTCTACAATATTCTTCTCAACGGCGACACGAGCGTTTTGGGTTTCTTCAATCTGTTTTAAGGAATTTACATTTAAGCGAAAAACTTACAATTAGTAATAAATTAACGTTACTTACACTGTCAGCAAAACACTGAAGGTATTCAAAATACGAAGCATTTGCACAGTGAGCCTGGAAAGTTTCTCGAATGAACCTCACATTTTCCTGAATGCTGCTTACATAATCCTGGATCGCCTGATACGTGTAAAAGGCCTCAATATAAATCGAATCGCCGCATTTTTCTATACCCCTTGCGGTGTCAGTTCGAATCAATTGCAATTCATTCGAAAAGTGATTGTAACAATTTCGAACTTCGTTAGCAACAACTGGTGTTTGGTCGGACAGCAATTGCATTTGGTCCCTGAGGGTGTTTAGTTTCGAAACAACTTCAGGAACAAATCCTTGGTAATTCTGCAAATCATAATTGTTAATTATCCTGTGAGTTAATTGCACCGTACATCCTGAATTACCTTCGAATAAAGATCCGGCATTGGATCACAAGTTACAACTGCAAAAACGGTGCAGATTGCCACAAATTGAATAAAACTTTTCATTTTCGCTATTTTACTTTGATAAAAATCGGATGATAACTAAATCTCAATGTTTCTATGGACTGAATGGAGATCATCATCTCAAAGAGACTCTTTTATACAAAAAATCTCCAGCTTATCTAACGTAAAATTTATCTTTACCTTTTCAGGTAACCTAAGAAGGTCTAATACTTGTTTAATTTACAATATTAACAATATTTGCGTCAGTTGGTAGTACGATAAGCAAAATGGAAAAAAAAAATGCAAATCCAAGGCAATGTGCCAAAATTTTGTGAGCATAAATGACTACCAAATGTAGGGCTTAAGATAAAATGATGAACAATTATTTACTTGTCGGCATGCGAAAATATGATTAATGCATGCCTTTAAGTCTAGAAGTGATTGAAAGTGATAGCAATAAAACAATAAAACAAACGAATTTTATTATCAATATATTGTAAGATTATCGTAGTAGAAATATTAAACTCATGTCTCAAATGTTAATACTTTCAAATCGAAAGATGTTTTCAAATACATACATTTATATTTTATATATGCATTTGTATGAAGAGCAATTTAAACAAAAAGGTATATAAAAAATGTTCGCATGTCGATTATTTTATAGTGTTTTGATGTCGCGTGTCAAAACATCTCGTCGTAAAGCATGTTATACTCTCTTAAAATACTTTCACAATTAATCAGATTACTTTATACTCTGAGTGCAATGTGCGAGTGATTTCATTGATAAAATATTTACCAAGTGCGTTTTGCAAAATGTATTTATATTGCATAATTAATATATGTACCAACAACAAAATTAAATTCAAAATATCGATCTCAAGTGCGCAAATGAAATATTTTCCCTTATCTTCTTACACGTTGAACTTCGTCCAATGAAAATTTAATTGTGTTCGAAGAGATACCAAAAATCCTCATTTAATCATATCGTCTAAGCAATTGATCACATCAAGAATCGTTGAGAAATTATTTGTGATAAAACCTTTCTTCTATAAATAATCGATACGCCATTGACGATATCATTAGTAGTTGTTGAAGTTACCTTTAAGTAAATTCAAGATGAAAATCGTTTTCTTTGTATTCTTGGCTCTCTGCAGTTATGCTGTAAGGTTATTTATTAGTATTTTGTAAACAAAAAACCACTCATAGGAATTTTTAATTTTTCAGGCACAAGCGAAAAGTCTAAACGAATTAGACGATGCATTTTCTGCTGATTTCCAACAAATGCAGGCACGGGGTCCGATCTTGGATGGAGTTTTGAATATTGTAAAGAAAGTCAACAATGAAGTGCGAAAGGCTATTGAAGCTATCGTTGTAAAAACCGAGGATATTTTAAATGATGTGCGTAAAAAACTTGAAAATGCAGCCAAACTTGCATTGGATAAAATTCGAAGCTTAGTAGAAGATGTTGAAAACAGGCTCAGGAAAATGGCAAAATCTGGAAAAGCTGCGAAAGTCTGTATCGACAACGGAAGACCTAAAATTAAAGAAGCTATTTCCAATGCTGAAGCCGACAATAAACAATGTATTCAAGGAGCAATTGAACAGGCTAAGAATATTGTCAGCGAAATTAAGGAGCACATTGAAGCCATCCAGGATAAGGTCGATGCAATGCAAGATATGGTGGCTGAATGTATGGAAACCAACGGAAGTGTTTTTGGCGCTGCCAAGTGCATAACTAAACAAGTATGTTTGTAATGTGAATTGTAAAACACGAATGTAATTAACAATTTCTACCTCTAGGTCTGGGAATTCAACAAGAACATTTTCGGAATGATTGGAGACGTCAAAGATATGCTGGTTGAAGCTACCAAGAGTGCGTTCAGAGTGGTAACCAACGGCATCGCGTGTCTGACCGATGTTGGCCGCCAAGCCGAAAAGCAGATTTCTGGAGCTGTGAAGAGTATCGAGCAATGCATAGCTTCAAACAAATTCGAGGAATTCAAGAAACAAGTTATGTTTTAAAACAGATGATTATTAAAATGCATTCCATAAAGTTAGAACTTGTTATTAAAATCCGCGTAGTTTTTCTAATCGCATTCTAGGTCAAACTTTATCCTAGATTTTTCTTCAAACTCCAAATTCAGCTGCCTACTTTGCTCAGTGAATCAGTTTTAACGTATCACTTTAACTTTTACAGGCACAACCTGATTTCAAAGAAAAGTAAATGTTTTTCTATAAATTTACAACACGTTGTTGAACTGCAGTCTAACCTTGCAAAGTGATATCTCCTTCCGAGTGGTGTTAAAGCGTGCTTCTATGTGATAACAAAATTAAACGGAAGTGTTTTATCTTTTTAATTAGTGCACACCGGCCATGATAATGATCTTTTTAAGTTATCTTTTCCTTGAGATTAGGTACATGAGATTTCCAGTATGAATATGAATTTTTAAGCATTGTCTATAGTTTACATAAGAGTAGAATAGGGCGACTTAGCTTCAAATCCCATTCGAAGGTAGGTGAAAAAATAGTTTAAGTAGTCCTATGCGCAATAAAATAAGTGATATATGTAGTACCTATATCTCGTACACAGTTCAAATGAACTTATTTTCATCTCATGATCATTCAAAGTTATTTTGTGGATTCTATACTACTCATGAAAAATCCTACGTAAAAAACTTGAAAAATAAATTTTATATGTACATATATACCTAACAATAAAAAATCTTCTTGAAAAAAGTAAGAAACATCTGTACAAACATGCAAATAGAGCTAGTGTTTTCAATGTTTGTAGCTGCTTAGTGTGGAAATAGCCCCTTTTGAACAGACACTTCTTAAATTGTAAAATATAGTTTTTTCGTCAGCAAAAACAGTGTATTTTTTAAAACTACATCAAAAATTCTTGTTATTTTAAAATTAGTTCTTATTTCTCCATTACTCCAAAAGTAGAAAAAAATTGGATACTTAGCTCAAAAATATAACAGTAACTATTATTATTTATGGACCTTGCGCTTTTCAATAATCAACTTCTATTGATCAAAGGAACCAAAAATAGGAAATGAAATTAAAGTGATCTTCATAATGATCAGTTACAACGCTCGGTAAGGTACTTAGTTCTGCAGAAAAAGAAGATAAAAGCCGCTCATGCCTTGTAATTAACAACACTGTTGTAGGAACCCACCCCTGGTCAATTAAGACATTTCCGAATGCGTGCGGTCCTTTTACCAAACTCTCTGGGTGTCTTTCGCCTCTTACTCATAATTGCTTAACTTGACTCTTTATTTGCTTTTGGCGCCTGTACAACTATTAAGTGAAATTTACGATCGTGAAGGCGGAAAAATACTTTTGCAGCTTTCATACTTTTCTCCATATTTTGAAGTAATTTTAACAAATTATTGCTTTTGCTTTGTAGGCATGTTAGTTTTCGTTTTCTTACCTTTATTTCATAATGACTCCTCGAAAAAAGAATATAATTTTAACCAGGGAATAATGATAATAAATTTTGCAGCGAGGAAGTAACTGAGATTTTTCGTAACCACAAGTGGTATGAGTTGATATACCGGAGGGCACGATCTTTCTCGTTAACTTGTCTGGTCTCATTATCGGTAGTAGTTCGTGTACGCGCAATGACGTGCCAATAACTTGGCCAACATGGGAGGCATGTCAAAGTGCTTGAATCCATTAAACTTGTATCAATCAGTCAAAAATCGACTTTAACAATGTCCTGGCTACGCGACACGCAAACCTAATTTTGCGGTTGCAATTTAAAGATTTAAAAATTTGACTGTTCGCATGCCGCAAAAAGTAACACCAAGCGGGCGGGAAGTTTTCAAGAAAATGTCCAAAACGTACGCTTGAACGAACATCCTCACGCGCCATCCGGTGAAGGAAATTGCAAAAAACAAATATATATACTTATATATATTTATATACAAGAAAAAGAAAAGTAAAATGTAAAGAAGAACATGAAATCCGTGGACCCTTCTCGAAATGACTTTCTATTTAAATGTGCCCATCGCAGCCGGAGGTGGATCGTCGAATTTTGGTATCCGAGGAGCATATGGTCGGGAAGGAATAATCATTGGACCTGGATGTCCGATTACCCACCATCTGGCGCCCTTAGAAGTGTGGCCGGCACGCGTTAGCCTTGCTCACTGCAGGTCTACCTGATCTCGCGGGGGTATGTAACACTATTAGCGAATCTCAAGGATATCAAAGTCAAGACGCGACTGCTACAATAAAGAGTCAATACATTTTAAAAAATTTTTATAAATAATTGTTACCTATGGTAAAATGTCTAAATGTATAAAATGCAATACCGTACCACAAGGTTACCTACCAAAATTAGAAAAAGTTAAAGGATATTCTATCTATTGATTACTAAATTATTAACGAATAATGAGATGCATAAAAGTGTAACAATCCATCCGTTAATATTTTTGTTCAAATCAAATTGCCTTATTTGATTCAATTAAGTAAAATACGTTGTAAAGTTCCTTGAAGTGTAATATAGTGAATAACTGAAGAAAATAAGAGAAAATGTCATTTATTTTATAGAAGTACATAATAGGCATTTTATTCATCATATTCTGTTACACCTTTGCTCCTCACTATAATTTATCGATTTGAATTCAATAAATTATTTAGAAGGCAAATTATTAAATATTTATTTATAACACTCTTCCTATGTCTGGAGAAGAATTTGAGGTTAAGAAGTATGTAACAAAATACCGTCACGATAATATCTACGCCCAGAAATTGTCATATTGAATTTCCTGTGACCTCGTACAGCCTATAGAGCACATTCTGGATTAAAAGGAATCCAACAATGCCTCAATTGTTAAAATAAGTCCAGTAGTTTAGGCTATATGATGTGACAAACTATCTCATATATGTATGTAAGTACATATATTCATAGCCTTGATATTCATTACCCTTTCTTTTGATTTTCGGATAAAAAATATAAGTATTACTAAAGTATCGATACTTTGTTCATGTTCGCATATATGCAAAGAGAAATACAACGTAAGATCATGTTACATATAATCTTATTCTAAGCAATCAAAAATGTAACAAAATAAATATATCTTACATAATATGTATAATAAGAAATATATGTATGTATATGTATACAGAAAATTTATAATGAAAAATTCACCCTCCAAAATGCATCTTTCGCAACTTCCTGCAAGATCACCGGCGTCGATATTCAGAGCTTCCTCTGTCGGACCTGTGCGATTTCCATAAAAATGAAATCAACTTGTCACCGGCTAACCAGATGAAAAATTAATCTCTCAACTTGTCAAATGAATGTCAAAAAGATTTCCCCCAGATCCCGTGATATGCATACGTCCAGGAGCTTCCCGTCGAATGCTAGTTAGAGAAGTGGCCCTTCCTGTCGCACTATGCGAGAATCGGGAACGAGCTCGTCCTGCTGTGCGGCCATCGAGGTCGGGGCCCACTTAGGAAGTCTCAAACTGAATTTTGCACCTGTTCGGCGATGGCACATGCCTAAAAATTTGCATAAGATCGGCAGAGCAAAAGATTTACGGTGACGTTTTGCGCTTTTGTTAAGGATATTCAAAGGGATGGAAAAAATTCCGGTGCTCACTCAGTGACCCAAAAGGGTTAAGCGAAAAGCGTGTCGAGGTGTTTAGTATACGGCAGAATGACAAGGTGCACTCACTTCCAACTTTTGTAGGGTCTTTTTTTTTGCCCTTTAACCACTGCTGGGGTGAAGATCGTACCAACAAAGGATTTAATGGCTCATTAGATCCCATTGTTCCGACTCGAACTCACGTAACTTATCAAAAAATATTGAAATACCAAAGAATGAAAATGTTGCTTGCAAAAAGTTGGTTAATTGTATGATTTCTAAACAGTAATATCAAGTGTTACATTATACTCGTAGGTAATGATTACATAAAACTTATTTCTGGCGAATGATATGATGATAAGATTTTTAAATAGTTTAAATAATATTTTGAGAATAAACTCCAAATCGACCTTGAGCATCTATATTGTAGGTATGTGTGTTTTCATTTTAAGGGACATGTTTTAAACATTTCTAGTAGTCCTGTGGGAACAGTTAATCTTAAAACGATCATGTACTCATTTTCTTATAAAGTTTGGGTTTACGAAACCTTAGGTATCGCTACTATAATTTGTCGTTTAACTTCAGGATATATCCATCATACGCAGGGTGATACAAAAAAACTTTTCATTTCATATGTTGGAAGACGTCTTTCTGAATCATCTTTTAGAAATGCATTCTATAATTCAACATCCTACGACCTTCTTGGTAATAAAATGATCCTAAATCATGCAATTTTACTTTCCTTGCAAAATGTGCCTATAGTGTTCTACTCGAAAACGAAAAATCAACATTCGTATTAAATCTGCAAGGTTCTTCGAGCCTTTTTTTCGTGAATCCACTACTCAAGTAGTTTTAAATCCCACGAGACATTTTGCTCACAGGAGTCAGGTCAAAGTTTATCTCAGACCAATTTCTGAAAGGAAATTAAAATAAAAACCGTTTTATCAGATAATCCTTCTTCCGCCGAGGAATTCTTGTTCCTTTTGCGAAAATTACCAAGTCCGAATGCGGGACTTGCCAAAGGCGGGATAATTCATTCCGCGGAGGTGATCGATTTGGCGCGTTTGCAGCCACTTTCAAGACAATTCGTTCCCTATCTGCTCCCATAAGCGTCAGGTCGACCGAAAAAAGGTGCACATTAAGTTAAATATTTGATCACCATCCGGTAACGTCCGATCAATTTTAAGAACCTTTCAGAAGAACCCTTTGTCGTTTTTATTTTTCTTCGATGACTCCCCTGCCAATCCAAGAAGCTCTTGAGGACGTATCTTCGGATTTTTCGGCAGCTCTGGGGCCATGATCAAAGGGCACGGAGGCACCAAATAAAGTTGCTAGCAAGCACCTTGCGAGGATCCGAATCTTATGGGTTTTCGCAAGCCGCTAATCATCCAGGGGGTTCATATAATGAAGTTAAATTGATAGTCTGCGCGAAGGTGTAATTTTGAAAACAAACACTCAATTTAGGGCGTTTGCGGTCAAGATAGGGAACTTTGATTAAGGGCGCATCTTCATCGCATTTGGCTAATTAAAGAGAAATTCGAAATTTTTGATGCGAGCAAGTTTTAGCAACAATGCTTTTTAATTTACTTGAATTTCAGTTGTATCAGTTGAATCGCCTTTTTGTCTGTACATACTATTTCTACTTGATGTTATATTTACAATTCTTCTTCATATGTGAATTGAAATTGAAAAATTAACATGATTTGGTAAATAAATATGTATGTACATATACGTACATGGCAGAACTAAAACTTTTTCAAAAAACAGAACACAGAATTATACGATTGCAATGTAATATATGTATGTATGTATATAAGAGTTCCGTATTTATGTACATCCTCAAATATATTAATTAAAAAGAAAGATAAAACTTTGCTACAAGACTGCGTAAATTGAGATGTATCTACTTTAAAATTAGCTTCTGTAAAAAATGAAAAAAAGTGAATGCATCGGTTTTTTCCCACTGCATCTCGCCTGCACGGCCAATTATCCCACAATATTTGAGACAATTAATTTGCAGACAGCAATGAGCCGTGATGGCCCCGGAGACGAGGTAAATGCCTTCGAATCACCTGAAAATGTCCCACCGTGTCATTGACTGGGGCCAGGGACCGAAAAATTCGCCTTTAGGAGGCTGTCCATTATTTTTTTTCTCAAGTCCCGAAAAATTCCTGAAAAGGCCCCGTCGACTACACGTATCACGAAGTTGTGTGAGGTACAATTGGGGAGTCCTGTCCTGAATCAAAAATTTAACGAAAATTGCCACACGCAAGTCATCCCAGGTCATTTGATACAATTTTCCACCTCATTTGCTGACGATTGGGCAACAAACGTCAGAGCCGTGTGAAAGTCAACCGCTCGGTGCCTTACTTGAAGTCTTTAAGTCTTGGACCGATTCAATTTTTGAGCAATTGGCCAGAGGAGTCCCACAGTGGCCGGGGCTGCAGTGGCCTTTCGTGCATCTCCCATGTCCTGACTGCAATAAGAACTGAAAAAAGAAATTTTTGAAAAAATCAGGACGACTGGGACTGCGTCTGGCCGGGGTGTTGCTCGTAGAACTGTGACACCTTAGCGCTCCGTGAAGGTAATCCGTTGCGCTTAGCACTTTTTAGGTCACTATGTCCGCACGGCGCGTAACTTAAGACGCCGCAATTAGGATAAGTTAAGACGCGTATCAAGTTCGCGCTGTCTGCGGAGGCCGAGATTGACGCCAAAAAAAATAAAAATAAAATAGCGGTCAAATGCGAGTGTGACTCGCGCATCTAGGGTTTGGTACCATGTATTTACATATCTACATACTATATGTATAGTGTGGAAATTGGATTGCACGAAATCGAAATTTCTTACTATGCAAATATGTAGCTTTAATGCATCAATGTACACTTTATGCTTATACATATAATTAAGTCATAACTCATATCTATTTCGTTATAATCTAATCAGTGTCTATGTGTATATACATATATACATACATAAGTAGGTTTAGATGCAAGTGCTCATAAAATTAAATTATTGAGTTTAATAGAAGTAAGTTCACTAAGTATATGTATGTACCTTCTTTGTATGACAAGCAATTTTCTACGATTAGTAACTAAACAAAAACAACTAATCAAAGTGCAATGATAGAGATGAGGTCGAAATTGTCGCATTTATCTCAGAAGGTCCATGGGAACAGGATTTCCAGGTTCGTGCAGATAAAAAGGCAGGAATTGGTCGTTGCGAGTGTAATTGACTCCAGCGCGCCCGACTGCGGAAAATAATCATCTCCGGCCGGGAGGATCCTTTCGGGACTTTGCGTACAAAAGGACCACCGCCAGGATAACAATAAAATCTACGATGATATTAAAAAACTTGAAAGGAGCCGATTTCATATTTTCCAGCAGTGGGAAATTTATGTTTATTGTTGGCGGACTTTATCCAATTTTATACGAATCACGGAAAGAAAGGGCCGCCCCTCGAGATCTGCGCACAAAGCCTGCGCATCGCCCCGGGAAGGGAATTGATATATTGGCCCTTGTTTATTGTGGCAGGGGCGTGCAACGCCTGTCAACATTGAATGTTGGTGGTCAGCCCGATTTGCGCCATCATTGTCTTCGTTTTCGGATATATCTACTTTTGAATACCGGACAGTCGTCCTTCAGGGAGTTCTCCTTTTCATTCCGCTCGAAGTGTGAAACTAAGTGGACCAAGACAAATTTTATTGCTTAATCTGTTGGGAAGATGGTCAGTAATTTTCCTTTTTATATTGAAACATATGTGAAATTCCACTTTTACCTTCCGTGAAATTATTCCATATGAGACATAAACGCAGGTCTATCAATACAGTTGAAAATTTTATTTTAAGCACAAGAAAATCAAATTCTACAATTCTCGTTATGTTAGCAATCAATTATTCTTTTATAATTCTTTTATAATGACTAACATTACAACGAAGTTATATACATATTTATGAATGCGTTTTTTAGAATATTTTTTATTTTAATTTATTTGTATTGTTTTGGCATTTAATTTCAATATATGTATGTACCTACTTTAATTTAATTTTGTAAACTAACTTCAACACATTCGAATTACAGTTTACTTTCATAATTTAAAAGCATAAACCCTCCTTTTATTTTATTTTTAACGCCGTCCTTGTCCAAGAGCACACTACTATTTACACTTTTCAACACTTCCTTATTTCCTAAGAACGCGAAATAAAAATAATTTCTTACAAATTTAATTTACCAAGCTCAGGTGGAGCGAAATATACATTACACAATTGAAACGAACGTCTAGTAATCTTCTTGCAAGCCGATGACTAAATATGCAAATCTGTTTATTAATGTAAAGAAAAAAAGCATACAACTGGCTACGATCAAAGAGATAATTAATTCTAAGAAAAAACTATTTAATCTACTTTTTATATGTATAACCAGTTTCTAAAAGCAATTTCAATCATATTTTTGTTTTTAGAGTAAGTAAATAAGTGAATATGAAATCAAGAAAAACAACTTTTCCTCCGTAGTTAGTCACTAGTCAAAAGCTATAAAAAAAATCACTTGAATGGCAATTTATTTAAGTGAAGCTATCTTTCGCCGGTGTTATCACCAGAATCGGAAACGCTTGTGATGTTTTATTTTTATGTTTATCGGCGGTAATTTTAATTATGTTTGAAATTGCAACAAGTTTAATTTTGATAAGACCCTGGCTACGACGAACAAAGCTTCAGCGTCGGCTAAAAAGAAAGGCGAGCAGTAGAATCGAAAGTTAAGTTGAATTTAAACCTGCGAGTTGTCTGGTAAATAAATTAAATCAGTGAGGAAAAATGAAATTTGAAATTTTTATTTTTTTTATATCCACGATTTTTGTGAGCAAGGTGAGTGCTTCTGTATTTTACTTACATTTAAACAAGTTTATTGTAAATTGTGTAACAATTGTGTTATAAATAAATTTAATCTTAAGGGTCAAGAAACTACATTTGCCCTAAGCGATGCCACAAAAGAATTCCTGTTGAAGCTTGTTGAGGGAGTAAGATTTATGAAGGACAGGTCTGGTGACATTGTGGAAACTGTCGAGTTCCAAATGAAATCTTTTAATGAGAGTGCAAACATGAAATTAGAAGAAGTAAACAGAAAAACTACCCAAGTACTGGACCGAATTTCAAGCAACGATGAGTACAAAAAATGCATTGATGGAGAAAGGATCCACTTGCGTATGATGATCCAGAGAGCTAGGGCTGATGTAAATCAGTGTCTTCGCAATGGAATAATCCACGCCCAAGTTCTAAGAAATTACACCATCCAACCTTTTGATAACATCAAACTAAACCACTTTGTTAAGAAATGCATTCATCAGGAAGAACAGAGTGGATGCAGTGAACAAGAGGTAGTATTATTTTTCTTATTAGAAAATAATTTTTTTATCAATAAATGTGTCCTTTTTAAATTTTAAGGCGTCTGTTGTAAAGGAAGAAGCTGAATCTGCATTTAAAAGGGTCTATGCAAACTTGTACAAGGCTGGAGGTGAAGTTGAACCTCTTGCTGAAAGAACCTCGCAATGCGTGAACATCGTAACCAGTCGCGCTACAACAGAAGCTAAAAATTTTATTGATTCAACTATGGAAAAATGTGTTGAAGCAAAGTAGTCAAATTTTGTAATCAAGTTCGTAAATAATAACAAAAATCTTTAAACATTTATATACCCTGCATTACTTGTGGGATATTATGCGATAAACAAAAAAGATAATCTGCCGCAGAAACCTCATAAAATTATACTGATTATTTTTTGCTTTAAAATAACAGCGACTAATTGTTATCCTGGCGGGTGCTACCATCTGGCACACGTCGCTTTGTACACGTGTTTTCTTGAACCTTTTCAGATCCCGAGGAAATCACCAGCAAGAAGTCTTTATTCTCCTTACTTCTTCGACTCCAAGGAAATTACGATTCTCGTCTCCTTCTCCAAACATTTTTGATATTGAAAATAAATTCGTTACAATTTTTATAAGTTTTTTTTCTTATATGTAGTTTTATCTTTTATATATCCCAACCGCACGGGAAACTTCCTCAACTCAAGGAGCGATCAAGAGAAGTTCAGGAGCACAAATCGATCAAGAAAAAAGTGTGTCTCGTGTTTAATTTCGAAGTGTAACAGATCTCGAGGGTTACGGTCTTAAGTGATAAGACCAGATGACGCCCGACGGCATATGGTCAGAATTCAGAAGGACCCTCGTCCTGAGCACAGTTTAAGGATCAAACCAATTGAGACAGATAATGCCCTTCATTTTAAAGATGAATTTTAATCGAGAACAAAACTTTTCTGTCTGCATTGACCCGTGCGCCTGTGCAACTATGCCAACCGCCAATTTTAGTGTGCAAAAAGTGATTCTGGATGGAATGGTAAATTCTTAAATTTACGTTTTTTATTTTTAACAAATTATCATGTAGGGGAAAAAAGAGGCATATCATATCATATAAAAGCGTTTAGACACCCCAAAAATATTTTTTAGAGTGCACTACGATTTGAGCCCTATCACAGCTGATAGCCGATGACATTTGGCTGATATTTTCTAGTGCCGTTTTACTCTTTCCACTTTTTTGGAAATTTATCAAATTTGTTATCGTTATTTTCAATGATTCTTTATAATTTAAATAAATTACGCAAAATTGCACAAGCAACTTACCTAAAAAATTGTTTCCCACGCAGCGGTCAGCAGCTATTCCTGCAAGCTTGCACGTGCACCTGCCCACTTTATCACTGAAAATTCTTTCATTTTTTAGAATGCACTATTTTTATTAGACCACCAATTTCTCTGCACTTAATAAATTACACTTCCAATTAAACACAAATATTTTCGTTGCTTAAAACACGAAAAATACTCATTAGCACTTGACAGCTACACATGATTTTTACTGCACTGCACTTAACAGGTTACACTGCCCCCACACTTCCCCGAAAAGGAACTTGTTGTTTTAGAGAGTCTACTTATTTTTCCAATTATTTTCTTATCGGCGATTGAAAATCTTTAAAATTATGGGTTTTATAGTTTATACTTATATAAATTATACTTCATAAATTGCCCGAATCGGTCAAGGGGGTGGCTTGGATCCGATATCTGCCGTATTTGTTGACCGCTTTGACCAAACTTAGCATACACATTGACAACTAGGGGTGAGCTATATCAGTTTCGAAAATTGATTTTCTTACCGCGGTAACTGCTGTATTTCTTAATGGTCTACAAACATTCCGTCGGAAAACTTGAAAAAAAAACTATGAGACCGATGCGACTTACAATAGCTGCGTTTTTTTGTGGTCGCTACCCGGCGCAGAACAAGTGCACCACAAATGACGCTCTACAGAACACAGTCCGAGGCATTAACCACAAAACTCCGAGAACACAAACCGAGGCATTAACTACAAGAAAAACGCTCTAGAGAACAATATCCAAGACATTAACCTCCCTAAAAGTTTACATATGCGCCACTTGTGTTCAATAGAACAACTAAGTGAACAGAATAAGAAATTCTCTCGCTGTTCGACGTAGAGAGCACAGCAGAACAGCCAAATGTATGGGCCACAAAAAAACGCAGCTAATATACATATGTAGAATATGTACAATTATTATACAAATCTTCTAAGATAAGATTTGGAATTAATTCAGTAACTTTTCAATCTACAACAGACAAGGGAACATATGTATGTATATAAGCAAGTTTTTAATAAAGAGAAACAGTCTTAATTTAATACGCACAGTTATATATTCTTTTAAACAATTTAACTAAAAATACACAACAAAAGCATTACATCTATTTCTGCGTAGGCTCGTTGCCAACAATAATGGAACTCTTCGACTTGTTCAGCTTATTTTTATCGTTTTTTCTGAAAAACGTTCCCAGACCCAGGGAGCTTCCAGACTTATTCAAGCTAGTTGTACTGGAACTTGAGATTTTATCACTTTGCGCCGATGTTCCATCTTCCGGGCTAACCTCGATCGACAGACTTTGTCGGCAGAGTTGCGAAACAGCATTCATTTTCTGTTGTTCTTTGCTGCCACGTCTCATTCTAACCTTTCGAAATTTTGAGGCCAGTGTAGAAAATCCAAACTTACTGGAGAGTTTTGCAGATTTTGATATAGTCCTCGGAAGAGAAACATATCCTCCAATATGCTCATTGTCAGCACTCCCTGATTCTATGACGCCAACACTGGCGCTCTTTGATAAAATGCAATCATCGTTACTCGATTCGCTGCCAACACTCACTTGACTAAGTCTTTTCGTCCAAACGTCCGTCTTTTCTTCCTTGAGGGAAGGCACTCGAGGAATATGACCTTTGAGGAAATCCTCCTTAGCTCTCTGCAATTTCATGGCTCGTTCTGAAATTGGTGTCTTTGGTCTTCCTCCGTCTTCCAATGGAGTCGTTGGAGCCGATGCTGATGACATCCGAGGCTCTGTGCTTGCTGATCTTGGTTTGGGAGATGGAGGTTTGCTACAGTCCAATTTTCTTGTGATTTTCGGTACTGTATTGTCTGATTTGTCTGGTGTAGAAAAACATACTTCGGTAGCTGAACTAGACAAACTTCGTCGCCATTCAAATTCAGATCTCGCACATTTAGTCCCAATTTTCTTTGCTGTATTTCCACTACCTTTTGTAAATAAACTGGTGGGTTTTTCTTTGTTTTTCCGGTAAATATGTTCTTTTTTGGGTGAAGCATCATCATGTGATATATCTTTAAGAACCAATTTATTTTGCTTGCTAAGTAGTTTCAAACTATCACAAGCAAGAGGAGGCTTATAGTCATGCTCTGGTGACTCCTTGGACTTGGATCCACTTCTCCAATGGCAAGGTATCGTTTCAACACTTGAAGATTTTAAAATTTTGTTATCCTCCCCGATCTTTTTGTCATCTATCTCAACAGCGACCAGATCTGAGCTGTGTCTAATATTCCCAGCACTTGCAGATTTCATTATTCGCTCAATACTTTCTTGATATTTTGACTTCTGTGCTTTCACGCGATGGTCTAAATTTGGTGATCTCATTATAGGTGAACATGAACCAGAACTCATTGGAGAATGATTCGTCCGTTCCGAAGTGACCTTCTGATTGTACTTAGCAATCATCATCCGAATAGACGGCGAAGGTTCCTTGGGTGGAGTAACTTTTTGATTTAACCTTTTTTGCGAATTTGGAGATTGTGGAATTGGTGGTAAATTTTTAATTGTTGGTATTTCTTTTTCATTTTTATCTGAAGCACTCGATGATTCTAAATCACGTGCTATTATTGCTTTCGTATCCCCAGAGGGATCTTCAACGGTCGTAAAAATTTTCCTCTTTGTTTTCACAAAAACATTTGCAGAACTTGAAATGTTTTCTGCTGGTGCTTCAATGAGTTGAACAAATGTTTCTGTGGGAGATATAAGAACAGGTGGATCGCTAGCCCTTTCGTGCTGCTCTATAACTTTCCCTGGCTTAATTTTTAAAACATACACCACATCATCCCCGGGAAAAATATCTTCGTTCTTTTCCTCACCTTTTTTCTCATCCTCAAAGACCTTTTTTGCTCGATTTGTTTTTCGCTTCATTCTTCGCGGTGCTTCTAAGACCACATTTGTAGTATCTTCATCACTGCTATCACTCTCAGTTTTGCTGTTTTGCCGAGATCCCATTTTTCGAAGTCTTGTCTTCTTTTTACTACCATTACTTACATTACGGCTTAGTTTTTTCGGACAAGCCTCTGATTGCGCATCAATATCAAGCACTTCGGGGGATTCCACATTTCCAGAAGATGACGAAGGAGCGGTGCCTATTAAAACTTTCGGCTGATTTACAACAATCTGAGAATGAAAGACAGTTGGAGTTGTGCTAATTATAGCTATGCTTTTGTCCACGCCATCATCCGATATAACATTAATTTCTGGAATCTTTTCCGAATGTTGCATAGTATCTAAAAACATTTTATTTTACCTTAACCATTCATTCAAAAGATTAAAAAAGCATTATCTTACCGATATACTTCAAGATAGTATTTATATTCGCCTCTAAGTTACGCATTTTTTTTCCTATGGCTTTCGATTTTTCAGAAATAATTTCCTTGCTACAAGCTCCATCTCCACTAATTGCGTCCAACTAAAAGAAAGCAATTTATTATAAATATTTTGCTTGTTAGATCACATACAAACCATGGTCATTATTTCTTGTATACATCTTTTAGTAGTTTCAAATGTTTCACGTACATTCTGACTACCGTCTTTAGTATTTCGCTCGAGCTCTGGCAGCGAATCTTTAAGTGACGAAAGAACTGAATAAACTTGTCGAATATTAGTGTAGTAGTCGGTCATTTTGTCTTGAATGTAACTCTTTAAAGTATTCACATTTGCTAAGGTTTTTGACGATAGGTGACTATATTTATGTCCTCCGTGGAAGATCGGTTTGCTTTCCCCGGAATTACTGTAAAAATTTTGTATATGCACGTTATGAATGCAATTACTTGCCGCTTATATCATTTTTAATTTTCAATAATAAACAAATCTTGCGCAATTTAATGATCTTGTTATTAATCTAGTTGATGAATTTTTTTAAAAAAAAATTTTCACTTACCACATTTCTTGGCAAGGAACTTCATACTTGTAGACTGGTGTTTGTTGTTCAATTATGGGAATAGCAGCAACCAATGGTGCAGCAGTTTCGACAATATCATCTTCGACTTCAACAATTACAGCTTCTGGTTCATCCAAATGTTCCTTTCCCAAATCTGAAGACAGGCGTCTCTCGCTAATCTCGCTCGTGTCTTTTAATTCGTCCATGTCATTTAGTGAAAGACTTGATGGTTGATGAGATATAGAAGGCACCGAAGGATGCGGAGAAATACTATCCAAAGACAATGATCGTCCAAGTGTTGGCGAATTTTCATCTGTTTATTTTCATTGTTATTTTAATTTGTTTTTATTTTATAGAAGATTCTCACGTGATTTAGTATCTTGCGTTGCATTTCCAACATCCAATGGTCGATACCCAGGATGTAAAAGTGCAAATGTGGAAGATTCTGGACCAATACCCCTTGCTTTCTCCCATTCGTAAAGTTTTCTGGTAAATTTTCTTGAGATTCCTTCAAATTTCATAACACCGGCAGATGTCTGAACTTCAATTTCCTTTACACGAGGATCAGCTACGATTGCTTTTAGTTTGGAAAGCCTGTACAAAAATTCACATAATAGGTTTCGACAAAAAAATGCATAATTTATTTCAATTACTTCTCAGACTTGTCTTTCTCATGCAATTTAATTTTATCGCGTTCAGGCCGCTGCTTCTCCCGATCACTTCGATCATCGTCTTTCGATTTTTTTAATCCATCAAGTTTCGATGAATTGCTAGATTTACCACTCTGCCGTTTAAGGGAGTCCTGGCTGTTGTAGGGCGGCACCATGTTTGATTCCTTCATTTTTTTCCATTGTTCTATAATTTAAAATTTTTAATAATTTTCAAAGCTGGAAAAAATTATGGATATGATACCTAATTTCTTCTGAAAATCTTCAGGAAGAGCCTTTTGATCTGGAAGTGGTCGAAGTCCTTGTCCTTCTAATTTCAGTTGTCCTGTTTTCCATAAATTCCAATCTATTTTCTTAGATTCGCTCTCTTTTGTTGGTGATATTTGAGGATCCTTTAAATTTGATATTGAGGTTTGCTTCTAAATTTGATGCAACCGATTTTATAGAAATATAAATTTGAATTAGTATATACGTTGATAATTAATTAATTACCTTAACTCGCCACTTATGAAGTTTTTTCTTAAAGTCTGCTGAAAGATTCTCCTCCAGTAACTTTGGTGGAATATTTCTGTTCGTCGGCAATACATCTTCTTTCGACAAAAGTTGGTATGCTTGAATATGAAAAATTTTGGTTAAAAACGCGTATTACTTCCAAAATATAAATTTTACCACAAGTTGTGGATGCAGCACATGCAGATCGAATCTTTTCCCACTCTTGCCGCTTCGTCTCAAACTCTTCCTTAAGTTTTTCTCGCAGCTCAAAATACTTCTCATTAACTTCATCTTGCTGCTGCTGCAAACTTGATTTCGGTGAAAGTTTTCTAAGTGGTGTTGTTGGCTCCGAAAAATCACCGCTGGAAAAATCTTCACTTTCTGTAATTTTAGTATATAATTTTAACTTATGTCTTGCTTTTTATCAAAAATGGTTATATACCAAATTCTCCAAAAAATTCGGAATGGCGAGATGGGCTGCTGGGAACTGATGAATTTCCCGGCGTAAGGGGTTTTTTCAGTTTGAAATACCTATTCGGACTTTTTAGGAAAACCGTTGGCGAATAAGAAAGATCTTGAAATTCCGCGTCACTAGAATCCTAATTATTAACTATTTTAATAGTTTTTCCTATTTTACTAATAATGGTACAAGCTTACCTGCCGCGTACTCAAATTAAGGGGGCTGGGCGGCTGTCTGTGAATAGTATAGTGCGCCTTAAGATCAACTGGAACATCTTCAGGAAGTGATTCAAAATCAGATAACATTCGACTTTTTCTGGAGCTCTTTGTGTGGCACTTTGGAGTTTTCTGATCGCTCTCATCTGCACCTAAATCAGGTATGGGACCACTAGGGGAGCTTGGCAGACTACCACTTTCCTGATCCTGAGGGCTTGATGAAATATTTTTCTGGTTTGGTGTCATATGCCCATCATTTCGATCCTTTAAGTAAATGTTTTTAAGTTCTAATTTTATAACCAAATCATTTGTCGATAAAATACAATTGTTGCTTTAATATAAATTACTGAATTTTTAGTCAAATTGTAACATAATTCAGCTATTCAGCTATTGTACCGACTAACAAGATTCAGCTTCAGTTTGCCTTTCTCAGCACATTACCTCCATATTACTAATTGTGTCTATCGATCCACAAGGACTAGCGTCACGACTTCCGATGCTGCCACTTGATTTAATACTGCGAGATCGTGCCTTATTTTTAAAGGAGCCACGATGAGTTTGAATAATGTCCTTAACCTTTTTCCATGGTGTCCGTGTTTTACTCTTTAAAATTGGCGTTACTGATGTAAATGCTTAGTTTAACTTTAATTATTACCTGCTGTCCAGTAGGTCCTATTATCGAATCGCCATCCAATGATCGACTTCGGCGTGTTTGTTCGTCGATTGTTCTCGAATCACAACGAGAATCACTTTTCGATGAATCTCTGTGGATTCCTGAAATTCAAAAATTCGTTGCTTTTTTTCATTTAAAATACCTCCAGATTACGCCATGTACGCACCAGCCGCATGCCCGAAAATATATTTAAACATGAATGCCAAAAAATTATCTTTCAAGTAAAAAAAACAATTTTCTGGTTTTTATATCAATTTAAAGATCTCCGCCTCTAAAAAAACACCCTTTATAAGTGTACTAAATTTCAGCGTAAAAGTCCTAATAGTAGGTATCTGAATAAAGTTATTACATATTATTACATATGACATATGGATGGACGGAGGAACAGACGAAGCTACTTTGATTAGGGTACGTAACTTAAGTTTAGAATGTTTTAAGTATGCAATTGAATTTTCATTGGCATTCTGAGAAATGTGATTAAATCAGGTACATAAACTGCTGATTTATATCTTTGAAACTTCCTTCTCAGAATGATCTCCAAGAATCCGTACATAAATTTTCTGGTTCATGGTATTTTTCCAGTATTTCGAGTCGGCTCATAAAATTTGCCATAAATAAGAATCAACGCGCTCATGTTTCGACTTTTCCTGAATTTTTTAGTTTTTCATATATCTTTTTTTTTTCAGGGAAGTATCTCCTTGCCAAATTTGCAGCATGCAAATTTTCATCGAAAATCAAAGCCTCGAGGCACGCTGTAAACACAATAAGTGAGGCGTTAAGGATAGGCAAATAATAATAAATTTCGTCCAGCTAGAGATGTTTGCTTACAACAAATTTTATGGGGCCGTCCACGCCCGTCCACGTTCGACGGTTAATCGTAAATTGGCAATTTCAAATGAATTTCGCAGTGAGTGAGTGGCTTTTGATCCCCTGAAAGATTGCACGCCTGCTGGCTTCTTTAGCCGGATTATTACAGAATTTGACGCCTGCCGACGCGAATGAACAATACTTGACTCAGCGGGCTATTCTTGACCAAACGGGCTATTCTTATCGGCGATAATAATAAACATTTGGAATGGAACTTTCGCCGCGGTGATAATTCATTCAGATTTAAAATATTGAGAGATGACTTTGTTTATAATCCGTGGAAATCTGTTAAAAAAATTTATATGTATTGCAGTATGGCTTCTGTCGTGCGCCAGTCCAAAATTCATGTTTCTCTGTAGGTATCGAGTTCTAGGAAGTTGTAGTCCGAGGCCAAAAACTATTTGGGCTAGAAAACGATGAGGGTTCGGTATAAATATACATTTTGAGATTTATTACCGTGGCCAGCACACTTCTATCTGCCGAAACTCGAACACCACCGGAGAGGCCCAGACTGCTTCCAGCCTCGAAAGCAAAATATTATTTCTTCCTGTAGGAGCACGGGCACGTAAAACAATCCCTCGACCGGTGCATTCGCTGCAACGCATCCATTCGCGGTTTATTCTCAATTTGGACGTAACTAAAAAAATTTGATTGCGTGCGTCTGTCGAGCTTTCTGCGCTCCGGGCTCAGTCTGACGGTGGTCTGCTTCTCTACTTTAAATTTAGAAACTATTCGGATAATTATTTCCACACTTTCCATCTTAGAAAACCTTTCTGTGCCCGATGAAAACTTGGGAAGAAATATATATGTATATATTTTTTTTTTTCATTCGGGAAAATCTGCCTTCTGGCCAGCGTTTGAATTGATATATGCTCCTCTGTGCAGACAGACACGCTTGAGAGCTTTTCAACTAATTGTAAGTGTTTCTTGAGAAGTCCCATTTCTGCCAAAAAGAAAATATGTTTTCGGAGACCTTGATTGTCGAACTCTCTTACCATGTAGAAAAAATAAATTGCGGCACTTGAGATTTTTGCGTAATCCACAAAATGTATTATTTCACATTTTGAGGATCAGAAATTTGCTGTCGGATCTTAAGGTCAGCCTTGTGACGAGGCCATTCATATGGTGTCCAATTTTTTAATTGAGATTTCGCTATGAATAATATCAAGAAGAATCAAGAAGTGAGATCAACCGAAATCACCTGTTGAACATGATCGTATAAATAGCCACGACGACAAGATTAAGTATTATGACGTCACGTATTTTTTAATATCGCTTTTATTGCGATGTGAACGTCCAGACTTTGTGACTCTAATGAACTACTATAGGAACGAATTATTTTTATTAATTCGAAATGGCCAGTTCAAAAAACGGAAACCATTCTTTCTTTTAGTGTATATAATAAAAAATGGCAGAATTAAGAGTTTTGTGTAGGATATTTAGATGATTTTTATATATATTTTTATAGTTATGCATACTTGGCGAATTTTCGATAAAGTAGCGTAATAATATATTTTATATGATTTCTACTAATAAAATTATTTCTAACATTTTTTGTCGATACAAAACTACGTTCAAACTATAAACGAAGTGATTAAAATCGTAATTTTCGTCAGCGAATCTGAAATCCCCAACATCCCTATTTTAATATAAATAACCTTGGTGATCCTTGATCACAAAAACGAAGTGAAGAATTTTTTCTAACAAATTTTTATTCCTTGACCTCTGAAGTAAGAATGTGATTAAATCAGGTACATAAAAAGAATGTGATATGACTATGTGGTTCTAATTTTTAAAAACCCATTATAAAAATAACTAAGTACACGAAATAAAGGAGGAAATCTCGGTACGTTTCCTTAAAGCAAGTGGTCAAGGGTCCAAAATAGACATCCATACGCAGCCATACAGCCGACTTAAAAGGAAGACATACAATCTAAATTTAGAAATGAAAATCTGCAATTGGGTATTTTGGTGTTTACTTTTAAATTTACACACTGTTTTTTCCCTCTATTTTTTCATTTTCATTTTTGAATATCTTGTCTCGAATATATTCCGGCGTGAAGCGATTTTTATTGCATCTATAATGAAGCCTAACAGTGAGAAGCATTTCCACATGGAAATGCTAGGCGAAAATTAATTTCTATTTCTGACCACTATGGCTCATTTCTGTCGGAGTGGGCTCTTCCTCGTGGCTATAGAAATTTTAGTCAATAGCGGTGTGATGGAGCATCATCGCCGGCACATGTAAATTTTTACCATTCCTAAAATATTTATAGACAAAATGTCTGTGGCATATTAATTTTATGCAATACCAGCACCAAGAAACTTCTATGGACATATTATAGAAGTGCGTCGCAGTCAGACGCGTCGGTGCGGCGCGTCGAAATGCACATGCCGGGTAAACGTTTCATTAATTTAGTGCGCTAATTCTTCAGTGGCAGAACGAATGTGACCCGGCTGCGAAAAGATAGTCGGTCCCCGTAAATTCTTCTGTGAAATGGGAAGGAACTGAATAAATCTTTGCAAACCATTTTCACAGCTTATTTCTGATTTATTAATGAATATCAACTTAAAAAAGTTTTCATTATTTATGTTTAAATAGATTATATAAAAAAACTGTCTGCATTCATGACTTCTTATTTACGCAAATGCTTAAGCATATACATAGTAATTAGATTTAAATTTTTTCTGACTCTTTACCATTTTAAATTAAAATAGCGTAGTTGAAAGATGGACTTATGTTTTTGAAAGGCTTAAATACATACATTTGAAGTTAATCTAAGTCTTGTAACACGGAATGCAAGTGAGGGATATCACATAAAAATGCTGTTTATTTTGTAAAAGAATTCTGTCCACATAAAAGCCATAAAAGCGAAGTGCCTATAAAATTTTATTTAAAATTTGTTTAGAAAACCATTTCGATCAGATTGTTTCTATACACAAATTCCAAATTCTTGTATAATTTTGAATCTCTTAATAATCAGCACAATGCTTAACAATTTTACAATTGAGTAAGCAAAAATTTCCCAATACTGCGTGTGAGCCGAAAATAGCCCCAAATATTTTATATATCTACGCTTAAAAGATTTGTTTTGGTTAACTATACAATAGAACACGCTCGGTTCGTCCGTTAAAATTGTTTGCGTCTATAAAAATTTCTTGAATTATCATAGATCTACATATGTATATCGAAACGTTGTTTTTAGCAAATGTCTACGAAAAAAAAAGTAAATAACTTAAAGTAGGACTTACGCTGTATTTCCTCAGGAGCTCCAACATCTTCGATGGAACTAGCTGAGCTGATGGTGCCTGGTGTTGGTGGTACTGATCCCCCACTTAAAAGATGGCCCGAAGATGAACTTAGAACACTATCGGCCGAACTGGCGGTGCAGGGAACAGATGGTACTCGTAAATATCTGTGGGATCAACAAATATATATTGGATAGGAATATTATCACCGTCACGGGATTCCGTAGAACACCCACCTGGCAACTTCGTTATTAATAGGCGTTAAACCAATTCCCGAGTCGGAACTTTTCCCTTCGGTCAATGCTGGAACGTTGGCGCGCTCCCACTTGAAGGCAGCCTTCACTTTCGTCCACTTCGACACTTTTCCTTTGCTTTCTGTAAATGCACTTTGACGACGCACCGGGGCTGGTTTTGCATCTTTCTCAGATAGTGAATGAACATCTTCGGCAATAACAGATTTGCTTCGTTCACGTTGCCTAAAATTGCAAATTTATCAAAAAAAATTTATTCTTAAAATTATATTGATTAGTGTTTGAGAAGCGACCCCACTAATTCATCCTATTTTTAGAATCCCTAACGAAACAAATCTTCCACCAGAAATTTTTAAATGTTTCCATTTATTTGAAAATTTTATAGCATTAAAAAGAAACCGTGTTGAGTGGGAAACGTACCTACCAAAAACCAAACAGTAATATACATTCTCTGACTAATTTTCTAACTTTGTCTAAAATATCTAAATACTTATTTTTGAAGCAGCGTATAACATTCTTAACTAGATCAAGATTAGATTATAAAAATATCTGTTTTTCGATGAACGATTATTGCAGAAACAAAGTTGTATATTATTAAACAATATATGTACATCTACATACAGAAAAACATTGTAAACAATTTTAAGAACATTTTACACACTTTTCTGGTTTAAAAATTGATTCAAATATATACATAGATGTACATGTTATAAAATTTTATATATACATTAATGAAAAACTTAAATATTTCATGACATGGCCAAAATGATGAATTTGTACTACATATAAAAACCAAAGAAACCACACCAATGGTTTAATCCGCAAAAAGGCAAAATGAAGAAAATGTTTTTCAAGCAATTCACGCCGGGAATTTGCAGAAAGTGCAAAAAGCACCTCACTGTCTTGACGCCAGTTTATCTTATTCGATTTTCTATAAACAAAAGTATACAGATAACAAATGGCATTCTCGCTTGGGTTTCTGCAATAAACGTTAAAATACAAAGATAAATCACCTTTTAGCACTGCTTCGTTTTGTTGATGCACTGTTTCCTGCAGCGAGAATTGTGCTTAGTAAAGACACTTGGTTTTCCAGATCCAATTCCGCATCGGAAATTTCGCCCTCATTCAGCAATTCCACTGGATCCTTTTTGAGGGAAAGAAATTTGTATTCAGAAACCTTTGAAGACAACTTTTCTATGAAAACAATTTAAAAGAAGTAGTTTTAAATGTTTGTTTTTTTTTATCCCGTCTACTTTCTGAGAAATATAGAATTACAATTTATATTTTAGCCGCTTTTGAAAAATCTTTAAAAAGCAATGGATTGTCACCGGAGGTTGTACCTAATAAAAGCTTGTACCCTTATCTACGGATACAAAATACTAATAAATCTAATAATGCAAGAACAATTTTTTTGATGACCGTGAGATTTATCATACATTCATAATACATTTTTAGTTAAGTAATTGCACTCTTAGTTAAAACATTTTACCAAAAATATGCACTATGGACAGTTAGTAATTGACTGAAAACAGAATTCAATAGTATCTATAAAGGTGGATCTAAAATATGAATTGACTGAACAAACCTTTTTCTGCAATTTCTTAAGCTCACAAAGCGTCCTAACATCCCTGAGGTACCTTCTCATTTGGTAGTTCTGCTCCTGAATAGTGAGCATTTGGTCGAGGAGTCCGTGCAACCTATTCAATTGCTCAAATGCGTCATAAGTGACCAAGGCGGCTGAAATTGAAGGACCTGTTCTGTTCAGGAGTGGCATAATATAATTATCGCATTCCTCCTTCAGCAGCTCACAATCTGATTTTTCCGATGTTTTTACATTTTCGAAGTTATCACAGCCACCAGAAGTGGGATTTGGCACTGATCTTTCACTCTCACTTTTAATTTTCTTACAGTCCATAGCAATTGTTTCGTTCAAATTCTTAAGAAAAGCCGCCTCGCGGTCTTTGTAATCGAAGAGCCGCCGAAAAGCTTCAGGTAAAATTGGCTGACCACTACCACTCGCCCCCTTTTGTTGATGCTCATGAGCAGGTGCCGCAAGATTATCACGTAGATCCGATATTTTTTTCCGTGAAGTTTTTTCTTTATCCATCCTCCTCGTTTATTCGAACATTGCGAAAATTTTATTTGGTCCTTTAGATTCCGTTTCTTTTTCTATCTATTTATTTTCTGAATGTTCTCATTATTATTTTTTATTTATTTATTTTTTTTTTTTGCAAAAACGAAACATTGACCGGAATGCAAAACACACGAAGGTGTGTACCCGTCGTCCACCTTACACTTTGGCAAGCTTCTTCGTATTTTAAATTTACTAATTGACCCACTGAGGAGAATTCTATTTTACTCACCAATCACATTGGCACGGAAAGGAACCGAATCGGGTGCGACTTCTTCAAAAATAGACCCGATCTTCAATGGATCGCAAAGGTAGCACATGCAATAACCCGTCAACTTTCGGCGGTCTTATTCCATTGAAGAAGCACTTTTATAATCTCACGTCTTTCGTCGTCCGTTGTATTTTTAACCCGTGCAGAATGCGTCGTTTCAAAATAGCACCATAGTGCGTCCGAAGTGCGTTGCACCAATGATTAATTGGAGTTCAATCGGATTAGTACCTTTTATCGCAGGGCGTCGAACAAGCAATACCAATTATTGGAAGACGAATCCGCTTAAGTGATACACGATTGCATTCACCTTTTATTTTTCAAAGAAAAAGACACAACTTGGGCGCAAGCCACCAACACGTAAACTTATAAAATCGAACGAATATTCTTTTTATAGCCTCATCGCAAGACGACCGCGCAGATTTCTGTTCAGGTCTATCTGTTCTGGCTCCGGGAAAAGTTCTCATCGAACCGACCGACGAATCCCAACTTTCTGGTTTCTGTACAACGACGCTCCACTGCCAGAACCATCTAGCTCCACAATTCCGGGTGAACTAACTTCTATAGAGAAAATTTCTCTGATTTCTTAGAATTTTGAAAATTTCTCGGATCGAACGCCTGAAATCGTTCTACGAACCGAATATTCGACTTCTATCTGTTTACTTCGAATGGCACGAACTCTCTCTAGATTTTCGCAACACGTCCATGGCGGTCAATGGGGCTACCATCGAAGTTTGAAGATCTCGATCTTCCCTCGGGACTATGCATCTTAAATACATAAACTTACTGTATGTACATATTTCTCCAATATGAAAACAAGCGCTCTGGCTATGCTCGAAACGCTGAATAAAGCAAATTTAGACAAAAATGCGTTCTTACACTGACTGATCTTATGCTCCTTGAATAATTACATACTTAAAAAAAATTCGTTGGCGAAACTTTTGTTTACAATTTTGCGAGGTGAGGTGGAGCTGCTGATTTGGATGATTTGAATCAAGATGCTGGCTGGCATGAGAACTTCTCAGAAAGTAGTGGCCAGATTGATTACAAATTAAAAAGGAAAATAAACTCACTAAGCAGGCCAAGTGTGCGATCGATTTTAGCCACGGCCTTTCCGATTGATATATCAAACGTGACCTATGCGAGGATCGGGGATGAGACAAACTTTCAGCACTGTTTAAAAATATTTATTTAACGTTGAAAACGTTTAGAGGGACGTTATCGGTGCTGTTCAAAAGCGTGTGCCGTCAAGAGTGAGAATAAGGATAGAAGCTTGGAAACTAAGAGCTAAGAGTATATAAAAAAAATTTTTTGTAATTTTCCTACTTTATTGCAATGCTAGTGTTGAAGTTAGTATGAAATGAAGCCCTCGAAAAAAAGCAGTATGTACAGCATAAAAAAAGGGAACGTTTTAGGATTACGAATTTTGCATAAGATAAAACTTCCGGTTAACAATTCAACTGAATAGTTAAACTTCTGTTAAAGTTTATTTGGTTGACATTTCAGAGTAAATAGAGATCTAATTGAAAACAAAAACAATATATTTGTGTGCATAAATATAAAAATGGTCCAATGCAAGCTTCGATTTCACGTAGACGCTCGTACCTACTTACTTTTGCTTAATTTCAGTTATTTTGAATTGCGTTTCGTAAGCAAGTGAAAGTGCAACTTAGACTGGCGGTAATCAATTAAATTAAAGAAATAAAATTAATGCCACGCGAATGTTATACGCGGTCATTTGCTATTTCTAAATTCTTCTTTTCCTTAAATGGTCGCGAATTAATGCATTTTCCCAATTTTTAGAAATTTAATTCCTACTATATAAATCTCTTAATGATTCAGTTTCTTATTTTATTAAAAATCTCATTTAATGATTTCAATTTCAGGTATTTTCATTTCACAGGTATTTCGCTTTTGTCCAAGAAATTTGCGGAAGTAAGAATTTGACCATTTATGTAGATTATCTTAGGCTTTACAAGAGCTGTTTGTAACGTAAATCGTAAAAAAATTGTTACTTACCTTATAAATAATTGAATATTCACTAATTAAAATTGGCAGTCGCAAAAACGTATGTTTGGATAAATTCACCGCTTCGAAATGAAATTGTACGTCAGTTGTGGAACGAGTGGAACGCGTTACTTCATCAGCAATTTTGACATTTAATTTTGAGGTTAGTTTTCTAAGAAACGATTGAAGCGAAAGAATTTGGTCTAAGATGCTTCCGGTAATTTCATCAATTAGAACTCGGGGAGTTAGCCAAATTGCAGCTTCCTACCTGCGCGGATTGCACACAACAGCCTCCTGCGATGCGGCTAGAAAGGGTTACCGAGAGAAGGCACGAGCGAAGAAGGTTAAAGTTGAAGTGAAGAAAGTCGGATTCATTCCGCACAATCAACGGAACAAGGACAAGTTGGTGCTCCATAAAATGCACAGGGATATTTAAAACTCGTCTTCTTTGTTTATAGGCTTAATCTAAACAGAGTTGACAAGCATGTCGACGACTCGTGGAAGGCTATTCCCACGGACAATGTTTATGTCGGGAAGTACTACCGATGGACAGTTTACACGGTCCAGGAGGCGATACAGTGCCACCGGGAGACCCACCACCCGACAATGTACAACGTCCCGAATGCCCCGCTCAACGTGGAAATAGAGCTTAATATGCAGGCCGAGAAATCGACCAGATTCTTGGACAATTTCAATCGCATAGCACCGGTTCCGCACAAGTTCGATCATGGCCAGGAGAGAAAAATTCTCGTTTTCACGAAAAACCAGGAGCAGATCCAAGTGGCCCGAGATGCGGGGGCCGAGCTCGTTGGCGGAGTCGAGCTAATTAAAGACATCCAAAACGGAGATCTGCTAGTAACTGACTATCAGTATATAATAGCCCATCCGAACATCCTCCCCGAATTGGTTTCGTTGAGGGGCTTGCTGAAACGAAGGTTCCCAAATCCTAAAAATGGTACCCTTGGCCCAAATCTTCTCGAGATGGTCACGCAGTTCAGCAACGGCATCAGCTATTCGGCGCAGAAGGACGAATATCAGAAGAATTTTGGGCTTATATCAACCTCTATTGGAACGGTAAGATAAATTTTATTGAGTAGTCTCGAATTTTTTTAATCTTATCATTAGTAAATCTTTAAATTTTTCTTCGAAATCAGGTTTTTGTAATTTTGTTTAAATAACTACTGTTTTTAATGTACAACCTTCTAAAAAACAAAAATTTCAAAACAAAAGTTTGAACATTTATCACTATTACAATTATCAACTTGATAAGAAAATATATAAGAAATGATATTTCGATTTTTAGTTGGATATGGATGCGCAACATCTTGAGGAGAATTTGGTTTCTCTTATTAAAGATGTGAACTCCGTTAGACCGAAGAGAGAGGGAAAATTCATCACCAGAGTTCTACTTAAAAGCCCCCCAAGTGGAGAGCAGCTGAAGATAGATCCTTTTGTGTATATAGCCGAGGAGTACGTAAATAATAAGACAAAGGAAAATGTTGAAGCCAATGAGGAGAGACAAGAAGCTGTAAATTAATTTGAAATTGACGAAATATTATAGTAATCCTACAAATTGTTTAAAAATTTTTAATTCGTATTTTTTCAAACCTAATGACATTATTTCCACATACATATGTATTTCCAAAAATCAGGGACAATCAATTTTAAAATTACAACTGCTTAAGATAAAATTGTAGACAATGTTTGAAAAGATTTTCGTTTATTTACAACGGTCTTATTCTAACATAGTATACTTTAGTATAAATTACTATCATATTTTTTGCGCTAAAACTGCACTTCTGTGATGCGCCTCCATTTCTAATTGTCTCAGTCTTGCGTAACCAGCACTTCCCAGAAGGACTACAAAATTTGATGTCCACCAGAGGAATGATTTTACTTCTTGGTACCATTGCGTTGCAATCACAGTTTGAGCGCAAGCTTTTGCAGTCCCCGAAATGTTGTGCGTTAGAGGAGAAGTTACCTGGAAATAATTTTTATAAGTCTCGTCAATAAAATCTGAATTGAATTTATTCGTTATCGTAGATCAGAGCTGAAAATAGTTCAGCTGCATTCAAGCAACACTCTATTAGGAGCCTTATTAGGGTTCAGAAAAGCGCTGAATTCGCGTAAACAATAAATTTATACATACTTTTATTTGCAACGCTGTTACAAATCCAATGGAAAAGCCACAAAGCCCTCCGATTGTCATGAACATCCAGAACCAAGGTTCGAACAAATTCTTGTAGTGGACTATTTCACTAAATTCTCCATTGATCAGGATAAGTGGCAAGAATAAAATAACTGAGTAGAAATTGTTATAGTAGCTGAGTAGAAGGATCTCGTCGTTGACCAGTGGAAGCGTCTTTTTTGTGTAAATTGAGAACAAGGATAAGCTAAGTGATCCGAGCACTCCGTATATTGTGCCTTTCCAGGAGAAGGAATCTTTAAAAAAGTGATATTTACCAAAATTACCGAAAAACTACTATCATAAAATTCCATTCAAGCTGTTATAGCCGAATTGCCTGAGAAAAGTTCTTATAAGAGAAATTATATGCAATTCAACTATAAAAGATAAATCGATAAGGTGTTTGAGGATTTAAAGTCCTACCAGTCAAACTCTCTTGGTCTACACCCAGCCAAAAACCTAGAATAATAACACCGCAGCAGACGCAGCACTTCCAGCTGGTTTTCTGCCCGAGGAGCAAGTAAGTCGCCACGACGTTGAAGACAGTCGTTAGAGACCTCCCGACGTAGTAAAACGCGACTCCGACATACTTCAGGCAGAGGTTATTCGTCGCTATCATCGCCGTTGAGAGGATAGCGACTGGGATGACCTGGAATCGAATAGTCGTTTAAGAGACTAGCCAACAGGGAAGCGGCTCAAAATAGCAAACCTTCCGAAATGTGTCGCCATCCAGAGGAGATCCATCGGGGAATCGAATGAAGTGGAAATGTTTGGACAGAACGCTCATGGAGAAGCATATCGCCGTCGAGACGACGCACTGGTACCAGGTCACGAATAAGGGGGCGTCGAGGTTCACCTCGGAGCTGCTCAACAGAGCTTTATTCACGAAGACGGTGGTGATGGACACAATCCTGCAAAAGAAATTTTCAGCGCCGGCTGGATAACTAATTCAAATTGCTTACCAATAGATCGAAACGACGGCAAGGATCCGCGTGTATTTGTGTAGGAGCGTCGGTTCTCCCAGGGGCTTATACATCTTTCCAAATAAAAAATTGTAGACCCATCCGCCTTGGGGTTTTATTTGTTTACAATCTACAACGAGACGGTTATCGGTTGACGTGTGATCGGATTGACATTTTTCCTAAACTGGAAAGTGGTGAAATTCTTGAGACAAAAACTGTTACTTTGGGGTGAAAACTATTTAAAAATTTTAAAGAATATTGGGTCGGGATGGTTTTGCTTTAAACATTAGGGGCGACATTAAGCAACCGTAAGTTTTCAATTGTATTCCACATTTTTCTGACTCCATTAAAGTAAGAATTAAAATCCCTAATGGGCAATTCAGCTTAAACAAAGCACGTGCTGAATTGAACAGTCGGCCCTGGAAATTGATCCTTACAAATTCACAGTGAATTTTTCTTAGTAATTGTCTAACGAAATTGAGTATATTTTCTTTATTTATTAATTTAAGAAAATAAGTTGACAGAAATATAAAACAGGAGAAGGGTAAAAAATGTTTTTGACCAATGAAAAAATTGTTTTTTTATTAGTTATCTTTTCTATGTACCATAAATTCATTGTGACTTTTATTATTCTGCCACGACTCGATTGCCTTGTTTACAATGAGATCGTCTTGATCTTCTTTTTTCTAAAGTAAACAAATATAAATTCCATTAACCATTCAAATAGTAGAAAATACCTTTTCAATAATATCCTGCACCTCCTGAGACGTTGTACATCGCATTATGCTCATTCTGAGTGTCTTAAGCGAGACCAAGAGAACGAAAACAACAATTTTCCTTGAGCCTCCGCAAATTTTGTCCCAGATCCGCATCAAAGCCGGGTCACTTATCATCCCTGCGAAACAGGACGTGTACCACTTTTCCATGGGAAGGTTTTGGAGGATATTGTGGGACTCAAGGTGCCTAAAAACAAAAATGCAAATTTATTCTGAAAGTGATATTCAAGTTGTTAAAGTACTTGTGCAGAAGAGTGTCCTCTTTTTCGAGCAGAGTGAACGTTAACTCTTTTAATTTTGGGAAATCTGTTTGAATTTCCTTTGTAAACTCATAGAAACCTTTGGCTATCCAGTAAATCTCAGTGTGATTGTCCAACACCCGCAGCAGGGCATCAGCAATGCTGACAAAGTGACTGTCTTCCTGCGGAAAAGGATTTAATTTTAAGAGCCGCGCTTAGTGGTTCGGACGATGTTACATTCACGTTGGTGTCGGGGTGAAGTCTCTTATTCTCCAGCAGCCACATAACGTAAAACATTCGAGCCGTTGGACTGTTCTCGTCAACGTACCGCATAACTTTCACCGCTCGTTTAGTGTCCTCGAAAACGGCACACCTCTGCTCCATGACGTACTCCCTGGAGTCGGGGTACGTTGGCAGAACTCCTGGGAAATGGTTTAAAAATATTTTCTATATATCAAGCAGTTGAATCAGGTACATACCTAAAATAAGATTCCATAGGAGACTTCGCTGAGCTGATGGCACAGTAAAGCTGAGGCAGAACTGTTTTAGTTTTATCCTATTAAGAGGCTTATCCTTTAGTAAAATATTCAAAGATTTCTTCTCTTCAACGCTCCGGCAGCCGACCTTTTCGTAATATGTTGAGCGAAAATTTCGCTCATCAGTTGCCATGATCTTGACAGATTGCGACTGTAATGTAAACAAACCTTTCTTATTGGAATGTAAACAGATTGGAAATCAGCTGATCAGTGTCCAAAATGGCATTACCATTTTTGGGGTGAAAATCGTTCCTATGTCATCACGTCCACCGGAAATAGAAAGTATTCTTAAAGTATTATTTGTATTAAGAAATTTTTATCTAAGGTGCTTTGAATTTGAATGTCAAACGCAAATATTGTCTTTTGTTTAAAAGTAGCTTACTAGTTAGCTTATAAAGAAATATTTTTCACGCTCTCCATCTGTCATTGTGACATTATAATTTTGTTATTTTGGAGGTGTTTATATACCCCAAATGTTGGAAAAATTACAAAGTCGCGGAAATTTGTCGATAATTTGGTAATTCATGGCAAATTGGACAAATCGAGCCCCAGCGGGGAGTAGCAATCGTCGTAAATGGAATCTTGAAGGTGAGAAATTACCATAAAGGGAAATAAATGCGGCCACATTTTGCAATTAATACGTAATCCCCAAATTCCAGACCGGGCCTCCCTGAACAATTTAAAATATCACTTCGCGGCCGATGGGTGCTCTGACGTGCAGTACGATTTAGCGAGACAGCTATTAGAAAACAATTCAGGTAGTATGGGGCAAATTTTTGTCATCCAATCCCCAATTTCATTAAATTTTTACACAGAACTCGAGGAGGATGAATCGCATATTCAAGGAGTGCATTGGCTGCTTTGTGCGGCGAAACAGGGCCACGAAGAGGCTCTTGGCATGCTCCGGGAATGCTACAAAAACAAAAGAGGAATAACAGAATCGAATGAAGTTGAAGTTCAGGCCTGCTTATCCATGTCGCCGGAGGAGAGGGCTGCTAGGAAGGCGGCAAGGGAGCTGTTTGCGTGTCTCTCGAACGGCGGGGAGCATATAACACCTGCGCAGCTCGAGAGAAAAATGAGGGAGATCTACAACATCCAGAAGAGGAGACGACGACGAAATGAGGAGTCCGAACCGGAAGAGATTAAAACAAACGGACACATGTATCCCTCCCCGAACTATTCCCGCAGCCACATGGACGTCTCTGAGCGGAATGTAATCACAGAAGCTAATTTAGTCACGGCAGCTGTTAACTACTCCCACGGAAGATTGCCCTCGGTCAACGAGGTTTTAACACTTTCGGTGCCCCATCCGAACACCCTCGATCATGTGCCCTGCTTTCACCGACTCATTTTCCATCCTCTGGTATTCTTCACGCTCCTCTACCACCGGTTCATAAAGGTGATCTCGGCATTCCCCGGGAGCACAGCTTCCAACCTAAAGTTACTGATCCTGCTTTTACTCTACATCTTGGTCTCCAGCGATAACATGATGATATTTCTTCCCATGGCCTGCTACTACAGCAGTCTTGCTGTGATGGTCTGGGCCACCTTTAAAATGCTCAAAACGAAGCACGAATTTATCGATTTTCGTATTTGGTCCGGACTCTTTCTGAATTATGGAGAAAATTTGGATGCAGGAACACCTGAAAATCAATTCCTGCGAAACAACATGAAGCCCTATTTGTATTTCTTCATCGCATTCGTCGTGAATCTCATCATCTACCCCATTATCAGCAACGAGTGGATGCCCCATTCTGAGATCACTCTGATGTCGTTCGTTTTAGTTTTTGTAACGATGATTGCATTTATGTACACCTCTCTGGAGACCTTCCCGGACACCCTAATTCTATTTTCCTTCGCAGTAAATGTGCTAGCAAAATACCCCTACGAAATGGATTCAGTGGTAACGACGGGATGGCGGTTTTTAGATCTCAAAGTCCCCACATTTTGTTCGTTCGTCATCGGAAACGGAATCGAGTTCTGCTTAAATTGCCGGGCTGTACTCTATCTTCTCATTCCGGGATTTTTTATCCAGATTGCAAAGAGGGCAAATTGGCACGGAACGTACACATACCTCATTCCGCATTGTGTGACCCTAAGTTGGCTAACAATTTGCATCGTTAGCTCTCAATACGCGACTATGTTTGGTTTGGTTCGCGCTGCTCTAGGTCTGGCGGGAATTTTGTTGTTCCTCCCTTTGTTCGGCATTGTTACACTAATGATACCCATTTTCCTGACCGTTGAATGGCTTGGGTTGACTGACCCTAAAATCCGAATGATGACTTCTCTTATGGCTGCTGTACTTGCTATTTTGGGGTCTTGCTTAATGGCTCTGAACCGGAAAACCCAGCGCTACGTAACCGTTGTTCAGGTAAGAAATTTTATGCAAGCGCTCCTATTCTCTATTATTAGCTGAATTTTATCCCTGCAGTTGAATTATAGTTATAATTCCAATAAGATTGACGCATTTGATTCAAAATAAAAATAATATACATATATATTATATATAATAATAGGGAATAGGAGCTAATTTTTCCAACATTTTGCATAATATGTGTTTTATTTAAGGTTGCCGTATGCGTTGTTGCAGCCTCCCTGTTGACCTTGCCATACATGACGGCGAATTTCACCGTCTCCCATTCTGAAACATTTTACGATAGCATCAGAAGAAAAGCAACAGGAATCCCAGAAGAGGTGGACACTAGCCGCACAATTTCTTGGGAGTCCTTCTACAATTATTGCGACTATCCCGCATGGGAGCACGTTAACAAAATCAGAACACAGTTGAGATGCTCTCAGCTGGAAGGCGCACTGGTCCTATGGGAAGGAACTGTTTCAACAGTCCAAATATCTAAAGTCACCAATTTCCGAGCGAATTTAATTAAAGATTACCTTCCTGACTGGCTAGCAAACACCTTGACCTGCTACTTTGGCGAGAAGAACCAATTCGAATGCAATGATCCAGATCAGTGTGAGGAGTTCAACAGAGTCTTCGGCGAGGCCAGCCAATGCAACCTGCATAAGTGGAATGTCTATGAATACGAGATTAAAATCCGGATGCACTCGGGGATTTTAAGTCGCCCTGGGGAAGTCTACCTAAAAGCGAGTCACCACTTCAGCAATTTCACAAAAAATCTGATTGCGTCTGACCGGATTTGGTTTAAAGGGCGGTTGATGAATAGTAGGAAGGTATCCCAGCGGCAGGATTATCACATGATCCTTGGCGCTGGAAGACCAATCATTGATCTTCTTGCAATCGGCTGTACGACGTGCCACAACAAGGCTTTAACACCCACCCAACTCGTGGATCCACAGAAGATTGTGGTGAATGCGCGGCTGATTGACCTAACGCGTGGCATCAAGTATTTACTGAATGTCCTCTTTAATCCGTTGCTGACCTTCAAGTGATGCTGGGCCATTTTTTAATACAAAATCGAGAGTTTTCAAGAATTCAGTTTTTATAGCCACACTTGCTCAATTCAAGCTAAACAGAGCAAGCGATAAATTCCATAAAAACGTAATTCTTGAACTCAGTCAACCTAACTTTTATTCAGAGCTGTTGATGTGTGAATTGTGTCTAGTTCTAACTACAAATTGTATGTCTATGAATTCATGTTTATTCCAAGGTTCGTTAACCAAATAAATTTATTTTTTAATAAGCAGTTTCTTCTGATAAAATATTCCCTTTGTTCACGTAAAGGCTACAGACGTTTTATGTGATATCTCGAGCCCTGTCCTCTATTTTAATATTTGTTAGCTCGCTTTCGAACCATGGTTACGGAGGTTGATAATTATTCTTTAGATTTGTCGACAAATTGAACCAAGATGTGATGTTGCGATCGGCTTTCTCTTCTCTGTTTGGCTTCTATATTTCCTTGTAGCTCCAATTAGTAGTTGAATAAAGTCACTTAAGTAAAATAACCGCTAAAGTAAATTACCCTCAGCTTAAGGGTTCTAAAAGGCGAAAAATTTATATTTTTTGGACCCATTTATATTTTACACGGACAATAATGTATTGATTTATTTTTAAAAAAAAAATAGACAATAATAATAGAACAGATGATTTGTTTCCCCTCGGTTGATGTTTGGATCATTTATGTGATAAAGGATTCCCACGGCGGGCAATAAAACCAATAACTTACATTTATGTGATTCTTAAGACTTATTTTTTTTTTCAATGGACAATCAGACTTCTGAGACGATCACATGAATAAACAAAAAATTATTTGTTAGACGAGCTAGCTTCAAACGAAAAACCTAAAATGTAAAAATAAAAAGAATAACTATCTAAGAAGATCGTACCAATTCGCGAGTATTTAAAAAAAAATTCTCTTCTTTTAATTTTTTCTTTTGCTTTTAAGGTGTTTCGAGGAAGTGACCTTCGTCGTAAAGCACTGTCGATGGGTCGTCGGCTCTCTCAGTAGAACCTCTTGCGGGCGTTCTTCTCTTTATAGTAGGAAAGCGCGAATATCGTGATCGCCACAGCTGCCAGCATTCCGAACAAGATGAGGAAAAATATCTTGGCATTGGACATGCCAGGTTTGGGGTCTTCAGTTCGTTCTCGTGGAGGTTCAAAGGAACTAGCCCGGGGCTCCAGCTTCGTCCGCTCATGAGCTTGTTCCGGCTTGGAAGAGTTTCGATTAACGTTGGAGGAAAAAACTGGGAACATGTCTCGAACTTACAGTCCATTCAATATCCAAATCGTAAAATTTGAATGAGTAAATGTCATGGTTGTCAGATAAGTCCCCGGTGGTTGCTGAGAGTCCAAAAAAGTATCCGGTAGGTAGCTGGACGCCCTGCACAATGAAGCAGCTCTTCCATTCGCCTCGGTTTTCGAAATCAGTCGACACAGATAGAATATCGTTTTCGTACCGCACGCTTATGTGGGTATCGAAGTTCACATTCCGGAATCGGGCTTCGCATCCGTCGATTTGGGTGTGGGTTCCGTCCCGATCGTGGTCATAGTGCAACGTGCCGTTGTTCACCATCGCACTGATGTAGGGGTGTTGATGCTGCAACGGGAAGCATGGTGAGATAATTATTTTATCTGTTTTAATAAAGACTACAGGTACATTTTCAATTTGATGGTTGGTCAAGAGTGAAACAAAACAGGGATCTAGATTTGAATGAAAAAAACAAAAAACCTTTAAGCGGCAGCCAGAAGGAAAAGGTAATTAGGTAAAAACGTCAGAGATCAACAGTATCGTGTCGTGGCTGCTAAAACCTCTCCAAACCATCACAGGACCAACCAAAACCGCCCTATATCGTTTCCTTTTCTTGTCTGCTACATCTCTCGCGTTCGTGTTTTGGCTTTCTTCATGTGTAAACGGCTAACGCCACTGCTTGCAATATCTCTTTTACAGTAACAGAATAGATATAATATAATTAATAAGTCTTTGTTTGTATATTACTGAATTCCTGCAATTGTCTGGAAAAAGTTATCAACTTCGTGTCGCTAGGAGGAAAGGAAATACAGTGTTTTAATATCTCAAAAGAGAAGGGAAGATGGTTGTTTAAAATTAAACTTATGAATTATAGTAAACATTTCCTTACATTATGAGGTCCATTGTGATTGCTGTACGTGTCCAAAATAATTGCCAATCCGCTGAAAAAATCCTTACTGCCAAAAACGGGGCCTGAAGCCATTCTCTCCTTTGCGTACCAAATGACGAATCCATCGCCGAATAGCTCAGTCGCCTTACCGTGGACTTTGAACGTGACGTGTACTTCCCAGTTTCTAGACATGCAAGGCTGCAAAAGAGGGTGTACTGCCTGTTAATTAACTAAAGGGGGCCGAAACTCCAGGAGGTGCTTTACCACAGTGTTCCAAATGGCGCCTCTTTTTGATTGCGAGTCCGGAGTCAGTCTTATGTAGTTGCTGGTGATCATCGTGTTTCCGGTAAAATCCCAGTAAGGGAAATTCATGCCAACTCCTATTTGTCGTGGGATAGAATTAAATTAGTCGCATTTGGCCAGTAGAGCGTAAAAAATAGCTAATTACTCACCCTGATACGGTCGCACCAGGGAATGTTCCCGCTTCAAGTAATCATTTGAATTATACTGTGCGCTTGTATAAAAACCGAACGAGAGGATCGTACTTAGTATTAAGCAATTATAGCTAATTTTTGGCATTTTTTTAACAAAAATTCATAAAACAATCCTTTTACACGCAAAAACCAAATTTCATTTGCCGATTTGACATCTACTGTCACTCACTTTTTGCAAGCCGTTTTCACCACACCACGGAACATTGGAAAGTTTTGATGGAAACGTGGAAAGTGAGTAAAGTTTAATGTGATTTTAAAATATTTACGGAAGTTTTTATCTTCATTGTGTGTGCTTTTAATTTTTTTAAAAGCAATTATTTTCAGATCCTCTACAAGAGGATTGGATATGGTTGAAATATATATATAAGAAAAAATGTACTTCAACAAGTGGCGCTGCCATCGCAGAAGAGTTGATTATTTTTCATCTCGAACGGGTCTTGTCCTTGCTAACTGAACGACTCCTACACACACGCACCGGCCATCATGCGCACAACCACTGCCTCACGAAACGGTAAATGGGACGATACGAGGCAGCAAGAAGAAAAATTCGCTCTGCTGAACTTTTGCTCGTCGTTCGGTTCGCGGCACGTACGTGATTCAGTTTATTTGTGCGTCGTGTTGTGCGGGACATCTGCCAAAACTCCCATTTGACATTTATTTGATATAGCAGTCTTTACAACGATTTTGGGTGAAACGCAAAAATCCGTTTCCCACTTCGCCGAATACTTTCCGATAAAATTTCCTCACACCCCCCGTTCTGACAGTGATCACAGATGAAAAAAAATACATAGCTACATAGAAAAAAAAACGTCTCGCTCGATGCCATCTTTTTTTCGTTTCGGATACAATATTCTTGTGTGTGCAATTGTGACAGCCGGAGAAGCATAGCGGAAAAAGTACGACGGTCTGAAAGAGATAGATATAGATGCGTGTGCGGCGCTGGTAGTGTGGTGTGCTTGTGTGTGTGCGCTATGGTGTTCTCTTTGAAAGTTTTTTTTGTTGGCAGAGTCATGCAGTTCAGGATCCAAACGAAGAAATAGAGAATTGGGGTTTTTTCGCACGCAAATTTCACCAAAAAAGGTTCATTTGACCCGTTAAGAATCATTTAATTAAGATAATCCGAACGACGTGGCTCAAAATGCCGTATTCGGACCGGTGACAGGTGTGCTACAATACAAACCAACTGTAATTAAAGTAATACCCGACATGCGATTGGGAAGTTCGGAAAATGAATTTTTGTGGATTAAGAATTGTGAATGTTTCAATTAATTGTTTATTGTGGGAGCTGGCGGTCCTCACCCTCCTTAGAAGAATAACAAGATCCCTAACAAATTGCCAGTCGAAACCAATTACACTCTCGTGGCGAGACAATTGGCAATTGGGGAGTAATTTTGGCATCACGGAAATGTCAGCGGAGAACAGCCCTGCGAAGCGCTGGGGCAGAATCTTGAGATGTTTAAAGCCAGCTTAGCTGGTCCGAATACTGCATTTACGCCGAAAAGTTTGTGTCCCGCAAAGTGAATTGAGTGAATCAAACATTATTGTTAAATTGGCTCCTCGGGCCCCGGCCTGTTGCCTATTAACAAAGAAAATGTTCCACCAAAGCCCAAAAAACCCTTTGCCAGTGGGGCTCAATCTTGAGAGTACTCTTTTTTTCCCCCCAACTTAAAATATTCCAATTAAATGCTGTGATTTGGACTACCCCAAATTAATTTGATTCCACTGTTTTAAACTTTATTGTTGAGAGTTTCATTCTTGGTATGGTACATGGACAACAATTCCCCAAAATATTGAAGGAACCCTCTGTGTAGAAGATCTAAATATTTGAATGATCTTTTATTGAGAAAAATATTAAAATACACAATATAAGGGATTTAGGGTTCTTAAAAATACACGATAAGAAAAGCGCGTGGAATAACGTACAAATTTCCGTTTTATTACATACGCTAGTGTCGAGATAATCGCATCGTATCCGAATCGCAATCGTATCCAAATCTGTAATTTGAGTTTCTACACCCACATCGTACCGTATATTCTCGAAGATCTATATTTTCCGAAAACAAAAATAGTTTTTGTTTCAGAATTGGCGGGAAAATAGATTCTTTAATATCTTCTATATTTTCCCACAAAAGCAACTTTGTTTGGATATGTATGTAGACTGTTTCGTTTAAAGAATGGCAAGCATATGTAATTTTTTAATAATTTCTTGTTTATTGTAGCATGAAATTTCGTTCATACAAAGCCTAACATTTTTAATCAAATATATCTCGGCAAGCTCTGTTACAAATTTCTTCACATATGTACATTTGGATTAAATATATAACTTTAGATTTTTTTTAATAAAGCATACTCATAATGATGAATAACTTAGGGGATATTAAATTAGATACAAAAACGTTAGAACTATCCTAATCTTTAAAAGTAGTTTGGCAACATTAATTTTTACACAGAGGGTCCTCTTAAGGCGTCTACGTCCAAATTTACCAGATTGAATTACTCTAAATCTATCTGAATTAATAGCACAAATTCAAAGTATCAGAAGAGTATTAAAACTATTTTATCAATGCCCGTATACTGCGATCATTCAAGCCATTTTATTTTATGTTTTTGTTTGTCTTGAATGTAAGCAAGTTTTTTTTAAAATATGTGTACTATGGTAAATGTTTACCACGCGTTTGGTGGCTCTTAAAAGATTGTTTAATCAAACACATCTTTCACAAGTATTAATTTATTATTATTTATACAATTAATTTTAAAATGTTTCAACCCCTAATGTTCTTATTGGAATGGCGATTTACTTCCATAATAGTATTCGCCATATAATTAATTTGGCAAGTGAAGCCAAAGTTCTCTTCAATTGGATTATTGATTACTTTTTATTTCGAACTCTAAACTTGTTAATTTTCGCATATTTATGTAATTTAATTAGAAGTCTGTTTCAATTATTTATACTCTTCTAATTAGTTAGTTCAAAAGCAGATATATTACAAACTAGACATCACTCGTCTTCAGTACGTTCTATTTTAATTCTGCTGTGATAGCAGTCGATAGAGGATCCTATTGATAGACATACAATAAATTCTTAAAAAGAATTAATTAAAGTTGAGTATTTCTCGACCTGACTTCTATAGATTTTCAATCCAATGCACACATTCTGCTCTTCATTCCTGACTTTCCAAGTGTGCTTATTGTTTGAGAAACATATTTCCATTCCATTGTTACTAATGATGTTGATTCCCCCTTCGTAGGAAATGTTAACATTTCTGTTGTTCCGCAAATTCGCACATTCAACAGGAATATTACATACAGGAGTAGATAAATTTTCTTTCCTTTGTTAGAGCAATTGTTGATATGTATGTAAGGTCGAGTAGAGTTCTTCGAAACACTCTTGGAATATTTCATTATATAGCCTGCAGGACTGTTTCCAGACAGTGCGATGATTTGCTAAATTCCTATACTTTGTACGACTTTTACGGTATTCTATCATCTGGAGCAATTTTATGGAAATATTTTCAATTTGCCTTAGAGCTAATATAGAATTTCATTCGTTTATCAAGTTAAACAGAAAATCTTGTAGGATCGATTTTTAAAGTTTAAAATTGATCTCATGCCCTTTACTTACAAATTATTTTGGTGTAGTTATAAAGTATGACAAGTTTTTGGGTAATTGATAATGGCTTAAAAGCCATTTTCAGTTATTCTACTGGCTTTAATTTTCTAATTGTTGCTCGAACGTTTTGTTTTTAACTTAAAATTTGTATTTCGCTGTGAGTATTTGTTGTGGTTGCAAGAGATATGGCCAAAGAATCAGCTAATTAAACCATTAGATAGCCATGCAATTATTTCCCCTCGATTATTCAATTAGCTTCAAACTTTTGCCATCTCTACCTCAGACAGATTTGAATGAAATTTTGTGCAGAAATAGTTTTTTTTTCTTAATCCTGGACCTCATAACTTTTTAGAAAAGTTACGTGGTTCAGCTTTGGATCGTATTACTTAGTTCATTGTTGCTTTACAGATAACGGTTCATTGGATTCATACAGCGGTACTTTAACGGAAAAAGAACAGTGAACATATAATAATAACATTTTCGGCGAATTACCCAACAAAAAAAAATATTTTAGTGTAGTTGAAAACTATAACAAGTAGAGCGTCTTGTGAGGAGGTTTAATAATCTTGAAATAGCAAATTTCCCTCAACAGTTTTTTTTTTATTAGTTTTTATTTTTATTTTCTTGTTCGTCATCGTCATTGCCCAAGAGCTCAACATCTCTTCCGAGGCGGTGATGGCTGTCAATTTTCTTCCATAACATCAAAGCGGCAGATTCCACAGTATTTCTGATACCGTCGAAGGGAGCACGTCGTCGTCTTTAAGAAATAAAATTGTGTGTTCAATTAATCGGCGGCCAGTGCGGAATTCGGTGGGCTTGATTTAACGCTTTTCTAACGCTCTACGCACACACCGCGCGTCAAAAAAGAAAGCCCCAAAACTGAGAGCCGAAGTGAGTGTGTGAAACGCGCGTGCAGCTGCGACCGCGAGTGTGCCGGAGTAAAAACAAAAAAGAAAGAATAAATTCACAGTTGGAAGAAGAACTTTCGTTTTGTGGACGAAGAAGAAAAAGTTTTTGCAAGAACGGAGAGAAAATTTTTGTCAGTGTGTGTGTGCCTCCCTGCCTGACTGCTGTTGAGTGCCGGAAAATTGAGCTAGGCCGGGAAATTCGGGCGGAAATTGAAAGAGGTCGCACCGGGTCAAAAATCAATAAGTCAAAGTCGGTTAAGTGCGCGAGTGAGGAATTAAATGTAAACAGCGGGAAGAAAACCGCTCTTCGTCGCCGCCGACGTCGACGTCGTCGTGCCGTTTTCACTTTTCCTCCTCGCCGGAGAAGAAGAAGCGGCAGCAGCAGCACCACCACCACCGACGTCGAAGACGAAGACACAGCGCCTCACTCGGCCGGGGAAAAAGGCGCTCTAATCAAACAGATCCGAACGGCCGTCGATAGAAAACCGCTCAACATTCCAGTCGAGTCAAAAACTATCGAAAAAGTCGATGAAGGTTTGCCCCAACACCGAGCAGAGCCCCAATTATCCTATAAAAAAAAAAACCTACACAGTGCAGTACATTTGGGACAGTTCTGACAATTTTTATTTACACCCTCTGCCCTGTAAATCTCAATGTTCATGTTTAATTTTAATTCTTGCAAAGTGTTTTTCACCTGAGTTCTTTCGCTAATCTTGCAATTTCAGTGACTGAACACTTGCCAAGCTTTTCCACATTAACAAAAAACTAAAATAATAATAATAAAAAAAACAATGCGCCCCATGCACCAGCTGCCGTTTGGAGCATGCCACTAGCCATACTCGAAAACAGTGCTCAACTCCTTCCGGGAAATACCTTCGGCGGTAGAAAGTGCTGTTTTATTTAATTCGAAAAAATAACATACAATTTGTCCGCTTCCTCGACGCTTGGGTGCTCCGCTGTAATAATAATTTTTTCCCAAAAAAAAAAAATTTTGCAAATTTTTTCCGCAGTTTGTCCAGTTCAAGCTGCCTTTTTCTTGATGACCTGCACACACTGGAGGAAGATAGCGACACATCCTAACATTTAGCGGGCTAGGATAATTCGAGGAGGCGCCCGGTCGGTGGTACCCCGGAGGCCCTCCTGGTCTAGCTCGCGGCATCCACGCACAGCTCTTTTGGATGATTTTATTGTTTATTTTGCTTTTATTTTTGTGGTTTATATTGCCTAGACGCTCGACTACCATGAGAGGTTATTTATTTTTTCATATATTCTTTTGTATTTTGTGCCCCACTAATAAAATTACCTGCTGCCTGAGAAATCCGATTTTCCTTTGAAGTCCGGATCCTTTTCCTTCGCCTTTTTCTAAAAGAAGTTCTGATGAGAAGTGTCGCTCTCATCTTAAGTCTTGGATTTGGGCTGGTACTCAATGCCAGGCACTGGCAGGAAGTCACCAAACGAGTCAATTTTACGCGGGGAAGTTCCACAAAGAGCAAATGCTTCAGAAGAAAGTGAAAGGTACAACTTTCCTCCAGTCGACCTTATAAGACAATGCCCTGCTGCTACTCATAGTGCGATGTAAAGAAGTTCTATGGGTTAAGTTTGGGATTTGTCGGGCTTCGGATTATCATAGCAGCGAAATTTTTGAAAAATAATTTTGTCCAGGAATAAGACTTGGGTTCAATGCCTCAGCCAAGCTTGCTTGTGTGCTTTCAATTGGTTTATATAAAAACTTCCTTCTAACAAGAGTATCGTTTAAAAAGTTGTCCTATAAAATAAATATAATCTGTCAGGAAATTTGCATGCAGGCAACTTTAAATTAACAAAATTAATTACTTAAATTCCGGATCGAATGGTTTCATAGATAAGTTCTAATCAGTACAACATACATATTTGGTTAGTTAAAGTCATTTGAAATGCGCAAATTATAGTATTGAAAATGAGTGTTACCGAATTATTTTTACACTAATTTTCATCATAAATTTCAAAGGCATCGTCCGCTACATTAGATCCTTCTATTTCGATTTTAAATTTTTGATAGTAGATTCGAAATTAGAGGCATTAAAATAAATATTTTTTCTTAATTCCTAATTTGGTCGATAGCCACTTACTAATTAAGCTACTTAAACTATTTGAATAGATTAAAACACTCTAAAAATCCGAATACCTATTCGAATAACAAATTCATACTTGAATTATTCGAACAGTTTGAATTCAAAAGATTTAATTGGAACCAGTTTCGATTTGGTACCTACCATGGAGGATACTTGTTTTCCATTTAAGTTGACTCCAAATGTTTAACCGACATTGTTTTGGTGAGCAAATTGCAACAAGTTCATCAAGTCGTTTCTATAAGTCAATCTCTTTTTTCCTCCTCGGGCTTTAATGTTGTTTGAACATTATCGTAAAAAATCATAATAAAATTTATTCAATTACGTTCTAAGGACTTTCACGAGCATTGATTGAAAAAGGTATGCAACAAAAATCGACAAATGCCTATATTAAGTTTGCAAAAATTGTGTCTTGACACTTATGTCGCTTGTGTAAAGATTAACCAATTTATTTGCCCAATTTGCATCGGTTTTTGTTTAACTACTGGCGCCAATTTCGACAAGTGGTACCTCGGTTTAAACAGACCGGCGACAGTTGGCTTGTAAGAAGTCGATTTTCTTAAAACGTAAAGAAATTTAACTAACTTGTGTAAACTTTAAACACATTTTCTGGTACGAGAGCACTCTTATGTAATCTAGAAAAGCAGCAAAATGTTCGAATTTTAATTGCATATAAACTAGATTAAATTCAATTTAAGTCGAAGTGGTTCAACTAAAATCAGATATGTGACGTGGTTGCTTGGTAATGAGAATAGTATAGTTTTCTTTCCGCGATTTGAATAATGAGTTAGTTAACATTTTACATAATACATTTTACGATTTCGAAGTTTTTGATGGCGGTTTTAATTGTTCTAGCAGGGATGTTGAATTCTTAAAATTCAGCTCCAGACCTTAAATTCCCTGTTTCGAAATTTGAAACTTTTCAATCTAAGGTACGTTTCATTGTTATTGTAACGCCGCGGCCTCAAAAATGATAATTTTTGGCAAATTATTGATTTTAGCTGAATACAATAACGAACATTATAAAAATAAATAAACAGAAACGGTTATATGTATTATTGTACAAGTAGTAGTTGCTCCTTTTTTTAAAGTCGTATTCTGGCTTTAAAGCTATTGATGAGACGTTGAATGCAATAGCATATTCCATTTTCCCACAATATGTAGTCCATTCTAACTTTTTGCGGGCCTGATTAGCTGATCGAAAAATAAAAATTGGTTCGTAATCATTATCAACCAATCGAAAAATAAAAACTACATATGTACTTCATAATCATTATTTTGTAACTTATATTTTTTTGATCATAATCATTAGTCCCCCTTCAAAAACCTTTAAACAACTATGACTGCAGATGGTAATTTTGCTGACGTAAAGCTAAAGGTGAAATAGAAATTGTAGCACGCGGTAAAGTTAAAAAAACCATGAAATGCCGATTTGATGAAACCCTTTGATGTAAATCTCACCTCTACGACTTTTCCTTCAGCAAAGGTTTGCAATTTACGTAACTTCCTGACCAGGTAAAACCGCATGAATAACGGAAGGGAAAACCAGTGAGTGAACCTTAAAGGGTTGGAAAATCCAGAGCAGAATCTCATTATTTTACAAGCTGGTCCGAAAGCACGAGTTTTCTCTAATCCAACAATTAAAATCCATCCGAAATGTGGATAATGCTTTGATGATTTTAATTAATTTTCCCTCGCTCGTTTAATATTCAGAAAACCCACTCACCGACGTTAGAGCTTTCGATGGTTTATGCAAATTACAAAATTCGTCCCTTTAATTGCACCAGTGATGCCTAGTTTTGCTACTTGTTGGTTTCATTTGCATTCGATTAATATTTGACAAGCAGCGACCATTTAAATAGTTTAAATTGCACTAATTAATTTGCTTCTTTCCTGTTTGGATTTCCGTGGTTATACTTTTGGAGCGATATTAACTAACAATGTAATGAAATTGGTTTTGAGGTGCTCCCTGAATTCATTACGCCTAAGTAAGATTTCTAATGGCGCCTAAGTAAGATTTCTAATGGCGTTTATCTTTCGATATTTATTACAGGAATATATGATAGTGGGACTGCATCTCTTTTTGTACATGTAATTTATCGGTTTTTGTTCCGACGCTCCTCTTAGTGTCATTGATTGATTCGTGACTCCTTTTCAGTAAATCCCAATTACAATCAGATAGATATAGGTAGTTAATTTTCCTAAAACAAATCCTTGTACTTATGGTATCGGATGATTAAATTTGTATATCCATTACCATGTCTACGACATTATTCATGCATCTGATTGTATATTAATCGAATAAAGGGAATTTTCATTATTATTATTATTATAATTATGAAAGCACTCACCGGTGTATGTAAAGTTTGCCAGAAGAGTCTGTAGACTCCTGTGAACAAGTTAATCTTAGAAATTTTGCAGAGAGTGACTTCGATGCGCCATTCCACTCGAAATTGCCTCGTGCCAACCTCTGCAATTTCTTTAGTAATTTTGCTGTACGGAAGCATGCCTGCTGCCGTTGTCTTGAGCGGAATTGCTACCTTCAGAACTTCTCAGGCTTGGCTGGTACCCTGTCTCCCCCCCCCAAGTAATAACCAACCCATCCTCCCACTACTCAGGCTCCTTAAGATGTTTTTCCTTAAATAGTAGTCTGCTTGTATTGTTTTTGTGCTTTATGTGCTGTCCGTCTTGTACTGCCTACACACAATATGCAACTAGCCCTTCATTAAAACAGTTCACACAGCACCTTGACTAATGATTTCTCTTCTTTTTTTTCCACCCCCGCAGGCAACTCTTACAAAATGTCTCGAAATAAAGATAAATATGAGAATAACAACCCCAGGAGGCAGCAAACATTTATGTCACCGGAGGAAATTGCTGCTGGGAAGAAGTCTTCTTGGCATGGAGTTGAGATAACAGGTGAGAAGACAACTGGCCGAATGAGGGCCACTTGAGCTAAGCACTTTCTTTTTTCATATTCCACATACAACATCTTATTTACTATTTTTCGCAAAACAAAACAAAATTAATAGTAAATCCCTCCTTTTTTTAGGCTGTGTACGTAACATAAGTCCAGCACTTTGGCAATTTGAACACCTCACTGCCCTGTACCTTAATGATAACCATCTTCTAAGACTTCCGGCCGACATTGGGATGTTGGTTAATCTAAGAACCCTCGATCTTTCTAGCAATAAATTAAGAAGTCTGCCCGCGGAACTAGGTGAATTAATCCAACTGAGGTAAATCAATTTAATTTAATTTGGAAGAAATTACTTATTAAATTATAATTTTCTTACTTTTCAGAGAGTTATTACTTAATAATAATTTTTTACGCGTTTTACCATACGAAATTGGTAAACTGTTTCATCTGCATGTTTTGGGACTGCATGGAAATCCCCTTGGGAAAGAGTTTTTATCTATCTACAATGAACCAAATGGCACACAGAAGCTTTTGACTTATATGTTGGATAATTTGTCAGGTAAGTGTTATTATATAACATTAGAAATAATTCAATTTGCAAATATGTAATGAGAAATAAGTTAGCGATAGTTTGGGTTAAGTAAATTGACAGTGCAGTTATCTTTCCCCATATTTATATGTCTTATGCATAGAAGATGTTTTAGCTTTCATAATAATTATTGCTTTAGATTAAGCTTATAGACTAAGTGTCCGACAAGATAAGCTCTGGTAAATAAATAAATCACCTTTCAACTAAAAGTGATAATCTCTCATCAAATAAAACATGTTATATTAAATGCTTCAATGATGAATGAAATTTTCTGTCGTCGTAGATTGCAAGCTGGCAAATAATATTCTGTGGGATATTGAAAGCAGTTTTTTAATATAATCGATTATATTTTGGTCATGGATTAAAGATACCTTTTGTGAGAAGTAAATTTTATTTTAAAATTAAATTTATATCTCGGACATGAGCACTGTACCTGCTTGTATGTTGTATTGTTTGATTATAGCTCTATTTCTATCGTAATTTCTTTACCAAGCTGTCGTTGATAAGAGTAATGTCAAAAAGTCTGTTTATCGATAACATTGAAGAACATTATGTTGTAAAATTAATTAATTAATTAAGATATGAGTAATTGATATACATATTTTTATTTGCGACGGTAAATCCCGAAATTAAATTACCTTAGCTGTGTTTTTATCACAATCGGATCTAGATACATACATACATACATAGTAGGTTCAGGAGCAAATTTCAACTGAATTGAAAATTATGAAAAACTTTCGATATCAAATGTTGTTATTTCTCGAAAATACAATCGAATTACCAAGATTTTATATTGTATTTAATACCATGTTTCCATCTCCCGAAAATCTCAAGATTTAGGATAAGCGATTTAAAAGTGTTTCCATCTGATAACGGGATTTCATTTGACATTTGATATTTCAAGTGTTATATTTTAATAATTTTCAAAAAGTTATTGCGCGCCCAAAACAGCCACTAGCACTTGCTCCTCACTTGAATTCCACTTTTTTTTCTTATATTTTCTTTTCTTTCCACTACTTTTTCCATTTTGAATCACTAAATGAAATGACAGTTATAAATTTGTCAATTTTAACGCCTGCTTAATAGTGCTGAATAAACTTTTTGGCGATGTCACAATGAGTTTAGTAGATTTTGATTGAAGATTTTCTCAAAATCTCAAGATTTCAAAATCAGATTTGTATGGGAAATCTAATAGATTGTCATATGGATTTCGCGAAATTTCACAAAATCCCGAGATTTTGGGGAGATGAAAACATGGTATAACTAATGTTAAAAACTTAATCCACAAATTAATCCGGTTCAAAGTTTCCAGTTTGGATGAGGAAAGTATCATGGCAATTAGGTGGGCTTTTTATTAATTTTAAAATCTTGATATAGATGACAGATTTTAAAATTCAATTTAATGAATAATTTGCTCAGTAATCTGATCCAGATAGGAGAATGAAAAAATACAGGTACATATTTGTACCTACATACATACATACATAATGCATACTATATTATTGTAATTTTTATGTACATATGATGTGTCATATAATATAACATATGTATATAATTTGGTACAAAATAAACTGCCAAAATTATTTTATGAAATTTATTTTTGCAATAGCTATAAAGCGATCATTTCAGCGAACGTTCTATTAATTCACGATTCCACACCACACCATCATTAAGCTGAGTTTCTATTTTTTATATCGTATAGGGTAAAATTAAATTCGGTTTAATTCGAATTGTTTGCCATTTTCCAACGTACAGCTTCGTAGAACTACGGTGTTTTGAGATATGAGAGCTTTATTCAACGTTCTGTATAACTATTTTGTTAATATAGTAAAAGGTCGAGTGCTCAAGTTATTCCTAGCAAACTAAAAGCAGACAAATATGTTTATCTTAGAAATCTGTTGTAAATCATAGTTCCAGGTTTAAGAGTTAAGAAGTATCAATCACTTCTGATTCTAAACTCTGATATCTAGTTTGAGGATTGCTTATAGCTTGAAATTATTCACCAACCAGATTGTTCAAACAGGTTCCCAACATATTGCTTGCAGAGAATGATAATTCTCTATTGATAAATTAATTCCTTCTTCTTTTAATATACTATTTAGTTCTTAAATGATATTGCATTTTGCAAAATTTTGGAATTGATTCTAACCTTGGAAGCCTATTCATTCTTAAAATCTCTCCAAATTATCTTGGCTGTTGTTTTAAGTGCAGAAAGACTTCAGGAATAGGCTCCTTTTTAAAATGCATTCAAGTTATGGAATGATAGTGTGATTCTAGGAAGGCGACAGAGTTTTTTTTTTACATAAATCGATAATTATTATTAATATTCGATCGAAATAATGAATAACAAACCATACATTTTGCATAAATAGTAAACAGATATACATATTAGATGTAGATGTTTCTAATAATAAAGGTTTTCCCTGATTATTTTATAAATAAACATATAAATACATATCACTAGATAAGCACGAAAAAAGCTATATGGCTATTTTAAGAAATAATGGCTAAACTTTTGATTTCAAGTAATTTTAGGATTTCGAAGTAATACGATGAATGCTTTAAATTTCTTAATGCCTGTCTGACCAAAGTCTTCTGGCTCCTAGGATTGTACATGTTTTCATATTATATACAAACAATTGCAGCTGCAGATCCCATTTCCTGCCAATCGTTCCCTTTTCAATTACATTTGGAAATAATTATAGCATTGTGCACAGGATTTTCCTCATTAAAATTAATGGGAAATGATGTTTTCACAAACACGAGTACTGCTCGTTGATTAGGAAATAGTTTGGGAAATTGAAAAAGGTTTCGGAAGTACATCATTCCTACAGAATCGGTTTTTAATTGAGTGCAAGCTAAATAAAGTATCGCAGCTTTTATTATAACAGAATAATAGTACTACTATTTATAAATTTATTTATTTTGTTTTGTTTTGTCCGTTGTTGATTTGTGAAAAATACATATTTGTATTTATCTAATGCAGCAAAGAGAAAAATTAAATCGATTAATTTCAGGATTTATTGCCGCTGAAGATTAAAGGAATCGTGTGTCGAGTAAAATTCAAATTTTTTAAAGCTTCTTTAAGCTTAGTTTGTTGTCTGTTACATATCTAGCATCTAAACTTCCAACTATGTAGTTCTGATTGAGCTAGAGCTTGAAATTGTATACACGTGTTCAAAAAATGCAATGTAGTCGTCTCAAATTCAATATGGCCGACGATTCCAACATGGCGGATTAAATTTTTCTTCACAACTCCCGTAATATGGGTACCAATTGAAATTGCTTCCCCCGTAGAATACGTCATGACGTCATACCAAGCCCAATAGGAACACAAATCTTGCAACTAGTTTGAACCAGTTCCCGTTATCGGAATAAACTGAAATTTTATATACGATTGAACTAAACATGTAATTAGCAGTTTCAATAAATATGACTAATAAGATTGAGATGTGAAAAATAATATCTGCAGAATTTGGTTGGTTCAAAATGTAAAACACATCTTAATATTTTAATTCATAAATCTGGAAATTAACAGCTCTTGGGGAAATTGAGCATAGTCATTGTGCAATATAGTTAATAATAGAAATAGTGCTATAAAACCAAACCTTTGAGTTTGCAGAGGTATGAATTTAGAAATGTTTAGATGTGTAAAAGAGTAATTTTCAGTTGTTTCCGCCATTATTTCTATGCAATGAACCTATTTTCTGATAGAAAAAAAATTGTTTTATACTTTTTATTAGTAACTACCGTTTGTAAATAAAAACTTTTCTTTCAAAATAGTGTTCTTTTTACCTACGTATCATTTTATTTAACTAATGACAACTTTGGCCAGAGCAGCGATATGTTCAATTGATTTTAAAACCTCTTTTAAGAGCAAAATATATTAAATTCCTTAATTTAATTAAGAATTTCCATTTGCAGTTTGTAGAATATTTGTTCAGCCTAAATAAAAGTATAGTACATAATGTACAACAGTTTTAATACGTGCATATACATATACGGAAGAAGTAATAAATAGGCATTTTAAAAATGTGAAAAATAAATTGTAAGTAATTTGGGAAGATTAACTGTGATCATAGTGTCACGTTGTTTTCATCACTAATTACAATTTTAAGAACTAATGTAATGATTGGATGATTGGTAATTGTAATTGCTAAATTAGAAAACAATTAAGTTTAAGCTTTTACATGGTACTGAAAATTAATGGCTCTTAATTGCACTTTTTTTTTTAAATTGCTCGTTAAAGAGTCTGAATTGTTACTATTAATTTTATTTATTTATTTTTGCTTGTTGATGGACAATGAAAAATTCAAAATTGCTTCGTGTAGGCTGCGAGGGCGTAATTCTTGTTATTTTAATATCTTGTGGTGTCAGTAATCGTGCCAAGAATTTTTATGAGTAACACTCCAACAAGTTTTTTCTGGGGTTGCATTTTTGTAAACATGACTAACTGCAAAGAAGCACCTGAATCACATTTATGTCGCGTAATTATATCCCGCGGGCACCTTTTGACACCGTCACGATATCTCTTTATATGGGTCCAAATGGGCTGAAAAGAAACAAATTCGTAATTGCTTCACTGGCCCCCGAGGTAAAGTTTAAGTAACGAGACAGTTGAGCAAGTGACCACGCACTTCTCACAATATTTTCTGGGGAATCTCGACGGTTTTACATTAAGCAATTTGGGTCTCCACTTTTAGCGGTCTAAGCACCTGAGAACTGTAAAGGGGCCCATTCCAGGTGTCCGATTCTGTGGCCAGAGTGCACGGAGAAATTTCGTTCAAATTTGAAATCTGCACCTGAATCATATCACACTTCGATCGTGAAAGGAACTATTACCGCGGGGCCATCAATTTTGTGTTTAACCTCACGACCACCGCGCAACGGAGAAGAAGTGCATCTTAAAGAAGCTGCCATTTCTGTCAACAAAGACTGTTTGCCGGCCGGGCGAACTAAGTGAAGAAGTGGACTTTCTTCAAGATTTTCGGAGAACCGTTAAATAATAGAGTTGACCAAAGCCGGTAGCGCATATTGTTCTTCGCCGGGCTTATTTTTATTACAAAACTGTTCTTCACTTTCGTAACCCTCTTCCGTTGCGAATAACCCGGCCTGAGTGAATTCGCTTCTTTCACAATTCTCGTAATAAGTTAATTATAAGAAACCGGATGTGGTTATTGTTGCCCTGATGATAAACGTTTAATTGGCTTGCGGTTCATTGCTCAAAGGTGTTGCATAACGAGAGATTCTGGGTTAATCATGGAGGCCTCGCTAAGTCAGCGACAACGACAATGAAATATTTGAATAATTAGATCTCTTTTTTCCATCTTTACATACAAGTTTGTGCGTTTATGAAAGTAGGCATCATTTTATTTTAAGAAGTGAGCCTTAAACTACATATTCATGATATTAAAAATTTCTCCTAAAAATGTGAAGATACGTGCTAAAACTGGGTTCGAACTATCAGAGCTCTGTACCAGAACTCTATCATCCACAAACAGTCGATGGTCGAATTTAAATTCATAAAATATGGTCTATGGATGAAAGAAAAATTTTAAAAGACGTTTCGTTTTGTTGAGTTAGTAAGAGTTGTCTTATGAATTAAAAAATTTGTTTTTCAAGAGCTATTAGACTAAAGAAAACAGCGGCCGTTCCTGTCTCCCTATTTATGACTCAATACTTATACCCTACCCTACCCTGATATCAAAATTTTAGCTTTATAAATCCTGTGTTTTTTCGCACATTTTGGGCTACATCTTTATAACCAATTCAACAAAAATTTAAAAACAAAACGTTTTCTGGAATAATTGGTTCACCGAAGAATACTTTTTCCAATTTTTTAAATTCTTACGTCGTCTTTTTTTCTTTTGAGATGTAATCTTAAAACCGCTTATAAATGGAACAGCTTTTGTCTATAATATAATTGAGTTTAAAATCTTTCTTAAAGTTTTTTTCTGTCTATAATAACAAAACAATTCCAACCTATGTATATGAACATAGTTTAAGCTATGTATAATATGTAGGTTTACTCAAAATGGCCTAATAATGTAGCTGAATTGAATTTAAAACACCTACATAGTTTGAATAATCTACTCAAAGTTCTATCAAAGATGATATTGTAAGTGCTAACATTTTCGACAATATATTTGCACACAAACAATTTGTAACACATGCGTAATTCAAGTAGAAAATAGGTAACTTGCGTATAAGCATAAATTACTTACGCTAACAAATTGTTAGCGCTTCATTAGGTTTGTTTTGGGCGCTTCTAGTAGATTTGCGTAAAGGTTATTTGCGGTCAAATTCTTAGATGACTCAAAGTGGTCATGACAAATGTACAAAAATATTTTTCCCTCCTACAAGCTCAAATGTTTCTTTGGTTATCTGATTTCAGGTGGCACTCCTTTCTTCAAACTAGTTCTATCATCTAACCCATGGCATTTGTTAATTTCTATATTCTATCCCGAGCAATTTTTCAATAAAAGGCGAGCCTGGAGATGTTACAAGCAATACAGTTTGCGATTTCTGATAAAATTTGAATGGCGAAAATAGTAGTGCAATCACCGTTTTAAATCTTAATAGAAAAAAACAATATTTATATATCGGAAAAAAATTTCATACGAGCTATGGTACGATGGTAAACAAGGCTATCTCGGCTAATTTATCAGAATGTTCTTAAAGATATGAAAAAGTATAGATCATTTACAATTCTAATTTGGTTTGCTCACTTGTTAGAGTATTTCACCAAGTTTCATACATCACCTGGTAAACACCGGAATTTAAATAATCACTTTAATAGTGACATTTTTTTCTGAAAAATAGCTTGATGCATTTAAATAAGGGAATTCTGCATATTTTGCCAAGGATCTGAATTTTGGAATTAATATACATATTTATTAAATTAGAGACAAATTAAACAACATTTTGGGATTCAAAATTGGTTTAGCAAGAGTTCTCATATTTGCTTGCAAAGTTTTCGGATTGGTTGATAAGAGCAAGATGATACCAGGTTTTTTTTATTGACTTCGATCAGACATTAAATCTGCATAACGAATTCGAAAAGGTTTGCTAGAAAAGCGGACTTTACTTTGAATTATGATATTTAAATTTTTTCTGGCATTATTGATTAAATTTGTGAATTAAAAAAGTAGAGATCTGCCATGTTTGTTTTTATACACATTATTTAAAATCTGCAACTTTCATCTTATTTTAATGATCTAAATATACATAAAAAGAGTATATAATATTTAAAATAGTTATTTGTAAAGTTGTTAACGCACGACTCTTGTTGTTTCTTCCATGAAGCAGTCGAACAAACAGTGTTATTAAAAAGGGAAAAGTCACGGTTCGTCGCAATTACTTTTTTGTCGAATCGAAAGTGCTTTCTTTAATGTCCAAGTGCCCTCCAGGAAAAAATGTTGTCGTTTTCGGCTTTGGTCTTTGGTTGAAGTCGATAATGACATCGAGGAGAAAAAAAAACCCCCAAGTCGCACTGAAAGGTAAAAGTGTAAACACGGCACGTTTTGTATTTTGTGATTGATTGACACGAAAACCCTTCAACAAATTTCAAATTTACAACTTTCGATCGCCGCCGCCGGTAGGCTGCGATAGGTGTTCATGATTTGCTCAGCTGCTGACGTCGGGAACGAAAGTGCGCAGTCGCCTAACGCGGGGAGACTTTCATTTAAAGTTTCTATTGACGCCTGTGAATGGGTCGCTGCGTGTAAATTTACATAAAATTTTATTGATAAAAGAAAGTAGCTGCAGAGCGTACTAAATGTAAATACAAATTTCACCGGGTAAGTAAATGCACGCTAGGTGAACGCGCCACGCCATGATCCGACCAGGACCATTGTCTCTGACGCTGGCACCGGCGGATGCAGGAGCCATTTTAGATTTTATCCGCGGTAAAATGTCTACCGGCGGTTTTGGTTTTTCCTCGCCATAGGAAAGTCGGGTTGACGGTCGATGACAAAAGCAATTAGTGGCACAAAGAGGCGGGGGCGGGGGCTGACTAGAGCCCCCCAGTTGCCCCATTGTCCCGTCTGCTCCGGTGATATTTGACGCCTATGTGCGTTCTGCTCGGATTTTCATCCGACAGTCGTTTCGAAAGAGAAATTCACTTATCGCACCTGAACGCAGCGGTGTGTGAGCGGTGAACTGATTTTGCTGGATTTTGTCGCATTTAATCACCGCCCGGCCGCCCATTGCAGCGGTCCGCGCGGCTGCGAGAAAGTCATACCTGGGCGACCATAAAAAGCGTAAACGATAGTGGAACAACGGAACACCAGTTCCAATGGCGGACCACTTAAAAAACCCTAATGATCAGCTGGAAACAATGTGACAGGCGATCTTAATTATTTATGTTTCCTGGGACGTGCAAGATAAGTCAATTAACCTCGTTTGCGGCAGGTACTCCGATGCACCGCACACCACGCCGCCGCGATCATGCCGCTATGCCGCGTCGCGTCGCCGATGCCGCTACCTCACAAGGCGACTGGTGTGCGGTTTTTCCGCCAAAGAATAGCGCGCTCCCCAAGCTCGGTTTCACTAGTTGAAATGGAGAGTTTTCAGATAAGTTCCAATTGTCTCAATTATTTGTAACGGTACTGCCGCGGATAAGCCGATACTTAGCGGCTTTTCATTTCTCGATCAGTCCCCAATAAGGAAATGCTAATGGGACCCGCAGAACAGAAAGTACAACACTTCTGAGCACTTATTAACTTGCCCAGATCAAGCAGATGCAATTGTCTTCTAATTCCAAGAAACCACATTTATGGGCAGACTAATTAATAGAGCTTTCCTATGGGACATCTGTGACCCTCAGTACCTACTTAAATTCAAATGAATCATGCCTTTATAAGGGACGAAAGATGCAAAGTGAAATGAAAAAACAATTGAATTATGTCGTATCTTATTGTGATTTGCACACATTACGTTTAATTTCAAAAATACGTGTCATGAGATTCTTCAGATAATTTTAATCAGTTACTATAGTTATCTTTACTGTTTGGGGCATCTGGTTTACTTCACAAAATGTAGATATACATAGGTATGTATGTATCAATCATTAACGATTGTAGGCACCTCTTTAAATCAATTTATGTAGCATATTGAAGTTATCGCCCTTGGTAAAAAAAATTCAAATACAGCAATTAAAGTTAATAAAAAATATTTACTAAAACTATAACTATTATGTAGAACAACTTCGATCATTAGTGGAAGAAATAAATATTAATAAAATTCCCATTAAACATTATTTGAGAATTAGTTTTAATTTTTATTGTAATTGATGTATTTTTTGTATAATAACCTTTTCTTTTTTCTTTTCAGGTGAGTCCCAACACGATTTAATTAACAATATTGGTAAGAGTTTTTTTGCTACTGAAAAATTTTTTTAGCTAGTAGTAATATTTTAAGGGGATATTAATAGCTGCACCGTGAAACTCCAATATTTTATCTATATAAGATGTTGGGTCTGCATCGTGTAATACTCGAAGGTTTTTATTCGGTAAAATTTTGTATTATTCTTAGGGGCCATAAACTCTGCATAAAAGCCAAAAAGTGTAATAAAATTACGAGATAATAGCATATACATTTATTTGTTATCATGCGGCGAAAGAATATTTTTTATAAGAAATTGGGGACAACGTTTGGGAAATAAACAAAGAAGTACCTGCGTTGTAAGCACTTTTAAATTAGAAGAAGCACTACAGGCACCCCAAACAGTTGATTCGAACGATATAGAGGCAACATGGCCCTCGTCTAATTGACTTTGCACAATGTTTGCTCTGTTCCTGTGTACTTATCGCTGTTTACTCACTTTACTACCTGACCGCCTTTGAAAGCTCCTCTATTTACGGCTGATAATTTCATAAAACCCCGTCTCAGGTAAACAAATTCATTAAAACCGTGGAACAGTCGATAATATGAGTTTTTATGATAGTCTGGCAGTCCAGGTCTATATAGTATGAAATTAAACATTTCTGCTTTTCCCCTCTGGTTTGATATATAGTAAAAAATACAAAAAGTATAAGGTACCAGATTTTCTACAGCAAGTATGAATATAATATTTCCACGAATAGAAGTCGTTTTTAACAGAAACCCTAGATTGTTTATGTTGACTGCAAGTGAATCATATAAAACAAGAAGGGAAGTATCAGGCATGAACGTCTCGGACGACTTACACAAGAAGAGGCTGCGGTGCTGGAGTTTTCCTCCATTCACCAGGAGGAAAATTGAGTTGAGAGGAAGACTTCACCAAGACAAGATGACTATCGCACTAGATGGAATTGTCCACGGCCTGGTGCTGCTGCTGCTGTTGCAGCAGAGCCGTCTTTGATGTCTTCGTTGTCTGTCATCTCTCCAGCTCATCTGATGCTGGACGAGAATATTTTTTTTTTTCCTAAGTGCTCTTATGATGCATAATAATATTGGGCTGGGGCCTCCGTAGAAAAGGCACCGTCCTGCAGGATGAAAGAGCAAATGAAAAAAAAAAAAAGCGCTGCTTGTTGCATGGGATGCTGTTGGTGGCGTTAGTTCCACACTGCGATGCCAGAACAACAAAATCGCTACAAGTGGTTTCGCGGCTGAGCAAGCAGCATTTCGGTTGCTTGCTTACCTGGCTGCTTACCTGCTTGCTTAAGAGCATCAAGTATAAAACTTTCCACCTTTATGCTGCTGCTGCTGCTGCTGCTGCTTATGATGCCGTCGCTGCTGCTGCTGCTCATGATGCCGTCGCTGCTGCTTTACTTAAGTTTTACATGGATTTACACAACTCCCGCCACTGAAATATTTTCTTGTTTCGTTGTTCCTCTTCTCCATTGCGCCTTTGCCCCATCCGGCTGAATGGGGCCTTTGCTTTTCAGTTGCTGGCCGACACCAGGCCAAGACGGGTCTTGCATTGTTTTCTTCTACGTCCGATGTATGGAGAATTTGCTTAAAAGCTGCTCCTCGATTCTTTCGTAACATCCCGTGCATATTTTTTTTTTTTTGGCATCGTTCTTTATTTTTTTTATTCAAACAAACGAAACTAACTCGAACTGGTTGGACCTTTTTTGGACAAAATATGTAAAAATTGCCAGTAGACGGTATTACGAAAAAATATAATTATTCGTGATTTTTTCTCGTTTTTCCGCCGTTTGTTATTTTTTGTGCACAAAACGACTTTTAGCCGTTCACCGTGTATGGTATCACCTAGTCGCATATGGTGGAAAACCAGTAACCAGCCGCGTTACCTTTATTGGTGTTGCAGTGCTTTTTTTGGCTAGTTTTGCCTAAAATGTTTTAAAAGTTTTTTTTTCAAAATATGTGAACCGCTTTAAATATATATCTATATATATTTTCTTTTGGTGACAACATTTGAATTTAATCGAGTGCCTAAATGGTACGAAACGGTGTTGAATGCAATGAGTATGATATCACCTTTAGCGAATACCGGCGGTGGTATGGACAGATATGGGACAAATAGGTTTATGGTGCCTCACTCTAATCACCAGCAATTAGCACCTCCTCCGAATAATAGTTACTATGCGTCTGGACATCAGCAACAACAGCAGCAACAACAGCAACAGCAACAGCAACATATGCCGCTTTCAAGGCCTCAACATCCAAACTATATGATTGGGTGCTTTTCGCCAAATCCAAGCGGATGGGCCGGAGTTCCTCTGATTTCGACTGCTTCAAGGCGACCAAGGAAAAATAATTTATATAATAATAATGGTATTAAGCAGCGAATTTTGGTTCCTAGTTCGACGGAATATGATGAGACTGCAATGTCCCAACTTGCAATTCATGCACATGGTGCCCCATTGATTTTGACAAGAGGTTATAGACATCGTAACCAAAAAGGGAATTCTATACATAAGCTGGCTGTATCCAGTACTACCCTACTAGGGCAGGGTAGAAATAAAATTGATGAAAAATGTTTGAATAATACCAAAAAGCCCAGTTCAATAACTGGTGGTGGAATAGATTCTGCGTCTGTAGCTAGCGATGAAAGCGCTACAAACAGCAATTCAACAACAGAGGCTTCTCTACCCCGCATTATAAAACCGAGGAAAAGGAGAAAAAAAGATAGAAAGCCACAAAATGTTTGTATGCCAGATCAAAATATTATGGTACTGAATTCACAGCATCCAGATTCAAATTTGCTTAGTCCGACTGAATGCGGACAAACGATGTCGACAAATGTTTGTAACGGGCAGCAGTTAATTTTGGAGAATAATCTAAGGCACCATAACAACAATAGTTATTCCTTAGCAAACGAAATACCTTTGCAAAACCCTACAACTATAACGCATCAGATGGAAAATGGTGTGAACTTTTCGAAACTGCAGCAATTTGATGATATTTCGACGAGTGCATGCTACTGTCGATTGTGTGATCCTTCTTGCCGGATTTGGGCATTTCCGCTTCGGCGATCGTGTTCGGATAATTCAGCTGAGATTGAGATGCAGAAAAATAGTAAAGATGTTGGTGTAATTGGTTCAAATCGATCGTGGAGCTCAAAAACTGAGTGGAGAAGTTCCCAAAAACTGGACGTAAGCGAAAGTTTCTTGTCTCGAAATGGCAGTTTCAGTGATTCCGGAGATTCTGGATGTGAAATCTTAAGTGGAATTAATTTTGTGGACGATATATTTAATAATAATAGTAATTTCGGAAGTGCTATTAAAAGGAAGGACTTTTCAAGCGGGCCATCACAATGGTCTAATATTGGTGATGGTGTCAAAAACAATTCAAATGATTTTCCCACAGCCGAATCACTTCTTACTGAAAGCATTAATGAAATATCGAAGAAACTTATGGAGACGGTAGACTTGCGTAGCGACGTCTTCTCCTCGGACACGTCGAGCGTCTTTTCCGAGAGTGGCTTGATCAGTGATGATGTTCTTTTCAATATCGAATCCCTAACGAAAAGTGCCGCATCGATATTTTGTTCTGGCGGTGGTGATATCGGAAGCGCGATCGGTAACAACGGGGATAAATTCTTGAATAATTCTTACGAATTTGGTGGCCCCTGTGTCGGCGGGAGCAGTATCAGCAACAGCAGTCCTGGGGCTCCCCAGGGCATATTCGCCAGTGATAGCAATTTTGTGATGTTCCATGAAAAAGATCGTGAAAACGAAATTCTCAATTGTTTCGATATGGTTTGGAGTGGCTCCAAATATCTATCGTTCGGCCGAGAAAATTCAGCTGCAGTGTGAGCCCCTAAACTTCCCTAAAATGTGGATTATCATCTCGGGATCTTCTGTCCAGCAAGCCAGCGGTCATCACCTCACCGGAAGTGATCACCAGAGATAATCAAGAAGACGTCATCGGAACACTTTCTCATTTCCGGATTGCAGTCTGCTTCTTCGTTTGGTTTATTAAGTTAATCTTATGTATGTACTTAAAAAGATAAGACAACTCTCGTCGACGGGCCCCGGCCCCGGTCCGCCTGCTACGTCTTGCTTTATAATTGTTACTTTCACTTTCACCGGGACGACCATTACGAAAGCCAGCAGACTTGAGAGCGTGGTCACACGACGAGTGTTAAGCGCGGTGAAAGTGAACGCCTTTTTGTTTTCTTTCTCTTAAATTTATACTTTTTTTTTTATTCGGAATTCACCGAACGGGAAAAGATAAAAGAAACATGACAAATAACTTTTCCAGCTCTTCACAAATTGGAAAGTTTAATAGCGCCGAATTTGCCACAGTTCTTGTTTTTTTCTTTTTCTTTTCTTCGTCTGTGCTTTAATTTTTTTCTGTCCCAGGTGACTAGTAATTGTACCTGTCGACTGAAAATCCGAGTACGTCTATTTTTGTTTTGTTTCTTATCTTTTATGATTCTGTTTCGGGGAAACTCCAACTTTGAATTTTAAGACAAGTCATCTTAATTGTAAGGTAGAAAAAAAAATGTCTTTACAATTTCAAAGTTAGCCTTCGTAACCATTTGGGAGACAGCTTTTATCGTGACTATTTTTTTTTTAGGGAAGCTACTAAAGTATCTAACGGATGCCATATATACTGTTTCTAAAGCATGTAAATAATTTTCTTTTAATTTCGCGGTGTTTAATTGAATTTTCATAACTTTTTCTTTATTACGTATTTTATACGATTTTCTTTATCGACAATTTTTCGAAAATTTTCCCGATTAACTGGAAAATGTTCTACAGCTTGAGAAAGTGGCCACTTACATTTGGTCGAAGTTTTATTAGTTAATTAGAGCATGCATATTTCTTTTGCCAGTTTTCTTTTTAAGTGCTTTTCGATTATTAAGGTTATTGCTACAAATGGCTCAGATATGAAGTCAGCGGCAAAACACGTTTCATTTTAGTTTAACTACTTCTTTCGCTGGTGGCGGTTATTGGGTCGGAAATGTTATTAGGAAATATATTTGCGCGAAATTTTTGGAAAAGGGGTATACCCCTTTTTTATATGAACATTTAGGAGATCGTAAAAAGTGATCGAATTTCAAATCAGGTTGATTTTATGTTGAGTAATTCTCTCTCCCAATATTTCAGATTAAGGCTTTACTGCTGTTAATGGTACTTTTTTAATTTCCGGTTTTAGATACATACAAAAACAATTAAGATATGATATTCTTCACCTTCTAAATCTTAGCCATTAATACCTAAAGTTGATTTTTCGCGGTATTAACCGAAAATTAAATAAAACTTTAAATGCTGAATTCATCCAAGTATCATATTAATTCATATTTATCCAATAAAAAAAATCTTTAACAGCCACTATAGGGTATTATATCTTTTATTACAACATTAAAACAAAGAATGTCTGCAACAAAAGATAAAATGAAAAAAAAAAAATACTATACCACTTGATTTTACGACCCGCAAAACGAGACACTTGTAAGTCCCGAGTTGAGTAATGGTGGGCAGTGAGTGAATGATTTAAGGTAAAGCCCGAAGAAGTACAAAAGATCGCGGTGTTCTTATTATAATTTCTCATTTAAACCGAAATGAATAATAAGCTAAATGCCTCCCCAGCCATTGTTTCACAATTAATGTTGACTTGGACGCAACTGTGGGCGAGGACAGGAATTGAGGCCCACAAGCCTCTCGCCTGTAAGTCTGTAACATACCTTTTTTGTTGCTGTCGAGTGTCGGCCACAATCGTGGATGTGTCTTAAAATGCTCATTGAAACGCTTTTGCTAATGAAAATAAGATAGATACCAGCTTGAGTTATACGTTTTGGGTCCATTGAAAGTTTTGCATTTTTAGAGAATACCACTTTGAATGGTGCAACACTTTTGATAACCTGCGCAATAAATAGTTTGCATATATTTGAATGAAATTTCATTCATGTTTTTTTGGTATAGTGAAATCTTGATTTATACAGTTAAATACCTTGTTTTTCTGGTTATAACAGAAATATTTCAAGGCCTACTAGGTATGTTTATTTTGGGTACTATAGTGTATTAATTGATTATATTTTTGTTACTGTTTTTTTTTTGCTTCGACATCATTAGATTTACCTATTCGGTATGTTTGTACGATTATTTCTAGATCTTCAAAGATGCATTTTATATTTGTTTTTATTATTTATAATTCTACCAAATTTATAGTGTCTATCTGTTTTTATAAAAAAGATCCAAGACCATACACTAATCCAAATCCCAAAACAGTAATTAAAAGCACAAATGCGTAGGTATATACTTCTCAGGGACTTTCCACACAGACTTAACGCATAAATGAAATAATAATGTTCGTTTGTTGCATAAGCTGTGGGTTTAGGGTTAGTTAGTATAAATTAAATTAACTCGAAATCGAAAAATAAAGTTCTTTTGTTTGTAGTTGTAATATCAATCACAGAATAAAATAAAACTGTATCCATTTTACACAAAATGTGTTAGATATTTTTGGCTGGACCTTTAGTTTTTTCGAGATAATTAATAGAAGCATTCGTGAGGAAATTGTTATTAACCGAATCGAAATTTGCTATTCCAATTTGTTCCGCTAAATCAGTGAAGCGCAAGAAAGTGTCTCTTCCTTTAATTACCAAAAATTGTGTTACATTAAACATGAATGAAAGCAAAACGTGACTGAAAACCTTTTCGCAACTTGAACCCTGAGGTTGTGTGTTGCTACACTTCACTGGACTGCAAAAAAATAATCCACTATATGAGCATAATTTTCATGTACCGGGTGCAACCTTCTTTGATGACGATTGCTAAGTTTTTTGCTTTTAAATTTAAGATAGGTCATTTGAGATAACCTTTTAAGATTCTGGTTATGCTCCCAATATGGATTACACTGTGCGCTATTAAATTTGGCTCCTTGAAAGATTTCTTTGAAATTTCAGGAACAATAGGTAATTTATGGCGTTTTAAATTGATATTTTTTAATTAAAAAAAAAAAACCCGTTGTGAAGATATTTGTTAAGAGTTTTCCTTGGGCCAGTTTCACTTTCGTGGACATAGGTAGTAACTGTGCCATAAAATTTAAAATTTTACTACTTGAAGACCATTAAGCCACCGTCTTAAATAATCCTTCAAGTTGCATTAAATGCAGGGCCATGCAGAGCCATCTAAAAGGAGAATATGAATCCGAATATTATCCACCGTACTATTGAATATTGCCTTATTACTATTGCCCCAACCCTTTAACCGTTCTCATCACCATAACCATCATCGGCAGACAACATTAGTGGTGGAATTATTCAGCTATTGACATTTATGGGCACAGGCGGAGCTCTCGAGACGTAAAACCTCTTGATATTTCACAACGTTGGCTGAAATAAAAGGAAAATCGGAGGAAGGAGATTGATTTTTTCCGTGTTATGCTGCTATTATGGGAAGCAATGAGTTGGCATATTTTTCTCTGATACATATCTTCCCTTCCCTTCAGTGATTGCGTTAATTATATCAGAGGTGCTTCCCTTGCAATTTAAACTAATTGGCTTTATAGACTTTATTGAGGGTAAAATGGTTGTGTAGAAGGTGTGATGGGATTTATACAAATCTTTTAAATTACGCAACTTGATATTTTTTTGATCGAGTTTTTTTCATATTCCCAAAAGGTTTCGTTGCGATTTGAATATATACTATGTAGGTTACCTTAAACTATGGGCATTTCGATCTTTTCATTCTAAAAAATTTGTTAAGAATCTTTGAAATAAACGAAGACGAGCACTCGTTTACCTCTTAATCTTTAATTTTTGATAAAAATTATGGGAAAATATGTATATTTATAAAAATTATATTTTACATTCAAATTATCCAGAATATACATATACAATAGTTAAAATATTAAAATTAAAGATATATCTTTCTGTGTATAATTATTAATTAAAAATTTCTTGCAAGTTTCATTGCGTGTTTTTACTTTCAGCTAATTTTGTTTTCACACCAAGGGCTGCCAATTCTCATGTAAATGCTAATTTGTTCACAATTAATTAAAAGAATGTTTCTTCAATTAAACTCGCTTATATGTATGAATTATTCTCCAGACTTTGTCTGCCATAAATATTCTCAATTATATCCAAACGGTAATAAGTTTTCTTGGCACAAGCACAAACGCTATTAATATCGTCTTCTTGTGTCTATTCAAGTTTGCCGTGATGCACATTGCACATTTATATGAAACGGCCCGCGAAGCCGCGGTGGTGCACCGAAACAAACATTCATACATTCAGGCACTTTTATTTATTTACTCATTTTTTATTTTTTGATAAATTCCACCTCCTTACGCTAGAATAGAGTCGTAAGACACGATTCTTGCGTGCGCGCAATGGCTCTCTGTACGGAGGAGTGTTGCACAATAAATTTCATGAACTTACCGCACTAAATTGCATTTGGTAAATTGCATAAACACGAAATTGCAAAATCATTAGCACGATTCACATTCGTATAATAAAGGTAAATCAGTTGACAAATAAATGTTCGAGTAGTGCTGGGAAAGAGGCGATTATTTGGTATTATTTATAGCTGACGGTAAAAGGATTTGACTTAACTTTTATTCTACGAATGTTCACACGGTAACGATGTTTTGGGAATATAGGTACATGGGAAAAACCATAGTTCGATCTTTTTTCATTGATTTTATGGGTTATTTGTATTCTAAGACTGGCAATGGAAAATATTTTTATGTAATATGAATTAGAGGCGAAGTTATATGGACATTATGTTGAATTTTCTAAAATGTAAAATTTCATAATGGTGCCTTTACGACTTACCAGAAACACCATTTTGTTTTTATATTTTAATAAGAAGAAAATTAACTTATTTTGAGTTCTCATTTGAAGCTCATATAAATGTGGTTATAATTTATGTTATTATGTAACATATACTAACGTTGCTATGGTAAGGCATAGCTTCTGCTCTCTTAGTATAAATATTAAAGTGATGTTATAGCAAGAAAAATCGCCTTAAATTTTTTAACCATTATAACCAAGGGAGGTGTGTAATTTTCGATTTGTAACTTAATTTATTTATTTACAAAAACAAATTTGATATAACTTTCTTTATATATATGGATGGTAAACGTTTAAAATAAATCATTAGTGTTTATATTCACGCATTTCACAAATATCGTATATCATTTCGTTACACTATCAGACAATATTGGAATGATAAATATCTAGCAAGCAATTTGCGTAGTCTGAAAGAGTACTTCCTTAATTTAGCGTAATAAATCTCAAGAATTCCTGAGGAAACATCTTATAAAATTGCCGGTGGTATTTGTCCCGCTTTAGATCATTCGAGGTATATTTACATAATCCATTAATCCAAATCCAAGATTCCACGCCATTTACTCACATTAGCAACGACCACTTTAATAATTTATAGCGCGAACATTTAAATAAATTGTTTAATCAAAAGTGTTTGCCCTCATCTACTATACTCTTTGTGTTTGTATAGTTATACTTTTCGCATATAGGTGTATTTGTAATGGTTACTCGTTTTGCGCGCATCTTGTTGCAAAAACAATTCGAGCAACAATCCACGAGCGCGCGAACTACTTCTTGGCGAGTGGCGCGCGCATTCTTGGAGCAATCTAGTTCTTGGATTAATGCTATAAATCTCTGGGAAACAATCTCGATTGAGATTAAACAAGAAAATTACCGCCATAGAGAGCATCGAGTTGTTCTGGCCTGCCTACCGGCCACAACTATATACCGATCATTTTCACGTATGATTTAATATAAAATAGAAGGCATTAACAATTCCGACACACTTTATGGGTTTGGGGTCTTTGATGTGATCTCGACAAGATGTAGAAAGTGTTGCATTCGCGCAGCACCAGACGACCGCGGCCGATCTGCGACGGGTGCTCCCCTCGATTTAACCTCAACTTTGGTTATGCGAGGCCCCCATAAAATGCAATTGCATAGAAAAGTCCGGTTCTGCAGGTCTTCCCAGTCCCCCGGTCTGCGACAGGCTAGACAGATTGGTTTGAACGCAAACAGGTGCGTATAGTGTAATTGCAGCTGAGATATGTAGTCCTGCATTTAAATAGATCAAGTTCTGCGATTAAAAAATTTCTGCTGCCGCTGGTCTGGGTCTTATGCCACAGTTTAATGCTGCGGCACCACTACCGTCGCTGCCGGGCATGGTGCTTTAGGTGAATAAAAAAAGATAATTCCCCTTCGGATAATTTACTCCTTAATTACAGACTTGTGGAGCAGCATATTTGACATAGTATGCTCGCGAAAAATTAATGCGGGACAGACGAAAATGCGACGTTTTTCGACGTTCTATCGGCATTCACGGAATAATAGTTAGGAAAAGAATGTCATGTCGTTTTTGTTCTACGCTCGCAGGCACATTTCGATTATTTTTCACTGCTGTACCAATTAGCGTTTTGTGAGAACTAAGACAAGACAGTTGCGATCTTCCAGGCCGATTGGACTTAATTTTGTATGGAGGTGAAAGGGAGTCTGGCACTATCAAGTCGATTCAATTTTCTGCATTACTCTGTGGCCGGATGAAGACTTTAAAGCAGCAAAGTATTTGTTTTTTTTTTTATGAATACCGCGTTTGCGTGACATAGGTACACAATTTTTTTTTTTTTTAAATTTTTCATTTGTCATGAAAAAAAGAATTATTGATTTAATGGTGCCGATAGCGTGGTTGATTGAAAAGCGTAACATTAGATAGTAGTCGTTTTTGATTTGTGTAAAGAAAGTTAATACAGTCGCGGAACTGTTTTTATCTATTGGGGAATATTTCGAAAGGCTTCCTCTGAGAAATTTTTGCGTCATGCCTTCTTAAGCAATTTATCGCTGATATCTTTAGAAAGCTGCAGAACAATCTGCAGAAATGCCGTTCACCAACAAAATATATGTATGTCATGTGTTTGCATGGAAGATACAAAGTAATCTCTAACATTGCACATATTCGACTGATTAATAATGAAATTAATTCCTTTAAAAAATTCTTGTCAATCGTTAGTAATCTCACTACTCTTCTGTGGATTTCAAGCAATTCTGTCGTCTGTTACTTGACTTTTTTCCTATTTATTTGTTTGCATTTAATTACGATCGAAGTTAAAACTCAAATGAAAAATTAATTTTGTTTTCGAGCTACGTAACTAAACTCAGCGTCTAAATAGATATTTTCAAGTTTTCATATACATATGTACATGTTAAAGGCATATGCATATGCAATATACTAATCGAGAATTTTTAATGGTTTTGAAGGATATTAAATTTACCTATTACGATGGTTTCATAGCCGCATTTACGAAGTATTTACGTACATATACGAGTATTCTGCGAATAAACCTGTTGGTCTCATTTTCCTACGGAAATTTATGCTCAACTGGTTAAATTAAACAACGGTTTTTATATAATAATTTTATCGCCCTGCATGATATTTGCACCCTTTAATTAAACGGATTAATTTACGATATGAAAGCTGATCATATTTGTCCAACGTGATAGGATGCACCGTTAAAATAGTGAGCAAATTTATTGCAATTCAAGATACAATTTCAGTTTTTTTTAATGTTTTGTAAAAATCAGATTATTGAAGTCTATGTAGCAGATTAAAGAAAATCATTTTGTGGAGTACGAAAAATTATAATTTATAAAGAGAGGACGAAGACATGTCCCTTTCGACATTTCGGTGAACTTAAAAGAGGCTAATCACTTGTGCTCCTTTTTTCAATTAATTTATTCATTACTGGTTTCGGTTTTGGGATAAACATAAACGTAATTAAAAACGAAGGATTTATAACTAAGAGGATGACTTGTCTTTTAATTCATAATAAATTAGAGCTTATGGAGAAAAACTCAAGTCCATTGTAACATGGACATGTGAAGTATTTGTTTACTAGTTATTACTGCAAAATCTTTTTGTGTTGTTTTCATAAATTTCTGAAAGGATGTATTAGTTTTAAGTACACCGTAAAATATAATAGTTAAATAGATAAGTGGGTATGTTTGCTAAACAGCTTTTACCAATGTTTGAAAATTAATATGTTTACACAATTTTGTTGTTATTGCCGAAAAGATCGTGCTTAGGGTTAATTTAACTTTAAAAGTTCGCCCAGTCATAAAATGAATCGTTAAAGTCATGGAAACAAAGGAAATAAAACATAAAATTTGATAAACACAAGTCACGTGCAAGGCAAACAATAGCCGCTCGATTATGTAAATAAATAAAATAAGAGAGGAGGAAAATTCAAATCAGTTGTTCTTACTTTGACTCGTTTTTTTATGTTTATTTGTTGTCGTTTTCTTTTTTTATTTTGATTTATTCTCTAGGTGAATTCGCGCATTGAATTAATTATGAGTGAAAATTCAAATGTTCGTTTTTCGCCAGTGTCAACCACTGTGGGCATTTAAAGAGATAATACGCAAAATGCCCATGATTTACTTCTGTTGGTTGCTTTTGGCCATTGTTTTTTCTTAGTTTTTTATTTGTACAGTTCCATTGGAACCGATTATCGCTTAACGGTTTCTCAATAATAATGGTATTCAACACCATTGCCATGGTCGAATGCTCAAGGAATATTTAACTGTTCGGACGCTAATTGATAGAGGATACCCTTCGTGCGGCTAATGTGGGTCTTCTAGAAGTAAATATGTAAAAGTACGTGATTTGCATTTGATAATGTTTTTTTTTATTTTGTATTTAAAATGAACGATTTTAATCAAAAGTGATTTTTATGGGGAAACCGAAAAAGTCAATTATATTGATTGCACTATGCATAAAAGTTAAAAATTCTATATCGACAAATATCTTTCTTTTTTCACTGTGAAGGTCGAGAAATTGGGGTAATTTTAATAATTTTTTACCAGCCCAGTTACATATTAAAAACAAAAACGAACAGGGTAAGAATCTTGAAACAGAATTCTTCAAATAGTATCGCACTTTATAAAGAACTGGTCTTAATCATAACCGCCCATGGTATATGTTATGTACATATCTATTCTTAAAACAAATGAGGCAACTAAAGTGCTCGTTTCTTAGATAATTATTAATGAGATTAAGAGTAAAACTGTAAAAGCTGTTTACCATTAAGAAAAAGCAGCATTTGTATTGTATATCCTTATATAAATAATTTCAATTATTGTAGCAATTGTAAGAACTTAAATAGCGATTGTAATTTTTTATTTGTTTTTCTTTAAACTAGTTAAGCGCATTGGGACGCCTTTAGGTTAAGGGTTTCAATAAGGCGATATTGGGGGAAAATTTTACAATTTAAGTGTTTAAAGTTCGTTTTTTCTTACATTTTCTTATACTTTTCTTTTCTTTTGTATTATTTTATTTTTTTTAAATACTTACATATAATAAATGCAACTATGGAAATGCGAACTATATTTATTGTAAAAATTTTGTAGTGATAAAATGAAAAGTTTTATTAAAATCATTTCTTTTTATTTAAGTATTTGTTTTACTGTCAATGCGGAAATGGGGATCTTTTGGTTTTTGCAGCATATATAAATAGAGAGAATGTCGTCATAAAATTTAAATCAAGAAGGTGGAGTATAAAAACAATTGGCGAAACTGAGAATAATATTTATTAAATTAATTCAGGCGGTTTTTCGGGATACATAAAATTATTTGCTTTAGTGGGCAATACTTTAATGCTTTTGGAAATTCTAATGATGAATGGGTTTTAAAGAGATCTAATCCAAGAATTATAACATATACCTACAAATGAACAATTCATCCGAAGGTTACGAATGATAAGGTACCAAACCGAAACGACAAAAGAATTTCGCATTGTTTAAGATGAAACTCTATTTAGGATAAAAGTCATCGCACTTATATGGGAATTTCAACCTTGGAGATTCTAAATGATTCAACACACATGGAGATTGTAAATGATTTGGTTCAAGAAAAAGGGCTTCCAATGAACACTATTACTCGTATTAAAATAGCAAATTCTATGATACATGCGACCAAAAAGAAGGGACACGACATATGTACATTATTAAAGTAATTTCAATATGTCGCTCTTGTTTTTGCACAGGTGTTTTGCGAATTTCTGGAAGAAACGTATTTATATGTATCTTGCAAACGAACAAATTGAATGTTCTGAGAAAATCCCCTTACTTGGTACAATATGCCATATGCAGTTTTCAATTAAAAAGTAATGTATTGAAAAGTCGTCGAGTAGTGCTAATTTTGTCACACACTTTTCGGTTATACCTTAAATAACTAATATGTTTTAGTGGAAGTGGAGGCATAAAAGTAACTTCTGTTTGGTTTACATAACATCATTTATTGTTGCATTTGTAATGTCTACAGATTAGAGGAGATTTGAATATTCTTTCTAAAAATTGATATTAAAGTAATACAGTTTACAGTCTTTTGTAATACATTTTTTTCTTGATCGATTGATTTTTCTTTTGATATTTTCTCTGGAAGAAAAACTAACCGGATATATCAATTGTCGTGACTGCTACCTATACACATATATGTATGTCAAAGTTCACTAATTGAACTAAAATGATGAGAAGAGGTCTACTTATTTCTTCTACAGAACACTATGGAGGCCTTCAAAAATAAAAAGAGTTAATTTGACGAGAACAAAATCTAGTCACCCACCGCAGCTTACCGGATCCAAAACCTAGTCTTGTGCAATTTTACAAGTTGTTGCGGCACAGCGAACCAACCCGAATTCATGACATTTACTTCGAGTGTTCGAGAACGAAGATTACATTTCAGAAAAAAAGAAATAAGCTGAAAACGATCCCAAGCTCCGAAGCAAGCGCATCTAAATAAAGTTTTTTTTTCTAATATTTACCATAAGAACCAGCGAAGACGGCGAGTGAGCGCGCACCTTCAAGAGTAAGCACCTTGAAGATCCCCCCACACCGTGTTTCACAAAAGTGATAATCGTGAAACCGTGCACTGTGCCGAGGCTTGCTTAAAAGCGGGAGTCAATTTTCAGTTTTATAGCGTAACAAAAATGCCAAGAGGAAAACCAATCCGCCGGCGCGAGTAGGTTCACTGTGCTGGTTGCATTGCAGATTTCGAAATTTTGTTTGCAGCAGCAGCGCCACCGCACAGCGTGGTTTTTGTAACCCAATGGGACCGTGTTGCTGTTGATTAGGCCAGGTTGAATCGACAACTTGTTTTCTAAATGTTGACATCTTGGCCCCTCCCACGATTCAATTCCTTGGCATTTTCAATTTTTCCGAAAAGCTATATCACATACCTTAGGCTTAGAGAAAGATTTCGTTCATTTCTTTCCCTTTTTTCCTGGCAATGTTGAAGCCAGAAACAAATGGGGTTGGTTGGTTAAGTTGGTTGGTGTCGGATTACCCACCATATTCATAGCTTTTTATAATTTCTATTTGGCCTGATTAGAGGCCGACGGTAGGCAACTTGATTTGCAGCTACTTTCGATAAAATCGAGTGCGTTCACTGGAGATCCACGATTGCTGCATATCGGGTGAAAACAAGTCAGTCCGAGAACTTTTTCTTTTACTATTTCACTTATAATCGTTAAGGCTATAAGGTGGGCTTTCGAAAAGCGCCCGTAGTCCGTTAATGAAGAAATAAAGCAGGTATTTTTCCAGAAATCAAAAACAGCAGGTAATAGGTATAGATAAGACTATTCGCTGGTAGGTTTGTTTTACAAATAGACAATCATGTTAATTTTATTTTTTTTCATGGAGTCTATTGTGAAACATTTGTAAGTTACCTATCTTTTATAACCACTATGCTTCGGTGGATATACATATACATACGTATCTGATCTGGAAAAGAGCATAAGGTATTCGTGATCACATGAATTTAATTATGTAGTTCCAAATCAGGCAATTCTAATTAGGAAAATATTATCGGGACCTGAGTAATCTGCGTTATGTCTTACATACATTATCTCTATTGTGTGCCTGACTAGATCCTGGTTAGGCTCAGGCAAATTTTACTAGCCGGATATAGGTACTCTAATATTATTATTTCTTTTGTTTCAGGAAACGAGTTTGGTTCGTATTTTAAGAAATTTGTTTGTTTGTTATCCATTAAATCTGTCTTCTAGACCCTATTCATTACGGAATCACGGTACCATGAATAATTTCTTTCTTAAGTACAATACACAGAAGGGAAAATATGGGACACTTTTCTGCCCTATCAATTTCAATTTCCTCTTCAAATGCAAATGCACATCGAGTGCAGGCGGGTCCGGGACCCAGCCTCCTTTCACGTGCAAGAGCCAAGAGTTTTCTGTTCCAGATCACCGGCAGCGGATTATCTGGTAAAACAAAAGCAGCAATTTTCACGCTTACAAAATAGTAATTTTGCAGAGCGCTATACAATTTTTTATTTTTCTCCCCGTTCGATTCGCCGCCGCCGCCATAAAATTCATTCAGCTGTGAATTTTCGAATGGTGCTATTATGTTGCGAACTCTAGCGATTTTTGCCAACAACATGTTCTTAGAGTAACGCAAGGCGATTGACACCGATGCAGGGTATACCTGGAATTATGTAAGCGCTTATAGAAATAATTTACCCCAGGGAAATTTCGCCTGAATATGAGAAAAGTGTTTCGTTGAAATTGAGGTTTTTCACGAATAGTTCATTAGTTGCCACCGCGGTCATGATTTTCATTGAAACAAGCGTCTCCTCTGAGAAATCCTCTTACGTAACGTTGAATTGAACCGACACCATTCAGGTCGAGATTCATTGCACTGGTCGAATAAAAAAGGTTCGATACCATTGTGCACCAAAACCCATTTATTTTACAGTTATACTCGAATAAATTGGTTCCACCCATTGGAACAAAAGGAATCGGGAGGGCCCCAAGAGGCAGCTAAATCGTGTGGGGACGGATTGAAATTGCTCCACAGAGGCTGAAAAATTAGCAGCTAAAAAGATCCCTCCGCATCCAGCACAAATACCGCGCTCGTCCTGGTTGTCAACTCTTTTAGATAATTTACAGCTTACGTACGCGCACATTTCAATATCAACAAAAAAATAAAAATAAAAATAAATGAAAAAGGAGGAACATATCGCGACAGACGTGAATGCGCAATAAATTTGAATAAATCCGAGACCGGCTAAATGAAGCTCAGTCAGTCACACCTTCGCGCTATTTTCCACGGAGCCGCGTGCGGCCCCTGGACAACCGCGAGTAAGCCTGTGTGACAGAACAATTTGATTGCGTCCAATAAAAAGATCAAGAGGAGCCCCAGCACACGACGTCAACCTCAGCCTCAGCCTCTTTATTGCGGAGACCTCCTCCTTATCGCACTCGAAGGAATTGCAATTGCTATATATTTATAAGATAGTATATACACATAGTATATTTTTATTATTCCGCGATTTACTTTTGTTTTTGACCTCACCATGTTTATGTTGCGAGCGTGAGGAGTGCGCAATAAAATGCCTGTGGACTTGTCATCACCCCGGCAATTTACATGATAACACAGTCAGAGCAAACTGTACGAGTATGGCTTTATTACTGCACTCAAAATAATTGCCGACCGCGGATGGGTTGAATAACCGCACCATCTTATGAAAAGGATCGTCTCACGCTCTCAAGGTGTATCAAGTCTAAATCTAGGAGATGAAATAGTACAAGAACTATCGCTAACTTTCTGGGGGCTTTGTGAAAGGCCACTAAGTGTGTGCACTTCGAGACGGTAGGAGAGATTTGCATGACTGGTTCCTTTTTAGAGCTCCGTACCTTATTAGGAACTCACGGAACACTTATGGAATTAAATCGCTGTCTGTCTTTTTGTCTATCCATCACAGTCTTCTAAAATTTGAAGAGCTTAATGCAGAAAATTATAATTTTACAAAACCTGAATGGTAAGCAAAACCAAACTATATGTATATGTATGTATATTATATTATTTTATCAGTATACTTACTTTTTTTATTATTGTATCTTCGAAGAAAGAAATTTTTATTGGAGACCTATTTTTAGCATTGTTGCAAGTACCTACCTTTTGTAGTAAGAGTTCCATTTTTAACAACTCCCATTTTAAATTAAAGAGTTGTTTGATATATTTATCGGAGAAAGAGTGTTTAAGGTCATTATCCTGGTAAAATATGAAATTTCTACTGATCCCTGATCAGGATATTACCACGATATTTTCCTTTCAAATTTAACAAAACCTGCTTGAGAAAGATAGAACTTGTTCGATTAATCGTGCGGTTAAACGTGTTTACATGTTTAAGTTTATCTTACGATATGATATATGTACAGTGAAAATACGAAAAGTAATTAAGTTCCTATAGTTACGGGAAGTTAAGAATTCAGAACGTAAAGAAATTGTAGCTCAACGTGTGGAAAGGTGACTAGCATAGAATGCAAAATTTTAATGTGTCACGCAAAAGTTTACTTTCCACTAATTAGATATATTTTACATTTTATACACTGCATCTTTTGTAACCCACTTTCATTTCAAATTAGCAGAGCCAGTGTCCGACAATTATGCGGCTGTAAACAAGCATAGAACGGCAATTTGTTCTCACAGTCATTATGGGTGGATATGATGACCCCTTTGCAACTTTAGCATTATTTTTGTTTTATCATCACAGCAAATGCTTTTCATTTCAATTAATTGCTGTTCATTAAAATCGATGAGGAAGCAGAAAATACCTAAAAATTTATACATATGTAACTCTCCCTTTCCCATGAGTAAAATGAAGTTTTATTTTTAGCGATAAATAAATTAATGATGCGTTTTTAACGTATAATACGCACGTCTCTCAGATGCTTTAGAGAGGTGCGAAAATGTGTCAACAATTTCCGTATACCATAGCACTTGAGCAATTTTCTCCCCGTGGACAGTTAGTTAGTCGCGGACGCGACTTAAGATCCAGATGATCAAATACATGAACTCGGAGATAACTTCGATAAATGGTGGCTAATGCATCTCCATTAGTCGATGCCGCCGCCGCCGCCGAAGGAGCGCTGCAAGGGAACGCCGCACAGAAGTCGCTGCAGCAGCAGCCGTGGCCGCGGAAGTATTGACCCCATTGTCTAGTGACCCACTGAAAGATTTCTCTTTGATTTCTTCTTCCAACTTCCACAAGATGTTTGCTGAATGTGAATCACCCGAGTCAAGAAGCATCAGACGTTTCGTGTCTGTCTCGCCTCGTCTGCCTCACTTTTATAATTTGTGTGAGTTTCTACGTTTATTGCACTGTTTGCACGCGGCCAGGATGGGTGCTGCTATGCTGCTGCTTGCCGGCCGCGAATTACATACAAAAGCGAGCCCGAGTTAATTACGCCGCTGAGTGAATCATTACCACGGTAGCCCATCGCGCCGACTTTATGGATATCGCCAATCATGCTAAATTGGGCAATGAAGACTCCGCCGCAGTTTTTCTTCAATATTTCTCCATATGCTTCTTTATTTTTTCAGTGAAACTTAACTTTTATCCCACATGCGTGCTCCAATTTCACCTTCCCGAGGCATCCGCCCGGTGATCATCTTCTCCGCGGCCGTGTCACATCAATTTCATGGTAGCGTGGGTGCTGCTTCAGTTTTGGCTAATTGACTGGAAAAAATTATGACCAAAACCGGCAAACTGAATTCCATAGAGTAACGGAGCCACTATTGTTTTTTCTCCATGCCGTCGTAAAGAAAGTGTCGGGGCGCCTAATCGAATGTTTGATCTTTCCCAGGTCGAATGGGACCCGATTGTTTTCGGAACAGAAGAAGGTTGCACCTTCTAAAGTGGGTTGCATGGGAGGCACCTAAAATTGACCCGGGGCTACGAATTTTTCAATTACCTAAATTTTTCAAAATTCAATTTGCTGAAAATGTGCTGGGCGTGCAGGAATTGCATAGTTGCGAAAATCAGTTTCAATAAAGACCCATTCTCTAATTACGATTGTAAGTAAGAAAAGAATGATTTACTTTTAAATACAGGATGGCCTACTTTAATTTTTAATATTGTGTTTTAACGCTGCTTTTACGTAAAATCCCTACCTGAATAATTGTTAAAATTAACCTGAAGTTTAAATAGCTGCAAATTCAAATATTCACTATCAATCGTGGGTAGCAATACCTGAATATGCTCTCGGAAGTAATTGGATTAAAAACTATTTGCGATCAATAAATATTTATTCTGTTAAAAAAAGGGTGACAATTTTTTAGAAAATTTTGAAGCCTGATTTGTTTTGAGCCTGAGTAAACGTATTGTGGAGAAAGGAGTATCCTTAACAATGCACAACTTTTTAATTAGTTAATCAGGAGATCATGTAAAATCGGTTGGCATACCGCTGTTTAGACCCTAGCAAAACACCCTGAATGAAGATTTTTTTAACAAATAGCATATAGTATACTTCGGATCTGCCAGGAGATTGTCTTCAAATATAGGATTGTTTTCAATTTAAATTGATAAACAGTTTCGATGAAGTATTTCATATAAATGTGTTTCTGAGTTTTACGGTCCACTAATTTAGTGTAATCCATTACTGATGTAGGCAGGCATTAAAAGCAAACATTCATATATTACACACTCATTTACATATGGCAATATTTTGCTAAAAAAATACGAATATGTAATGCCACTTCATCATGCCTACGAAGAGATTTACACACATAATGAATTCATGCTAAAGCGGCGCACGATTACAGCATTTCCTGGAAATTCTCAAATATTGCGATTTATTGGGAGCCATCATCAAAACTAACTGAGCGGAGAGACACCATTTTTTTTTTTAATAAATTAGCACGCTAATTTGCTGCCAATATGCAAATTGCGTTTTTCCACCTGTCCTCATATTATGTAGGCATATACGTATATACACAATCGCGATTATTCAAGACCAAGGTGGATCGATCAATCTTACCTGGCAAAAACAAAGTGCCCAAAAAGAGCAATGAACAGGATTAATATTCTTGAGAGGTAAATATATCCGTGGTCTTCATGGTGCTCACGGACCTGCAGACGTAGGGTAGCCGAGTGTATTTTGAGTTACTGAAGGAATAAAAATGTCAAAGAAATCCTGCGATTTGAGGGATTTGTCCAATGTATGAATTTACGAAATTTTGCATATTTCATTTGCTATTCTTACTTGTGGAAAAATCATCGCGCATTAATGTTCTTGAACTACATTTCATCTGGGAAGTGTGTGTTTTTTGTATTTAAAACATTGGCCGAGAAATTTGTGCTTCATGTCCGCCATCTCTAGCGGTGCATTCGCGACGCAAACAAGACAAGTGCGTGCCGTGGTGACACATTAAGAAATTGTCCCACGTTCACGCGGAGCTCGCATCGAGCGAGCGCCAAGTGTTATTTGTTCAACGTCTTTTGTGTCGTTTTTCCACTTGCTCACGACCTTGGTTCAGACTTCTTTAACAGAATTTAACTGTTTCAAGGTGTTCGGTGCGCGCGCTCATTGCAACACTCACGTCAACGCTCTCGCAAAGGTATTTCTTATGGCCGTGCGCAAAACTCAACACTAATGCCGCAAGACTTTAGTCTTAAGACTTAAGGTAGTAGGCAGCTTGCGCATGCGCACCAGACCAAATGTATCTTTTGCCAGGTTTAAGTAAATTAAGCGCCAGATATGGAAGAATGAGAAATTATCACGGAAAGCAGCTATTCTCGAAGGAGCGCGAGTCGAACGTTAGGTAACTGTCGAATCGACATAACTTGCCCGTAATTACTTGGTCGGCGCAATTAGTTTGCGCTTATTGGACTGTGCCTTACGAGTGATTTTATATTAAATAGATTAGTGCGCTATGTTGCACATTGCCGATTATGGATGCAGCAAAACAATTCTGGGGTGGCAAACAGGAAATAATTATTTCAGAATATCTTCAGTCGTATGCTGTTCAGCGATAATGCTCTGATGCTACTTTGGTCCCATTGTGGCGCGTCGATAATCTGCATTAGCGCCATCCAATCTTTAACGAGAAAACAATGAAGTTATTTTTCTGGATTCCTAATTAAGTGACCTCAAAAGGATTAAGAAACCGTTTTAGCTTTCTATTGATAGCAAATTAACCCACATGACTCCGGATTACTTTGTTTAATTTCAATTAACTCCACTTGGCTCTATTGGTTGTGTTATCCAGAGAAGTAAAAACCCGTTGTTATTTCGATGCCAATATACGAGCATTAAAATTTAGCGGTTTGTATCTTATTTTATTCACGAATCTCTGAAAAAAAAGATAATTCTTACTTTGCTTTTTGATATGATTAGTAGAACTTCGGTTTCAGTTGTTATTTATGAAAAATTTTTATACTTAACTTTCCTTTAGATTCGTGGAATTTTTGTCCTTCGACTAAAACTATCTATTTTGAATCCAAGACCATTATAATTGAATCAGGTTGACTCTTCTCTGTAATATTTTATTATTGTGTTTTGTTTTAACCTTTTTTGTAGTCGGGTTTTAGTTTTTGAACTTTAATATTATCTACATATTTCCAAATTTTTAGTTGGAACAGAAATCACTAGATTACTATTCTTAATCATAATTCATTTATTTTAATTATTATTCAAACGTCAAAATACCTACTAGAAACTATTTATCTTTTCATCTGAAGAATTGAGAAGTTTATTAATAAATTCCACATTAAATCACACCTTTGCCAAAATACGATGAATATTTTAGGAGCTATGAGGGAACACATTAACATACTTAGACTGCTAAAATCATAACCATAATCATGACTTTGCCGTAGTCGGGTAGTAAATATCAAGCTTAAAATTGCAAGTAGACATTAACATTATTAAAAAGCATTTTCTAGGTCTCATTTTCCGCCGAAATAAGGCCACAAGAAAATGACTTCGTACCTATGCAAATGGCCTAAAACCTAAAACCGATTGTCTGTTCTTGTCCAAAGTCTGTGACAGACAAATAGCAGTTTAAATGAGGGACATATGACCCATTTTTGGATGACATGGGATAAAAATTCAGCTCTTGCCAGGTCATGTTCTAACCCACGTAAGACCTGTCGGCGATGACTGGGTGAGACTCCCAATTTTCTGACTAAGACACGAATTTCTTTAGAGTCTTATTAAACGTTTGTATTTTCATTATCTTTGAGAAAGGTAAATATGTTTTCACTTCGCTTTAAAAAAATTTCGCAATGCTTCTTGAGACCGGGTGCTCGCTGAACCCAATCCGGTGCAGATCAAAAAGCCGAGACTGCAATCCGCCAGCGCGGTGCAGCATACAGGTAGCTCAGGTTGTGTGGAAAATCAGTGCAAATTCGCCGAGAGGTGCAAATTTTTTACCTTTTTTCTGTAGTGCGAGATATGCTTGAATTGCCCAAGGTAAGGTGAGCGTGGTGCAAAAGCCGTCAAGGGACAGTCACCCGCCCGGCTGGCAAGTGCACAAGTTTTCTCTTTAAAGCGTTATTTTTTTATACCTATTTTGTTGTGTTTTTTCTCCTCTTTTGAGCCGAATTAATAAGTGTTAACAGAATTTTCCGTAGAACGAAATTGTTTCAGCGATTTCTCAACGTGAACCTACTGCCTTACGTAGATTTTTTTGCAGTAGCAGCAGCAGCAGCATACCTCGTCTGCGGTTGAGCAATGCTCACGATCGTGGTGCACATAAACATAAACCGGTTTTCTCCCAGGTTGTAAGCGACCACTAATGACAACTTTCACTTACTTCACCTTCTTACAATAAAAAGATCAAAGACCATGGATCAGACCGGACCCGAACGGTAACGCTCTGTTGCTGGCCAATAGGCTCGCCTCGGCGCCCGTTGCTGGCCTGCGGACTCACGATTTTCTCGCGAATTCCATCGCATCAATTATGCGGAATTAAAAGTATACAAAAAAAAAATGTCAAAATAAATTATTAGTGGGTATACGCATCGCTGCTCCGCTCCTACCTAGGTACCCTCCCCCGGTCGCAATTTGCATATCATTAGAAGATCACCGCAAATTTGCATTGATTCATACGGAGATGGGTGCGGCGTCCTTTTCGCGGGGATCACACACAATCAGGTGTCTCCCCGTCTTAATAAATATTTATTGGAATCGTCCAGAATTTTATTGCAGTCGTGCGATCAAGTGCTTCATTCGATCCTGAAGGTAGTGGCGATTTTTAAAGGCGATGACATCAGACCCGAGCAATTGCAATGCACAACAAACCGCAAGCTAGAGACATTTTTCTTATACCTGTATCTTTAGCTACTCCACAAGGTACGAAACGTAACCAGATCAGGCTTACCTCGACGAGCTCACCTTCTCTTTATCAGCCGCTGGATAAATTAATGGAACGCATGGGAAGAATTAGCCGGTGCGTGGGTAGATGTTAATGAGTAAACCGACATAATCCCAACTCAGTCAAAACTCAAATTGCGTACAATGCTTCGGGTGACATATTGGAGCGTTTCCTTATTGCCATGCAAATTAACTGCTTTTGCGGGCTCTTTCAGTAATGCACGTACGACAGGTTTTGTGCTTTTTATTACTTCTCATTTGACACCATGATGATCTAGAGATTTATAAATGATTTATAAATGAATGCGTCCATTTTTTAAAAAATCAAATTGGAAATCCGTTTTTTTTCTATCGGAAAAAAAAAAATAAATTAATCAATGTTAATGCGACGTCAGCAGTTACAAGGTCAGAAAGTTCCCTCGAGGAGCTTAATCGAAAGGAAATTCGAAAATAAAACAGAAATCGATGTCACATTTATTTAATGTGAAAAATGTAACGGAAATTAAAAAAAATTATAAAATTAATAATATAATACTACTTAATTTGAATTGAAATCATCTATTAAGCCAGAACTATTAAGAGAAGAATCGACGTCATTTTTAATTGCCAAAATGGATAACAAGAGATTATAGACGATTTTGAATCATTGAATTTCTTGAATAATAAGTTTTGATAAGTTTGGACCTAGAAAAACTTCCCTCGGCAAAAGCAAGTGTTGCTGCTTGCAATAAAATTAAATCAATTTAATTAGTTGGCAAACTACCTAATAACACACATGCATGAAGAGAAGCGCTTGCTTTAATATTTTTCAGTTAACTAACATGTTAATTAGTAATTTTTGATATGATTAATATGGGTTTTTTTAAAAAAAAACAAGTAGGTACCTATTAAAAAGTGTAAACATGAAATTTACTCTTTTTCCGTTGCAGTAAGATTTTTGAATGTTACCAAAACATTTTCTAGATACATATGTAGGTATGCATAAGAGATTTATTTTATTTCACCATAAAAAAATACTTTGTAATTTCCTATTCGGAATTGTAACTTTTTTTTAAATAATTTTCTCAGGGAAAATGCAATCGTTATTGGGTAAATCGTAGAGAATATATTGCAATTTACTTCGCAGCGGTGGAATTTTATTCGCATAATTCATAAAAATTGTGTTGATTTGTTAACATTCTCACATTACCTGTTTCCGCAATAAAAACACCAAAAAAAATGAATTTCGCAGATGAAACTAAAAATCATTGAGAAAAGCGCCACTAAATTTCTGTTTAGTACTTTATCAAATTCCCTAAAAACTAAAAATTGCCATTTATGGGCTGCTATAAATGTTGCTACAACAAAGGTCGACTCACGGAAAAGTGATATCGTCCCTGGACAAAAAATTTGAGTTTTTCAAAAAAAAGATTTCGCACATTCGTAAGACACGTTAACAGTTTTTAATAGGCGGTGCGGTGCGTTGATAGCCCTGTTTTTTACACCTTACCGGCCGAAGAGCAGGAGTCTAATATACTTTTTATTTTAATGTGCGAAAAGGCGAGGAGACATAAATGGCTATTTTATGTGGCCACAACTCTTCGACAATACCGAACTTGTGTACGTCCAGAAGCATTCCTCAGCCGTGGTCGCAAAAGGCGACAATACCAAAACCGGATCGCTTGCGATCCAACTTCGAGTTTTTGCTGCTCGGCTCCATAAATCAGAGCTAATGCCATGAAAAATATATTAATGAATCTTTCCGCGGACACTCGGCTGATTTCTTTATTTCTCTCCGCACGAGGAGGAGAACGCAATTTTTATTTTTCGCACAGTTTCACCGGGCTTCTCTGAAGATGTTGTTGGCTCGACAGGCTCCTTGCAGCAGCCAATTCATTAAGATGCAGCCCGCATTCACAGCATTTTTCATCGGGAGCCTGACCAGTCGCGAGGCCCCTTAAGTATTTTGGACTGATTAACGCAAGACAAATAAACAAGGAGCGATATTCGCCGGCGAATCGCTTTATAAAGTCAACGGTAATCTCGCGAGAATGCAACGTGTTTTGACCGTATTTTCACTGTCAACAACGGCTCAGGTGCCTTTCTTTTTTTGGTAGATCGGAGGACCGAAGTCGTTGACCATCGGTTAATAAGTTTTTTTTTAGTAGGCTTCATATTCGCCCCCTCTAGGGGTATTGGACAGGTGGGAGTAATTTGTCATTTGGCAGCAATTTGACCTGATTTGATCTTCATGCATGCGAGCCACAAACGGTAGTAGGCTATGGAAATGCAAACTCCCACGATTCTCTAAGATTTTCATTCTGTTGTAGCCGCATAAGGATTCAACCTAAATTCTTGGCATTTACTAGTTTGGTTAGGTTTGATTTGATTGATTAAACAGATGTGTACGTTTATGAGCCCACATTTAAGAGATAACGACTGAAACGGTTTTAGCTGAATAATACATTTTTTCTTTTAGTCATTAAAAACAATGTAAAGAAGCTAGGTTATTGCTATTATGGCGTGACGGGTTTCCCAGCAAGAAATCCGAACCATTATCATAAATAGTTAGTACTAATTATTAATTTAGGTGTTGTCTGTCATGGACTCAAGGCGCTAAATACGAAGTATACTGTCTGTCTAGACTCTAGGGTATGAGGACATTTCATCAACAGCCCAAATCGTTGCCAATTTGTCACCAAAATCGAACCCCACAATAAAAATTATTTATTGATTTATTGAGATTAATTTTCTTAGTATTAAAAGGCTTTAAATGTTCTACGTAGGTATGCATTTCCCCAGGGATTTGTTAGAAAAACGTCTTTAACTGGTTTTGATACAATTTCTAAAAATGTCTCCAAAAAAAATGTAATGTTTTGATACTTCAAAGCAAAAATATCTCGGAGAATACAAGCGACCGGACATATAGTTTTAACAAATTTTGGCACTTTTGACCCCAAATAAAATTTATTGTGTACAACGTTTCAATAAAATCTGTGGGGAGGTTTTAAACTCAATACTTAATCAGTTTTTCCAGGACGTAAGTCCGGTTGTTCATTAAGATTTCGTATTTTTATAAATCTAACTAAGTAAGTGAAATTTCATTATTTGGCTTCAGAAGGACGATTGTCATTGTCATATTTCATCAAGTGTCTCCGTAAATCTTTTATATCATCGATAAAGTGATCAAAAGAGAAGATGCCGAATTAATAGCTCCTAAAATTTGGCCAATTAAACCTGATTTCAACCCAAGAAAATAGCTAACTTTGAACACAAATATACCCATAACTCTAAGCCATAAAACGCCGAAATTTTTAAGATTTTAGTCTTAGAAGGGGGCCTAAAACAAGACTGTTTGCAAGTTCAGCAATAAATCACAGCTTGAGGCCAAGCAACCTCGAATTGTCTCTGAAACCTTTGGGATGTCATCAAATCTGAAGTGCTTTCCCATAAATCCCTACAAACGGACAGTGGAAACTTGGCGAGACAGAAGAAGCGGCGATTAGTCATAAATCTCCCGAGAGTCGTCTAGTAGACGAAAGAGTCCTAAGCACATTAGCGAATTAGCATAATTTTTAATTTACGGCGAATATGCGCACAGTCGGCAAAAACATCGAGGATTAGCCACCGGGTCTCTGGCCGGACTGTGTCTAGCTGAGCGGTACGTGAATGAACTTTAATTGGAAAAAATGCAGCGACATCGGACAAAGTGGAAGAAGAGCCGCGGTGACGGTGACGAAGACGGAGACCGCTGATCCGCTGATCCGTTGATCCGTTGATCCGCTCAATGCCGCCAAGAAGGCTTCGTCGCCGGTGCAATCGAACAAAGAAAAAATGAATCATTTTCACGGTTTTGTTTCCGTAAATCGAACTGTGGCAACTTCTGGTGAAAGTGTCCTAAAAATGACTTCCGCGTTGCGCTGCTCTGTTCATCGCCGCTTTCTTGGCTTTTGCTCGTTTTCTTCATCTGGTGCGCGCTGCTCCGTCGATCGTTCGCCGGTGCGTGGAAACCTCCAATTAGGAGGCAAACTTTGGGCGCCCTTTTGTGTGTCGCTCAAGTCCGCGATTGCGTTGCGTTACGTCGCACATTACGCCTCCTTGCGTGTCGACTTTTGGCTTAATTATAGCGACAGAAATAAATCCGAGGTAGAAAGTGTCTGCCGTGCACCTTTATACCTCCTGTCACGGCACTGTAAACATATTTTCACCTGGGCGACTTTTTCCCCGGCAGCTGATTGCATCTTACTTAATATGCCATTCTCCCGCTGCAGCCAGACTTCTCTAAATGTTGAAGTAAAAACCTGGTTTCACTCTTCTGATCAGGCTCAATTTTTTTGATTCAGAGAAATTTTATAGGCTCCAATTCACGACATCAGGTAACGTTGTTTAGAAAAACACGGAAAAGCATATTTTAGCTATATGTATATTCAAAATTAATAAATTATACTTATAGTCAATTGGATCAACAAGATTTATTTTTACATTTTCTTTCGGTATGTAATTTCAATTCAATTTCCAACGGCCCTTTGACTAATATAAAAAAATCAATTTCTAAGTTATTAATTCACATAAAATATCCAAGATTATCTTAAAAGAAATGGATTCACGTGTATATGCATATACATATACTCTATTCACCTAACTTTTACAATATCTATTTTAAATTCAAACATTTTATCCTTAACCTTGAAAGAGGAATCAAATGCGGTAGACAGACAGGCAACACGAGTTCCTCTTTTATTACTTTTTCCGAACCCAACTCTTAAAATAGGATGGAGAATAACATGATTCGCTCTTACGAATTTATCTCCACTATTTCAAGGTTGTTAAGGATGTTGGATGTTACGTTGATGGCTATAATGCGGACGTTCACTTCCTATTCAGTTTGCAAACAAAAGCATTTGCCGAGTGAAGGGTCTTTGTAACTCGCGACGGACATTTTAAATTTTAATACGGAACTAGCTAACGATAAACTAAATTTATTTATGCTAAAGAGGGAACCTTTCAAGCTGTGATCCTTCGATTTTATTTGCTTAATGCAAACTAGGAGACAGGTTTAGTTCTTATTTTTAGCCGACGAACGTTTCTAAGGGATGAATATCATATCCTAATAAAGAAGTACATATTTGAGTTTGCTTATAAATGAGTTTAACGAATTTTGAAAAAATTTACTAACGATCTATGCTCTGGACCTTAGGTATAGAAATAGCAAGGAAATAAATTCACCTTCTCGATGAAATTTGCAAATGTAAATTATATCACCTCTTAAGGTAATTTTATGTACCTATTATATCTACGTACTCCCAACTTTACAAATCATACCTCACAATAAAATGTATCTTCGCATTTTAAATTTAAAATATTTTTATGTATATAACAGTGAAAAAGAATGGAAGTAAAAAGTAAACCATGAAATCTTGATATCAAGCGATCTCATTGTTTCTTGAAAAACAAGTTAATTATGCAAGAAATACGAGTTCATTCACTTTTACATAAAATTATGGGAAACCTTGAGAAATATCGAAAACTGGAAATAATGCTTCAATGCTTCTATAAATAAAATATAATCGTCTCACAAAACTGTGGCAAGAATTTCCATATTTTCCCTACTTTGGAGCAATCTTTTACAAAAAGCAAGGTAGCACCTAATGCAGTCCTCCCATTTAAAAACTTATAGCTTAATCCAGTAAACCCTAGTCACGTACGCTTTTCGAGATTAACTTTACGAGCCTATGCAAACTGGTGCTTCACCTCCCACGGGCTAAGGTTGCTCTTTTGATTTTGAAGCATTTCGAGGCAGCGTTTCCTCGTCAGAGATCCATTTATGAGTCAATTCATGTTCCTCCGCAGTCCACGTACTCGTATTTAGACCCTACCTGTGCCTTTCTAAAAACCGATCGCCATTCGGAAAGGTAAATAAAGCGTCTTGGCGGTTTCGGTATGAGTCAAAGACAAGAAGGCTAAAGCACAAAATCAGTGACACAATTCTGCGCGAAAAGTGGAAAGTCTTCTTTCGATTTCATTTTGCATTTGCATTTCTCTAACCGAACGGCGGCGCAGCGTCAGTTTTAATTTTCTGCAGAAAAGTGAAATTTTTTATTTTTTTTTTTAATATAAAAAAGAAAAACAAATCACAGACCTACCACAATAAAAGCTGTAAATCTTGCGGTATACTGGCGGATTTCATAATCACATTCCGACATTGTGGTGGAAAAAAAGGCAGCAAACGTGGAAAATTATTTGCATGAAACTGCAGAACAAAAATTCAATGTTGCGGCGACTTCATTTTCATTAATTAAAGTCTGATTAGCGCAGCACTTGAGTGTATATTCCTCGATTGGTTCACTGCGATTGCCTTTTAACTTTTAACTCGTTTTCCTACGATTATTTCTTTAGCCATAAATGCAGGAGATTCGCGCAATGTAATTATTTTTTATTGCGAAATCATACCGTTAAGCAATAAATTTACTGCTCGCGCCTAGACTTATCGTGTTTTTAGTTATCTCAAGAACATCTGTAAAATTCCTTTTCAGAGAAAAAAAAATCTTTCTTAGAGTGTTAAAGAAATTTCAGCGAAGTAAAAACGTTACATCGTAATATAGAATTATGACATATTCTTCTACGTTATGTAATTTTATCAGCTTCAGTTATAGCAGTAAATATCTTTGGAGTGGTTATCAATTCGAATTGATGAGATTTATGTTGATTATCAATTATAAGGCGACTAAGTTATAGTGAACTAAGAGTTCGACATTTTTCTTAGAGAAGGTTAGAGCTTCATATATATTTTTTCACTTATGGTTTTAGCGTTTTTCGTTTTAAAGCAAAATAAATCCATCATTACATAAAAATTCTAAAAATCTCATTAAATAAAAAAAATGATGATTCCCAAGCAAGTTTAAGAAAGAGGACGACAAAAATTCTATTATTATTCGATCGTTTTGCCTTTACTCTTACATGTTGACGAAAATCCTAAGAGCCAATTCTTAGAAACGCACAAGTTTAGAACCCCACGAAGTTCATACCATAGTGAGTTCATGACTGGAATATCTCTTTTATTTATTTCATTTTTATTTTTATTTTTTTCTTTGATCTGAATAAAAACCAAGTGCGCGCAATAGCGATCGATTGAAATCAGGTGATCGGTTCAAGCAAATGGAACGAACTCATTGTTGACACCTAAGTTATTAGATTATCGGCTTAGCGCGTAGGTGTGATTTCCATCAAAATTCATGACTACTTATGACTTGCAATGTTTAGCGGTTAGCCAAGATCAAGGCGATGCTCGGGCTCTGCTGTGATTTCTTTTCCTTGCTTGCTTTTGTTACCTGTTGGTTGGTTTTGTTGCTGTTTAGACACGATCACAAGGGGTCAGCCTCGATGGTGTTTTCTGTTTACAATCCGTTCGATGGCAATGAAATTGGAATATTTTATGAGGTGGATCCGATACAGATCGCAGGGCACAGCCCCCTAGAAATAAGCGTAGAATAAATAGGCTTAATTTTTTGAAACGTCTGTTCAATGACTTGGAGTTCTTTTTTGAATATATAATGAATAAAGAGAACTTGATGATTACTCAACTTCTATCTTTAGTTATTAATATTGTTTTATCAATTATCAGCGCTTTCTAACATGATTTCATATATTAAATGGAAATGAGGTGCATTAAGTAATTAATAGTACCTACCTAAATTGTATAAGACTTCCGGGCTTTTCAGGACTTTCCATTTCTCCCATACTTTTATGTACTAGGTATATTTAGGTATGTATGGAGTTATGAGAAATATTATCTTGACACTCCCGGCACGCATATGTTTCGGGTTTTTCAACTGCGATTTTAAATGTATTAGATTGACCAGTAAAGACGTAGTAGCTGGAAATCATGAATTTATTCCGGTTATATGCTATTAATTAGTTAATCTTCAAATACGTTTCATTGTGTGATTTTTGAGGAGATGCAGATATGGAACTAATCCTATAAATTAGCAGTTTTGAACACGTTTTAATAAATTATTTACCTACGCCATGTTTATAATGTTTACAATTTAAATCATTATATCTCAGTATACCTACATTTACTCGTTTATTTTGGGACGAAATCTTTGAGACGTTTTGAAGTTCTGTTTTTATTGGAATAGGTAGAACTAGAAAAACGTACGCACAACGGCAATAAATCAACAAAAATAAAGTGTAAGTTTGACTGAAGAACATTTATGTGTAATTCCTCCCACACCCAGTTTGAGAGATTTCTAGAAGTAGCGTCATGCAGCCACAAATATTCCCAACGGCCTATTCATCACGTAAAAAAGCATGCTCCCTGGCAAACGTAAAGTTCTAATGCGGGGCAATTTCATCCAGTCATGAGCTTCACTGGCGCTTCTTTTGATGTGGCTAAAACTCCTTGAAATCTTGGAGCATTCCTTCCTAGAAATCAAAACAGTCTCAACTATTCCCCAGCCCTCTTTGAAATGTCCTCATTCGTATTCAAATGGCATCAGCAACCAAATTATAATGAAAGAGATCTGGAGAGATTTCGAAAAATGTTTTCATGAATTTAATTTTCCTACGGTCCGCGTCGTCGTCGTCGTCGGTGCCACATAGTGTGGCCTCGCTTTATGTTATCCGCGCGTTCGGACGCTGCACGGCTCTGTTTTTATTGCTTGCGTCTTGCGGCATCGGCCGGCCGCTGCTGCTGCTGGAAGGAATCCTTGAGAATCTGGTCTAGCGGCGAGAAATTAAGAAAAGACAGACAAATGTTTAATTTATAAGAGCGGAGGTCAGAAGTAATGGAAAAGACTCATTGAATTTCACATTGTCATTAACTTCAAGGGCGTCGGTCGTTCGTTTTTCATGCTATAACGTTTATTCGTAATAAAATTGCTTAAAATAAACGATTATCTAAAAAATGCAAAAAGTGTATCTACTGCATTTTTTTTCCAAACAATAACTAATACATAGAAGTAAGAAAAGAAAAACGGGAACTAAGATATTCGAAACATTTGCTTAGTAATCGATGTAATGGCTAAAACCGGTGCTCATGTTTATTTCGATTGCTAATTTTTCGCATTTAACATGACTTTTTAAATGAAACTTTTAGATTTTTAGGAAAAGACAAGAAGAATATACAATTCCATGAAATCAATTCTTTCTATTAAATTTCTTTTCTCTACATATTGAAATAAGTGTAGAGTTCATTGACCTGGGTATATCCACTTAATTAGCGTATAATTAGAGGTTGCCAGAATGTTGGAATAATTTACCCACTCATCCGTTTACCTTCCTGACCTACTAATTATTGTGGATTGTTTCGAAACAAATTTCATACATTTTTAAAGAAGAGAAAAGGCCTGTTTTGGATTTGCGCAAAATTCGCTAATCATTTGAATAAAGCGGCGTCCAATCTTCAATTATGTAACATTCTCGGCATAAATTGTTATCAAATTAATGAAAGCAAAAACTCACCTTGCGAACGGAAATTGCACAAAGGTGGCTTCTTACTGGGGCACTGTGTTCAAAGCCCCGCGCCGCGGAAAAATGCTAATTTTTCTCGCGACTAAAAAAAAAGTATTTCCATTTAATTGTTGTCAATGAGAAGAGCTGAGAAGCACCCCCGCAAGCCGCCTAATGGAATTGAAAACAATGCGCTTAGAAACCCGGTGCCGAAATTACACTCATTTGTTCGCCGCCATTGTGATTAATTCGCACGACACGAATATCAAGTCATTTTGGTGAAAGTAAATTATCATACGCGCTCGACAGTCGACACCTCGTTCGTTCTTTGTTGCGCCTCCGCCCCGGCGCGAGGTGGGTAAGTGCCGCGAACACCGGGGGCGGAGCATTTTTCACATTAATTTCCGATTAACTTTTGAGACGAAGACGCGATGAGCGCCGCTTTCTTGGGACTTTTCGCCCCGTTTTTCGTGTTGCAGCCTTTGTTTCGTCCGGTCTGCAAATTAAGCAACCTCAAAACGCAGCCACCGAATGATGATGACTCTGAAAATTGCCGGAAGCTATCCAAAGACTTTTGCTGGCCATTTGCCTGCTGTTTTCTTGATTATCTCCCTAAATTATTATCGCCTAATCGAATTAAGTGACCAAATTAGAAAAATTTCGAAATAACTTCTATTGTTCACTATGCGTAAACTTGTGATTTATACAATATATTACGCATATGCTCAACTAGTTCCTTTTAGCTCGTTGAATGGTGACGACTCTACATATATTTGGAAAATCGTTAAAAATTTATTGAAAAATTGATTTTTGTTTTAGCATTTCGAAAAACATTGTTAACCTACAATGATAATTAGATAGCCTAGAATCGTTACAGCTTTTGTAATATTAAATTTACGTACGGTGTCTCTAACTCGAGCCATTCCGGATAAGAAAAATTACTGATGTTACTATCAAATCGGAGATTAAAACTTTCTTTGGTAATGGGGCCGTATTTGGAGACATTTGCCATTTCCAGAAATTTATTTCAACCTAATAAATAGGTACATGTTACGGTTTCCCGATGATCTCCTTGTAAGAACGTGATGACATGCTCTTCTAATTTGGCTCTATTTCAGAGTGCTTCATTTTTTTTCTAGACTTGTGGGTTTTGCTTATAATCACGCAGGAAACTAACACACGACTTCCTAATTACGAAACTCCTCGTCACGCCTATTGTTCTTGCTCTCTAAGTAGCGTAGCGACTGATGGAGCTGCAACCTCCCCCGGACTGTGTTAAGTAGCTCGAAAACAGCCAATGAAGTGGAACAACAAAATTTTTTTCCACCATGGAGATAAATTACATCATCCTTGCAATTACAGCGTCCCATACTGCCGGTGAGGTGATCAATTATATTTGGAAAATTACTTTCCACTGACCGTCGCGGAGTCGACGGTTGGAAAGAATTAATCCCGCGGATCGGTGGCCCGCTCGAATGCGGCTCAACCTTGAACTTCATTCCTTCTGGTACCGAGTCGCGCCGAACAAGAAGAAGTGCACATGGACCATAAAACCCCTTTCACCCGATAATTTTCCATGGGCCTCATTCAGCGGACTCCGGAGGAAAGTTGCATGGGGGCCATTAAAATCAGCCTCTTCAGAGCTCGCGGCTCCCAGCCTGGATGTTGTGTGATCAGTGAAAATCTTCGCGGCCAGCACCGGCTCGCATAAATCTCCCACTGCGCGCATAACTTTCTCGACTTTAGTGCGCCGCGCCGCATGCCGCCGCCGCGGTACCGCGGAATCGAGTCGTGAAATTAATTGAAGCGGTCAAAGAGGAAGTCTTCTTTCTGGTTACTTTCACAAGTTTTGAATCAATGGGTGCTGTGGATGCGGAGCCGCTGCATCCGCTCGTGTGGATCTGGTCCGGTGGAGCCGGGCCGTCGCGGCGCGGGTCGCCCCCTGGCCCACAATCCACAATGCAATTTCTATGGTGAGACGGAAGTAGAACAAAGCCCCAACCCATGCCAAGATCCCTGAACACTGATGTAATTAACCAGAATCAGACTAACTGCCTCATGGATGCCTCGCATTGCATTTTGAGGTGCGGCTCGAAGGCCCGATTCGGTGCTCCTCCGGCGGCATATCTAGCCATATTCAGCGCGTTAGATGATTTCCACATGTACCCCCCGCGCCTCTTGATTAGACGCTTCACCTCTTATAGATATTTCGAAAGTTCCTGCCCGGAGGAACGTGAATCAAGATAAAATATTATATACCTGCTCCCCCTCCAGATACGCTGAACTCTACGTTTTTATTAAGATTACTCAGCGGCTCTATCTCCATGGGTGCTCCTATATAGTTGGCTCGATGTTGAAACTCATTTCCAACACCGGTCCGAGCGCACTCTGAAGATGCGAAATTCTGCTCCCGAAGACACAATCGCATCACAAAAGCAACTCGAGGGTGAAATATGCGTTTATAGATTATAAAGATCAAAAGTGAAGAATTAAATCAACCCACACTCACAATGAGCACTCGAATCATTGCGTCTATCCATAAAATCAATTACCTTTTTCCGTTCGATCATCTCGCCTAGAAAAAATAACATCAGAAATTTGATGCACCTCTGAGCAACTTTAATTGCCTTGTCATCGTGCTGCAGGGTTTTTATAGGTTTTCTTCTTTTCGCTTAAGAGACATCACCGCGATGCTTGCATCTTGAGTGCACTTGCCTTATTAGGCCGCGGTTCAATAGACTTTAGAAGACTCTGCTCCATTCCTTAGTGAAATGGAAAATAAAAATTATATTAATAATACCTAGGGTGCTTCTAAAAACCACGATTAAACTTCTATTCAAGTGCAAAACCGCACAAATGGATATATTCCTCTATGCAAAAAATAATAATAACAATAATTTATTTGCGGTTCTCGCCGCATTGTCCACTCAAGCAAATAATAAGTTCGGAAAGGCATTTCCTTTAGGCAGCCTCACAGTAGTCGATTGGCTGACCGCACTTCTAAGGACATTATTTTCACGTAGGTATACTTTCTTAGTCGGAGAGCTCGCTAAAGGAAATTAACATAAACTGGCAGATGAGCTGAGCATTGATTGGAATTAATTGAGGTTTTCGATTCAAAGATTTTGCGATTATTCAATTACTTAAAAAAGTTATATAAAAAATGTTTTCCGTTAGAGTACACAATTTGCGAGGTTATTAAGGACATTGAATATAGAACTGCAATATTAGCAATCAAATATTTTTTCAAAGGTTTCCGATTGACATTACATATTTGAATTTTAAATAAATTTTAATGAAGGATCACATACAGATTTAAAAAAAAAATACTAAAAATTTAATTTTACGCCTTAGCAAATGCAAGTACCTACTCTTAAGCATAAATTTTTTTAGGGGCAATTATTGATATACACGTAGAAGCAATCAAATGTAATAATGCCAATTAAATTTTCTTTAGATTTTATATTTCAATTCTAATTGTAAGACAACAACGTTTATAGACTTAATAGTTACTGAATTGCAATAACCTGCAGGTGTACGAAGTTTGGCGTAACAATTTTCTGGAGGACATAGCGGAGGATAAATTAACCATTAGACCATACTAGATACGTAAATTACCCATATCTACTCTTAATGGTTTAATGGTAAACTTGTAGACTTATAAGCAAATTTAACAGAAATGGCTCTTGTTAATAATTTAATGAAGACATTACACCCAAGTAATTTTGCTTCCTTCATCTTTATATACTAAAATATTTGTTTTGTTTTGTTTTGTAAGATGAACTTGCAAGGTTATCTGCATAATGCCGACGAACTGAGTGTGGAAGAGGCACGGTCGTTACCTGCCTGCAATTTTACACCGCAGATTGTCGTTTAAATCCATAAAATTATCGCTATAGTCGAAAGGTATTGGACGTGACAACGATTACGTTATGGTTATCGAGTATTCTCAAATGAATTTCATTTGAAGGTAATAACACAACGACTTTCTGGGAATTTAAAGCGACAATTAATTCGTTAGAGTTTTGTCCCAGAAAAACGTATATATACTTTATGTATGTACATTTCTGTATATACGCGAAAGGAGGCAGGGCGGGGCCGTGTCGGGCAATTGTTGGACAAGTTTACTCAAACAAATTGCCATTGAAAGATGTGGAAATCTCTGCACGTAGAGACCATTCCAGAAGGAGTCGTCTCGAGGTCGTTAAATCCGGCGGATCGCTTCATTTCATTTAAAACACCTCGTTAAAGTGAAACATCTTAAAAGCCCTCAGGTATGTTAATTTTACACCGTGTCATCCCGGACCCGGGGCCCCGCAGCCGCACCACCGCGTGCCGCGCCGCCCGGATGAACAAACATTTCTCACAGGCGCTCCTCTGCTCCTCGTCCAGGCTTGTGGATGGGGCCCCACGTCTTTTGTGCAGGCCGGGCTAGGACGGGCGGGGGGCGCGAGAAGACATCTGCGTGCAATGCATGTTTGCATGTTTGCATACGTGCGGAGCACCGCCGCATTACCGCTAATACCCGTGAACTCTGGACCTTTAATGAGGTGCGACGATTACTTTTATTCCGGTTCAATTCACCTTTTCACTCGTGCCCGTCCGTCCGTCAATGGGGCGCTCCAGCCGGGGCCCGGGCGGCCAATGGAGCCCCGAAGGGGGAACCTTTAGAACCGTCCGCACCACGGGCACATTCGTCAAAATCAAAGAATCCATGGGTGCGCCCAGGGCCCCAGCCCCACTCGTCATCATTATCAGCCGGGGCGTGCAAGATTAATTTGTAAGCGCAAGACATTTGCGCGATGATATAACTTTCTTTGTGCGGGAAAGTGAAGAAATTGATCTAAGAATTACGAGTTGGAATCCAGCGGTTGCGCGGACCCTTTGTGTGGGTTCATTTGTCCCGCCAAGGAATGCGCCGTTTATTTATCGACGTTCAACGACTATCGAATCATTCCCCATTTCATTACCAACTGTCTCGCAATTTATTTCCGATTATTTGTTTCGTCGTTCTGAGCTCCCCGCCACGGTCATGCAAATTCAATTCGAGCCGGAAAACACGCCGTTTCGCGGTAATATGCACTTTTTTTTTTAATTGCATATTAACTTTATGGGTTGAGTTAATCGTCGTCTTTTTAACCATTATGTTCGGTTTAAATCTTAAAGTAATACAGTGTTACAATTCATCTTACTAAAAATTCATTTTTTATTTGTTTCAGGTAAGCAATGAAACGAAGACTTCCCCATGATTCATGAGCTTTGGGTTGGGTAAGCAAAATCTTTATATATGTAGGTAGGTACTCGTTTCACCAACTTCAAAACTTTAGAGAATAACGATTCATTAAATAAATTAGTATTTATTATATAAAATAATGTATTCGCTGCAGGACTCAAAATAACTAGCATTTTTGATTTATACTTAAATATCGAATTTTGTTCATTCGACAGTTCATATCATAAAAAATACGTGATTTTAATTGGATAAAATTTGCTGGAGGTTTTCCGGAATGGGTGATATGTTAAGTTAATCTTTAATAACTTTGAAGCTGAAGAACACTTTCATTGAAAACCGGCTTCAGATGACGAAAATAATGAAATGAAACACAACTTCAGTTTAAATGCCGTGAAGATTGTTACAGAAATAAAAAGAAACTCGAACGCGCACGCAGCTTTTGAATACAGAGAAATTTCGAATTTTCTTGGTTATGCTTTTTCTGCAGTTGTGTCTTTTATAATTATTTAGTATCTACATATGTATATTTTCATTTCCTCATAGGTCATAGATTTGTTTTTTTGTAATTTATGAAGCATAGTCTTTGTTTTTTCGTTTCCAAGAAGTTTCCGTCTACATTTTTTTTTATAATACTTACAAACACGTTCCTCCTAAATAGGGTTTTCTAACAATTTCGTCCAAAACGGACTTCTGTTTTGCGAGATTCCAGATTCGTTAATCTGAATTTTATCAAAAGGACTTTTTTGTTTGATTAGTTTCAGAATTGATTAAAATAGTAGACGAAGAACAAAAGAATCAACTTTAACTTCTGTAATATTCTTCTATTTACTTAGGTTTATTCATTTATGTATTATATTTAATTTTTTTTTGTGGGTAAAATTTGAGGTGAAATAGAACTATTTTTAGAATGTTAAATCAAAAAATGCCAAGGATTTGATGCCAATAATTAATTAGTTATGCAAGTTGCTATTTCATGAACGTCAATGGTTCTTTCTTAAACTAGCAAAAACGTTGGCTGATTCGAAATTTTAAGGTAGCACCGATTAATCACAGCTGGTCAATTAAACAAATCATGTTTGGCTGAGCGATTGGTTTTGCCAGCATTTAGCAGCAGTAACAGTTACTAATCGCGGTGTTGTTGCGTAACAAAATCAAGGTCAGCGGTCAGTAGAGGAACCGCCTTTTGCCCTTGTAAAGTAGAAGTGACTGTTTTGGGTTAGTAAAAACAACGAGACCCTTGACTTTCTATGCTGCGTAAATTCTGCGTTTATGGTAAATTCGTTGACCCATATTTTGGCTCAAGCCGCTCTATAGTCGAAAAGAATGAAATTGAAATTCTCGACGTGCTTTGCGAATTGATTGAAAACATTTTTCATAAAATATTGAAAAGTAGGTTCCTGATTAGCATTGCCAGCGCGCGCGGAAGACGAATGGGATGGAATGGAAATGAATGGGTAGATCTGCCGGTTGCCTAGAATTAAGATAAATTGTTAGCAATCACGTTTTCGTACAACGCCAACGTATATTCCGCGGAAATTGCAGGTTGTTTCCCCAGGTGGAAGTCGAAATGGCTCTTTCACAACTTCCAGCCTTTTTGCCCATGGCCTGCCCGCCGTGTCGGTCTCAATTCTTTGGAAGATTTTTATTTCAAACAATTTGCGAACATTCGATTAAACCTGTAATTGGTAGATGTGGAGATTTTCGATGCGATAAATTGAGGCACCGACCGTTAGTAAATGCACATCGATGGTTTGTTTTGTTTACTTAAACCTCAAACCATAGTTTCGTGCAGATTGGGTCCCATTTTTACTTTATTTCTACCTTTCAGTTTTTTAGGCAAATGAGCTCTGATTTTAAGATTGTGCCAACTACATATACTTCGTATCTGTGTCAAGTGCATTAATATTTTGGGACGTGAGAAGAAAAGAAGATTACATGAACCGATTAGAAGCCGGAAAGCAAAATGTAGGACTGAAATTTCTTTCTTTTCAATTATTGGAAATCGGAAATAAAATACACTTTAGTTCGTCAAATCAAATCGATAATACATATAATAAATTTTAATGTTTTTTCGATCAGATTATGGACAGTGAGAAATATACAATAAAATCTTAACACAGCTTATATATAATAGATACATACAAATAATATTACACCCAGTTTAATAGTAAAATGTTGCCAAGATCTATGTGGATGTGATATGAAATGATAGTACCTATACATATAACATTTATTGAAATATGTATCTATGTTGTTTTTGATTTACTTTTTTAAAAAATTCTAAAAAAGCAGAACGAACCCATTTTATTACCGCGGTCGACATCTGAAGTATTTTTTACTGATTTCCTTACCCTTAGAAATTCGCGCCTACCTGAATATTTTAATTTTGCATTCCCAAATTTAGATAGTAAATCCGAGAACAGTTCCCGCAATATATTGTATACTCTCAATACTAATTTTCATTGAAATCTTTCCAATTCCACAAATTTTAGTATATAGTATATAAAATGGATGGAAACGAATGAATTCCACGTTAGTGGTAGAATTAAAGAATTTAAAAAAAATTATCTCTTATAAAGGGCAGAAGCATAAAGTTGAAATTTATAAACAGTAATAAGAAAATCCTTAATACAAATTTATGTATGTACTTAATGAAATAATATTCATATGTATTTTTTTAATGAAATGTTATGTTTCTTAAGATATTGTAATTTTTCTAGAATAGGTATCTACCTATAAAATTGCTGTTCTATAGTTGTATGTAGATAGTTCCCAGCAAGACCTCATCGTCAGGACTTAAAACCCATTTTGAGGCCATTGGCGACGGAGCGGGAGCCACTCAGTAACCCATCTACCAACTGGTTCTCGAGTGCAAGGCGCATGAACGGCTAATTACCTTTCCACAGCCTATTAACAGCCAATTCAAATGTCATCCACCCAACCTAATTATTGGTGGTTGGTTACATGTAATTAACTATCTGCGATCTCCCTTCGGCTGGCTCGACGGCGGCGGCGGCCCAACCTGTTTGCGGGGCTCGTCTTTTGAAAAATGTTATGTCATCACAATTACCCACATGTCATAAAGTGGAATTTTCGCGCAACAGCAGTTTCTATTGCATGTAGGTTCGCGAAGACGCCGGTTATGGGGCTCCTGTCCTCGCTGGAGCCCCACGGATCCCAGTGGCTCTTGCAGTTTTACCTGGTGGATTTTTTGCTCATTTTTGCCGCTCCCTTCAATATCTAGACCAGCGACGTATTTAGCACGAAAAAACTAACCCACGACGGGGTTACCCACTACCGGTGTTTTTGCTCCTCCGGCCATCATCCCATAAGATGTTGCATTGATTACTTCATTCATTACCGTCTTCGGGATGTGTTTTGGCTTTTTGGCTTCTTTTTCGGCTCCAATGGTCGCTGGCGAGAAGACAAAGGCTGGGTCATTAGTCAGTTTTAGACAGACACTCAATTAGCCAAATGCAATCGAAAGTTTAGTTTTTGTTCTAAACCACTTTAAAAAGGAAGTCTTGAGTTGAGCGAATAAAGTAGGAAATATGCGAGAACTTCAAGATATGATTCGATAATGATGGTATGATTTGCAAATTTTTTTTTTAACTTCTTACGATTCTGATTGGCGTAAAATGGAAAACAGTCTTCAGTCAAATTACTTTAGATAAATTATAATAGC